>CM044001.1:63088773-63633773 GCA_024085815.1 Flaveria linearis | reverse complement strand
ATCGCACATAAAACATCATTTATTTAAAACATCGCAGCGGAAATTAAAATTTAAAACCATTTCATATATATTAATGATAACTTTTGCAAAGTAATACAATACCGTCAACAGTTACAAAATATTATAATTGCATTACATCACAAAAAGGTCATTATTATACTAATGGATGCCATCCCAAAAATGCCAAGTAGCCACCCCGTGCCATCCTCAGCAACTCTTACCTGCCAACTGGAAAATACATAAAAGTCAGCGTTGTTGAGTGAGTTCTAGTTTTATACATTCATACATACCTTCTTTCTTTCATACGCGATCATGCATTATACATACAGATAGAAGGTATTAATATTAGCTTTCATTATCATTCATTTTCCACCATCATAGTCATAGCATGCTTTCATTTCATGTTTTTTATTAACATTCTCTTACTTTCGTTCTCATTCTTTCATAACGTACTTATTATCATTCTTTTACTTTTGTACTTGTTTACTTTCTTTCTTTCTTTGATACGTTACGTCATTCTTTTACGTTCATATGGATTGATGAACAATACCCCGAACATTGTGTACGAAGCTGATGCTGGACCTGTGGTAATTCAACCATGAACATTGTGACCGAAGCTGATCCAGTCACCTAGGGCAAGTCATCTCTCCCATTCATTCAAACCAATTGGTAATACCCTGACATTGTGCACGAAGCTGATGCTGGACCTGTGGTAATTAATGCATTATGCCCGAAGCTGATCCAGTCACCTAGGGCATACCAAAGGGCCTTGTCAATCTCAATGATTGACCCTGTGTGCATCCTTTGGAGTAGCTAACCCGCATCACAATTGAGCTAATGACACCATGGTCGTGCACCTCCTTTCATTTGCTTGCAAGCCATTCTTTCGTTCATTACGTTTTACTTTTCAGCATTGTTATCTGTCACTTCATTACGTTATTCTTTACGTTATTTCATTCATTTGTCATACTACGTAAAGTAATAACATAATATGTAACGTATTTTATAACATAAAATAAATACATATAAATACCATCAATAGATAACACATTATACATACCATACATCATTCATACATTTCATAACCTTAAAACATCCCATAATCATACTTAAAATGGGTAATCATTGCCCATAAGTTAAATTAGGTCAAACCCTAGACTTTCTGCTTTTTCCTGAAATTTCAGAAAATATTCTAAGTGTCTAGGCGCATGGGCACTATTTGCGCGTTTCTGCCCTGTTCAGGCGTTTTGCTACTATGCAGACGTCTGGACTTACACTTGGTCATTTTTCACTTAGACGCATGGGCCTATTTAGGCGCATGGACACTATTCAGGCGTTTGGGCCTAACACTTGGTCATTCTGGGACATTTTCCAAATGCTTGGGTACTATTCAGACGCATGGGCCTGACTTAGGTGCATGGGCATCTAGGCGGTTGGGTACTGTTTGGGTGGTTGGACTTTTGGGCGGTTGGGGACACTTAGGATATCTGACCGTTGGGCGCCTGGGCCACTGTTTAGGCACATGGGCAACTAACTTTCACTAAATCAACATAGATCAGTCCCAATTCATCTTATATCATGATCTAAGCTTAGTTGTACCATTCTAAGCATCATCAAATGCACATACACACATATAAATCCCAAATTTACACCCACCCATACACACATTCACACATACACATGCGGGTAAAAACCCAATTTTATAAAAACATGCACACATGTATTTCCAGCCCTAAAATTTGTTAAAAACATGTAAAGAGGGGGTTCTAGAACTCACTTTAGCTGCTTTTGAGTTTAAACCCTTCACTTGAGCTTCTCAGACGTTTCTAGCACCTAAAACCTACTAAAACACTCAACCCGAACATACAATAACACACATAAGCATATAACCGAAGCTAGTTCTAGCCAAGAACAACTTAAATACACAAATTCTTACCTCAACTTCGACTTCTTCTTTTTCTACAAAAATCCGAGAGTTTTCTGCTCTCTCTCTCTAGAATCCGGTTGCAAAAAGGTGAGGTGCAGCCGACATGGGCGGCCATACCATCTTTATGCACCAACTTTATTCTTTTTGCCCTTTTTGACATTTTTAACCCCTCTACTTGGGTTAAATTACATTCCCTTCTTTTATTCACATTTATTCTTTCTCTCTCATTTATAAAAATATCCGGGTGTTACAAGTTCACCCCCCTTGTATAGGTTTCGTCCCCGAAACCTGTTATTCCTCAAACAGATAAGGGTAATGCTGCCTCATCTCTCCTTCAGTCTCCCACGTAGACTCGGATCCCTTCCTGTGCTTCCACTGTACACGCATATGAGGAACCACTTTATTCCTTAACCTTCTCTCTTTATGATAAATGATCGCCACTGGTTGCTCCACATAATTAAGTCGTTCATCTACTTCTATATCTTCCAGTGGTACAACCATATCTTCATCAGCCAAACACTTCCGCAGATGAGATACATGGAACGTCGGGTGAATTCCACTTAACTTATCGGGGAGTTCTAACCTATAAGCCACCTCTCCTACTCGAGCAATGATTCGGAAATGCCCAATGTACCTCGGGCTCAACTTGCCCCGCTTTTTGAACCGAATGATACCCTTCCAAGGTGAGACTTTTAACATAACCCTATCGCCCACCTGGAACTCAATTGGTCTACGCCTTTTAACAGCATACGACTTCTGTCTATCTTTAGCTGCCTTCATAAAGGCTTTGATCTTTTCTAGTTTCTCAGTCGTAGCCTCGATCACCTTAATACTTCCCAACTCCTTCTGACCAATATCACCCCAACAAACAGGTGTCCTACATCTCCTACCATATAGCATCTCGTATGGTGGCATACCAATGCTGGCATGATAATTGTTATTATACGAGAATTCTTCTAACAGCAAATGGTCATCCCAACTTCCTCTAAAATCTATCACGCACGATCAAAGCATGTCCTCGAGTGTCTGGATCGTCCTCTCAGACTGACCGTCTGTCTGAGGATGATAAGTCGTGCTGATATGTAGCATCGTTCCCATCGTATCGTGGAATTTCTTCCAAAACTTGGATGTAAACCGAGTGTCACGATCAGATACAATAGACACTGGCACGCCATGACGAGCCACGATCTCCATGATGAATACATCCGCTAATCCCTCGGAGGAATACGTCTCTCAGATTGGTAGGAAGTGAACACTCTTCTTCAAACGATCAATTATCACCCATATAGCATCATACCCTCTCAGGGTACGCGGTAACTTCGTAATAAAGTCCATGGTGACATGCTCCCACTTCCATTTGGGTATGTCCAAAGGTTGGATTTTCCCGTATGGCTTCATACCCGCCCACAAATAATCCTTCTTCATATCATGGTACATCTTGGTAGCACTGGGATGAATGGAGTATCGAGTCTTATGAGCTTCGTCCATGATCCTTCCACGTAAATTCTCGTAATGAGGAATCTACATTCGGCCGAATCGGGTTCTAACACCCATAGTGTTCTCACCCAATTCCGTGACTAGACCTTTCATCCTTTCAGAGTTAAGGTGATCTTCTTTCAAAGCCTCTTCTTGAAACTCCTTGACCTGGGTCACCACGTCGGAGGTCAAAATCAACTGATAAGCTTTCACCCGAATCGGCTCGGGTCTCTCCTTTCGGCTAAGGGCATCTGCCACCACGTTGTCCTTGCCTAGATGGTAATGGATCTCGCAGTCGTAATCCTTTATGAGCTCCAACCATCGCCTCTACCTCATGTTCAAATCCTTCTGCTCGAAGAAGTACTTCAAGCTCTTATAGTCAGTGAAGATTGTACACTTCATCCTGTATAAGTAGTGCTGCCAAATCTTCAAGGCAAAAACCACAGCTGCTAACTCCAAATCGTGTGTAGGGTAGTTGACTTCGTGGATCTTCAGCTGTCGGGATGCGTAGGCTATCACCCTTCTATGTTGCATCAACACGCAACCTAGCCCCGAATAAGATGCATCCGAATACAACACTAAGTCTTCGCTTCCCCCGGGCAATGTCAAGACAGGAGCTTGAGTTAATCTCGACTTCAACTCCTTAAAAGCACACTCCTACTCTCGACCCCACACGAACTTCACATCCTTGAGAGTCAATTTGGTCAAAGGTGAGGCTATCTTGGAGAAGTCTTGAATGAATCTTGGATAATATCCCGCCAACCCCAAGAAGCTTCGAATCTTGAATGGCGTCTTTGGAGACTTCTATTGCATCACCGCCTCCACCATTGCCGGGTCTACCATAATCCCCTCGGGATTTACCACGTGACCGAGAAATTGCACATCGCTCACCCAAAAAGCACACTTGGAGAATTTGGCATACAACTTCTCTCTTCTAAGTGTCTCCAATACTTCACGTATGTGGCTGGCATGTTCTTCCTCACTTCTCGAATAAATCAGGATATCATTGATAAATACAATCACTAAATTATCTAACATCAGCCGACACACTCGATTCATCAAGTCCATAAATGCAGCTGGCGCATTTGTTAAACCAAAGGACATAACAAGGAACTCGTAGTGTCCATAACGTGTGCGAAAAGATGTTTTAGGAATATCTTGCTCCTTCACCTTCAACTGATGGTAGCCAGATCAAAGATCTATCCTCGAGAACCAACTGACACCTTGGAGCTTGTCAAACAAGTCATCAATCTTAAGTAATGGATACCGATTCTTCACCGTCAACTTGTTCAATTCACGGTAGTCAATACACATCCTCATATTACCGTCCTTCTTCTTCACAAATAAGACCGAAGCACCCCAAGGAGAGATACTCGGTCTAATGAAGCCCTTATCGAGCAACTCCTGTAGTTGTTCCATCAATTCCTTTATCTCTGAAGGAGCCAAACGATACGGTGCGTTAGCGACAGGCTGAGCACCGGGTATCAAGTCAATTTGAAATTCGATTTCACGATCCGGTGGCACACCTGGTAAGTCCTCTGGGAACACATCCGGAAAGTCACATACCACCAATACATCGTACAATTGTGGTGTTGACGTGTCCACATCCTTCACGTAGGCCAAATAAGCACTACATCCACGCCTCATGCACTTTCCCGCCACCGCCATCAAAATCACTTTCGGAATCGTCATAACTCAATCACCGTATATCGTCACCGGACTCCCATCAGCCGCTGTCGGTCTAATCATCTTCTTACGACACACGATGTTTGCTTCATAGGTTGCTAACCAATCCATCCCTAGTACTACATCAAATCTGCCTAGGGGCATCACATGTAACTTAGCAGCAAACCTATGACCCTCTAATTCTATGGCACAGTCCTCTATCATATCAGTAACTCTTGTGGACTTACCATAGCAGTTTCCACATCAAAGGGTTCATCAATACGTCTACTACTAATAGGAAATTTACCACAGAAAGTAGCAGAAATAAAACTCCTACTAGCACCAGAATCAAATAACATAGAAGCAGGAGTTTGGTTTACTAGAAACGTACCTGACACAATATCGGGGTCCGTCCTAGCCTCCTCTATGGTCATCGTGAATGCTCTGGCGCTCTCCCTTTGCTCCTCAGTCCCGGTCTTCTTCCCCGCTCCGGAATTCTCTGCCCTCGGCTTCCTACAATCCCTGCTCAGGTGGCCCACTTCACCACAGTTGAAACACCTCACTGCTCTGCAATTTCTGGAGATGTGGTCGGGCTTCCCACACTTGAAACAAACATTAAGCCCTAGCCTGCACTCACCAGCATGCTCCTTTCGACACTTCCCGCATCTTTTCACTCCTGAGCCCACGGCAACCACCCATCGATCATCCACCTTAGCCTTCTTGTTGTTTCCTGGAGCTCCACCCTGTCCAAACCGCTTCCCGTTCCAGTTCCGGTCACCACCACCTGTCTTCTTCCCCTCGACCACCGTCACCTCCCTCTCATCATACAACCTTCCAGCCAAGTCACCTACTGACCAAAACGTACTCGGTCGGGCGGCAATCATGTGCCTGCAGATATCCGCCGGTAGGCCCTGGATGTATCTCTTGATCTTCCATGACAGGGGCATAACCTGATCCGGCACTAGCCGTGCCATCTCGTTGAACTTAGTGGTATATTGCTGATGTGTAATGTTTCCCGCCTCCAGCTGCAGGAACTCTCTCTCTACCTTGTCCAACTTCCGATGAGGATAAAACTCCTCAATCACCAACTTCTTCTGCTCACTCCACCTCATTCTACCAATCGCCCTGCTACCCTCGGCTTGGAAAATGTTGTCCCACCAATATAGAGCCGAGTCCACAAACGAATGAGTGTCAAACTGTTAGGTCACTGGATCGGTAGACATCCGAGCATGTTCTTGACGGAAGGTGATAAACCGAAAGACAAACAATAGTACGAAAAATAATTGAATGATTTTATTGATAAAACATAACGATTTTAAGCTCGTTACAACTTAAGAATCAAGACTTTTGGCAAGGGGAGATCGAGCATGATCTCCCCTCTCATCCGGCAGCGCCTGGGCGCCGGGAACCCTATCAAAACCCTTAGGTTTCTACACAATGAAACTGGTATATATAGGCCTCGGCCCATATTAGATACGACTGGGCCCATTCGTGCGATTGGACCATACGTATGGTTCAATCGTACGACTGGACCATTCTTATGGTTCAGTCTTACGAATGTCCCAATCGCATCTCTCAGTCGCACGACTGGTCCATTAGCATGGCTCAGTCGTAGGACTGAGTCTCATTCGCATATGCTCCTGCGAATGACCCAGTTTCATGTGTTTACAAGGTGTATAACATTAAGCCTAGACTATTCATCAAGCGATGGACACACTATATATGACAATATATGCTCCAACAAATTCCCCCTTGAACGTTGCTTGCGAATAGTAGATAATACCTCTTACAATCTTTAGTCAATCTTTGCTCTGGTTTCCAATAGAATCAAACGAACAACCATATTAGCCAACATTGCCGATCCGTCAGGTTACCACAATATCCCTGAAAATGAATTTAGGCACAATAGCTTTCGTTTACTTTGCAGAACACCATCATAGCAGTAAGATTCCCCAAATGACTGATTTTTCTAGATAATGACATGACCAGTTTTCCATTGCTTCAATCTTCACACAGTCTAACCTGTTTAACATTTCCAACTGTAGAAATTCCCCCTCACGTTCAGCATATCCCAATATATATACATTGTGCTCTCCTGTCGTCTTCATATGATGTATTGGGCAAAAGGTTGAAGGTTACAATCCACAACTGACAATATCAAACAAATCAGCATGCACGAAGATTTATCATCAGAAACCTGCTCACATCATCACTTTCTGATTGCGTCTTCAAGTTCTCTATACATGGATTCCCCCTAAGAATGAGAATCCTCTCTGTGTGGATAAATATAACCTGATTGGCCCATAAATAGTCAGATGCTCCTGACTACCCCACAAAATCAGCACCGACAGCTGACATCTTCTCTTCTCTCTTTCGTGTTCTAACAACATTCACCTATTCTGGAAGTCCAACGAATAATGGGGTATCCCACGAACTTGTTTGACATAAGAAACTCAGGGTGAATGTGCTTTGCTCATCCTCAACTCTTTCATAGACTCTCCAGAAGAATCTTCACTATTGACCCGAACATGAACCGAAAATGACCCGATAATTTTCCCAAAAAAAAAATTATTTTACCAGACTTTTTCAAAAGGCTTCCCGACTGATAAAAATGGTTTAGGGAAAAATTCGTGCAAGAAGCTGTTCAAGACTCATTCGTGCATAGCTCATTCGTGCGACTTGAACAGATGAATGAAGACATACGTACGAATGGGTGATTCGTGCGAATGGATACTCCGAATGGGTCAGTCGTGCGAATGAAGTACACGAAAGGGTCAGTCGTGCGAATGAATGTTCATTCGTACGAATGGACATACAACTGGGTTAGACGTACGAATGGACCATACGAATGGTTCAATCGTGCGAATGAGGCCTAGCCGCATGGCCCAATCGCATGAACGGGTCTGAACACAGAAAACCAGATCTGCAGCCGCCACAGGGCTGAAAAACCCTAATCCGATGATTTGAACGAGACACAGCACAATAATTGTACCACCGGATTCGTTTTTATGATCTGAAGAAGATTCCGAGTCCGCTTTTAACAAATAAACATCACGCGCAATGAGATTTGAGCAAAACAAGATGAACATGAAGTGGGTTTAACGTCAAGATCTGAACTTTGATCCAGAAATCAAGAGCTCGGGTTGCTAGAATGATTGTTAATCAGTTGGATAAATGGATCACATCTGAGGTGATCAGGTGGATAAATGGGTCATGTCTGAGATGATCAGGTGGATAAATGGATCACGTCTGAGGTGATCAAACTGTTTTATTAAAATGGTCATGTCTGAGATGATCAACTTGTTCATAACGTTTTATCTACTATTAAATGGAACTAAATGTCGTTATGGTAACATGGTGAAAAGATGATCAGGATGACCCAGTCGCACGACTGACCATTAATATGGTCCAGTCGTCCGATTGGAACACACTTATGAGTCAAATCGTGTGAATGGGAAGTGCGAATGAATCCAATCGTACGATTGGAGGTAACCGACTGTAACAGTCGTTTGGATGAACCTCCATCGCCCGATTGGGGATGAACGATTGGGTAGATTGAACGACTAAGACTCAGTCGCATGACTGACCTAGACGACTAGGCTCAGTCGCACGACTGATCTAAGCGACTAAGCTCAGTCGTCCGACTGGGATTTGACCTAGTATAAATACAAGCCGAATCAGAATCAGTCGCTCCTTCACCCAAATCGCCCCCTCTATACGTACGACCTAAAGAACCTCTGTCAAAATTTCCTTTGATTCATTTTTAACTCCTATTGGTGTGTTCTAACACTCATTTGTGTTTAAACAGGTAATCTTCATGGTGTTTCATGGTTGAAACCGTTCAATGACATCGTGAATCACGTGAATTCTGACCTAACAGTAACCGAGAGATTAATGACCAAATAGACAATCAAAACTGATCTAAACGTTCAAACAAAAGTTAAAATATGCTTAATCGGTCATTTCTGAGTCTAATGAGCCAAATTTCGACGTTTAACATCAAGTATGGCTCAAAATACAAATTTGAATTGACAAACCGTCGAGTAGGCGACTGGACACACTGATGAACTCCAATCGCCCGACAAAGAAGACGACTAGTCTCAGTCGCCTGACTGAGATGGACGAATGATTCAATCACACGACTAGGTTCATTCGCTTGACTTAGTCGCCCGTATGAATCAATTACTCATATAAAGCTCAGTCGTTCTACTCAGTCGCACGACTATGTTCATTCGCTAGCTCAGTCGCCCGACTTAACCAAAGTGTAAAACCCATTGACTTTGAATTTGCTATCTTCTGCATGCACTGACGTTTACTTACAATGTGACAGATGGCAAGTCGTTGGATCATAAGCATGAAGCACAACATCTGTGCCCATCTTGATCTGCCCTCCAGGAATGCAGCGGAGTTCACTGGCATAATTTCATTCTTACGGAGATCGATGATCTTCAGGGCGATATCTACACCCTGCACTCCGTACCGCTCATTACAGCAGGCATTCTGGGAGAATGCTGTTGTAGATAGATCAGTCGAGCCCTATCGGATCAGGAGCTCCATCCTTGGTCATGCTATAGAGATCACTGAGGAGGACTTAAGGACAGTCCTCGAGTTTGGAGATGATGGCGACTGTCCTACTCGTTTGCACCCGATGACTGTTAGAGGGTGTTTCCTACGGGCAAAGTACACTGGGGACATCAACTCAGGATGCTCAATAAGAGCAATCTCTGCCCCCAGTTAAAGTATCTTGCCCACGTCATGCTCAGATGTATTGCCTCAAGGAAATGAGGATTCGATGAACTCTCTGAGCAGATGCAGAACGCCTATGTTGCGTTAGTGCTGAACCATCCGTTCAGCTTCTCCCGGATGATCTTCACTTACCTAGTGGAGAACATAGAGGTGAAGGGAAGAGAGGGGTTCTGCATGTATCCTCGCTTCCTACAAATGATCTTTGACCAGAAGCTTCCTATGTTACCGAAGGAGAAGGAGGATGCAGTTGTGCTCGAGGTGATGGATGATACCACCTTGGGAAGGATGAAGGTTTACAGGGGAAAGCAGGTAAAACCCCCTGTCAGGCGGTTATTTGGGCATCTGGCCCAGGAAAATTATGTGGCGCCGGCAAGAAGGAGATGGCGCCACGAGGACAGTGATTCTGATGTAGAGCAGGTGGCTCTACCCTCCGATAATTTCGACGATGATGACCACGGTACTGATCAGGGTGGAGATGGTCAAGGAGGACCTGAACCAGCTCCAATCCACCCTGACTTCCACATGCAGGAGGAGGAGGATTCTGATGAGGTGCCACTAACCCGCACTGTGGGCAGTCGGGTAGTGGCCACTGAGGAGGGATTACGGGCTGTTGGTGGACACCCAGGAGAGTCGGGGAGCTCTATGGCAGACCCATCTTATACCCCAGACACTCCCATCAGCCAAGGGGGAGCTTCAGGATCCAAGGGATCCAGGATAAAGAGAATGGCTCAGGCCCAAGGGAAGAGGCACAAACGCCGAAGGCTTACCCTGCTCACTACCACCACCACGGCCACTACCTCTACACCACCTACTACCACATCCACCACATCCACTCTATCCCAAGCACCTCAAACCACCACCACTATCCCTACATCTCACACTCCCACAGCCACCACCACCACCACTGTACCCCCTACCACTTCATTTCCATCGCCTCCCATCTACACCATAGCTACCACAACAACCACCACTCACCAAACCCAACCTTCATCTGCACCCTCTAGCTCATTCATTCCACCTGTCTCAGTGACAGAGCAGCTTTCAGCACTAAACAGCATGGTGCTCCAGCTGCTAGCTTCTGATAAGGCCAAGACTGCTCAGATTCAGCAGTTAACAGAGCAGTGTTCCTCCCAGACAGCTGAGATTCATCAGTTAAGGGAGTTGACTTCATCTCAAGCTCAGCTGATCGCTTCATAGACTGATCAGATCACTGGTCTATTAGAGCATGAGATTGAGACTGACAGGAAGTTGGAGAAGCTACAGACTGAAAACAAGTCCATCTTGCTAAAGCTGAAAGTAACTCAGAGTGAGCCTCTCAAGATAGGAGAAGGTGAAGATGATGATGATGAGGAGGATGATGAGGATGATGATAGTGATGATGATGACGAGGAAGGTGATGATGAAGATAAAGATGATGATGATGATGAAGGGGACGATGATGCATCTACCTCTGCCTCTGGTCATGAGCAACGATCCAAGAAAAGACAAGACCAGGGAGCATCAACTGTTGCCCCACCTACCTCCCCTTCTGCCGGAGATCCAGCAATAATCCAAGACAAAAGTACTGATTAGATGTCTTATTTCTAAAGCTTTTGTACTTGATTCATCTTTTGACGTATATGAAACTCTTGTAAATATTTAATGATTAATGTTTAATTAACTTGAGTTTATACTAATGTTTGCTACTCTACATGTTGATATTAAACAGATAAGGGATTTCAGCAAGATGAGCATGATGTTGCTCCCCTCCAACAGGTCAAGTCTCAACTCACAATGATTCTTGATCTGCAGGGGATCGTCAGAAGGTCAGTGAGTTATACTCCTGAAGAAGGAGAAATTATTCACGACCTTACTGATGAGCAGCTTGCTGAAATATTTCGTCTGAATCCAGACGAAATTGTTAAGGATGCTCCAATTTTGATGATGCTGATGATGACGAGCTCAACGATGTTGAAGAAATCGAAATTGAAGACATCACAGATCAGCACTATCCAGAATACACTGATCAAGAGGGAAACGTGTTTCCAGATTGGTAAACAACCTTGACAGTGACATTCTGGATAAACTCAGCGATAAGGAAAAAGGAGCAGAAGCCTCAACAAGTCAAGCCCAAGCCTCGAACGCCGAAGTCGATATTCGAAAGGCTGAATGGGCGGCTTGCTTCGCCGAGGTCCGAGCCCAACGTGCTACAGCGACACAGAATACCTACACCACACTCTACAAAGTCAAGAAAACATGAAGGTGTCAGGGAAGATTATAGCATGGGCTCACTTTGAGGATCTTGGGGTTTATGCTATGAAGAGAGAGAGGGGAATAGAGTACTTCAGATTCCCTCACGATCTGAAGACTCTCCCTGGTTTTGAGCTCAACCAGCTGGCGCGCCTGAAGCTATTATACGCTGATCCGAAGAAAATGTCAGGCTGGTTTGAGGCTGCCCTGAAAAGGGAGTACAGGACTAGATGGGTCAACTTCAGACCACAGCAGGCCACACGTTACATCAAAAGGTCTGAAGTGAATCCCATTACTGGTCAACCGAAGATAGTCCTGAAGTGGCGATCTCCACGCACAATGTCCCGAATTCCACTGAGGGAGATGCCACAGGACTTTACCCCACACTTTAAGTGGTGGTACTATGACTGGCGCTCAGGAGAGGCAGTCATTGTTTTGGAGAAGGACGGGTCGATGGACACAATAAGGGTGCTTGACCCTATGTGGCTAATAAACTTGTCAGCGTCCGATGTTTATACGCTGTACAAGTGGCCACTGTTTTTTGACACGCAGGATATAGTGCAAGCACTACAGTTTCAGCATATCATACGTCTATGCTTCGCACTGAATATCCATGTCGGGGTTTTCTAAAGAGGAGAGAATAAAGAGATTTGAAGAGTTCAAGAAAGAAGTCAAAGTCTAGATAGAACTAGGTCCAAGGGGGAGTTTGTTGGTACACATGTCCCCAGTTCGAGTCTAGTGAGCTTAAATATAATAGACTTTCTTTTCTTGTAACACTTATGTAGTGTTTGATCAATTGAATAAGAAACTCTTCTATATATGTGTATTGGTTGTTTAATGTTATATCTATCTATATTGTTTATTGTTACACACATATATGACAATGTTATATAGGTTTACAGTTGTTAGACATAGTTCTAAACCATTAAAGGTTCAAGAATGTGTTTAACTAAGTTATCTGATTCAGTTGCACGACTGGACCATGCGAATGGACCAGTCACACGATTGAACCAGGAGATTGAGTCAATCGTACGATTGAGTCATAAACTGACTCAGTCATCCGAATGAATCAATCGTATGACTCAGTCGCATGACTGAGCCAGTCACCTGGCTCAGTCGTACGACTGACAGCTGTAACCTATAAATACCACTTAATTCGTGGAAAGACGTAACACTTCGAATACTTGAAACCCTAGTCGACCTAGAACGTCCAGATCATCCATTCCAAGTTCATAGAACGTCCCAGATCATTCCTATTCCATTCTTAACATTTTCTAATCGTTAGGATTGATCTTGATTTCATTCTCCCTGATTGGATCAGTTAGTACTCCGTACGTACACGGTCCGGTATAACGAAGAATCAGTTAGTACTCCGTACGTACACGGTCCTAACACAAACTTCACCTTCTGGTCCTCCCTGCACTCGCTGATTTCAAGGACAGCCTCCATCTCCCTCACCCATCGGTGAGCAGCATTAGCAGTGCCGTTACCATCAAAGGTAGGGGGCTTGCATCTTTGGAATGCCCTATAGTTACGGCCTCGTGCTGCCTCCGGCACAGGCTCCTCTTCCTCCTCTTCCTCATCAGTAGGGGTAACAGTCTTGGTCTCAGGTTGCTCTCTCCCTCCCGAAGACCTGTTCCTATCCCTCCTCTCTCCTTCTCTAACAGCTTTAATCACTTCGGTCATTACAGACGGTAGGATCGTCTGCATGACTTGATGAACGTCCTCCACCACGGCCTCCTTCACCGACGCTCTCAAATTAGCACTCTCATCACCACCCTCCGGATGAGGCGTCTCAGGCTCTTCAAGGGCCACCTTCTCAACCCTGGGCTATTTTCTAATACACTATAAGATTCAAACACTAACATGGTCGTTCAAGGTAATAGCTCGGTTTATGTCAAGTATAGTAAGTCGCTAAATACAGTGGCCAGTTTTGATTAGCCACTTACTTTACTCTTCATACCTCAAGCATTTCCTATCTTGACTACATCAATATCTAAATCTATTAAGGGCAAACAAATCAAATAACATGCGCACATAATACCGGTTAACATTAAAGAAAATACCTGATGGCATGTAGCTACTCAAACTGGCATCCTTTCCCTTTGTCCCATTCTCAGTTTAAGTTTAGGTTTCTTTTGAAAATATTTGCCCATTTCTCTTAAACTTTGGCTCTGATACCAACTTGTAAGGCCCCGTTCCCGGGCACCTCACAGTTGGTCATTCATCGCACATAAAACATATATTTATTTAAAACATCGCAGCGGAAATTAAAATTTAAAACCATTCCATATATATTAATGACAACTTTTGCAAAGTAATACAATATGGTCAATAGTTACAAACTATTATAATTGCGTTACATCACAAAAACGTCATTATTATACTAGTGGATGCCATCCCAAAAATGCCAAGTAGCCGCCCCGTGCTATCCTCAACAACTCTTACCTGCCAACTGGAAAATACATAAAAGTCAACGTTGCTAAGTGAGTTCTAGTTTTATAAATAAAATATCATACTTTCGTTAAAACCTTTCTTTCTTTCATACGCGATCATGCATCATACATACAGATAATTCATTTTCCACTATCATAGTCATAGCATGCTTTCATTTCATGCTATTCGTTAACATTCTCTTATATTCATTCTCATTCTTTCGTAACATACATATTATCATTCCTTCACTTTCGTACTTGTTTAGTTTTTTCTTTTCTTTCGTACGTTACGCCATTCTTTTACGTTCACATGGATTGATGAAAAATACCCCGAACATTATACACGAAGTTGATGCTGGACCTGTAGTAACTAAACCACGAACATTGTGCACGAAGCTGATCCAGTCACCTAGCACAAGTCATCTCTCCCATTCATTGAAACAAACTGGTAATAGCCCGAACATTGTGCACGAAGCTGATGCGGGACCTGTGGTAATTAAACCACGAACATTGTGCCCGGAGCTAATCCGGTCACCTAGGGCATACCAAAGGGCCTTGTCAATCTCAATGATTGACCCTGTGTGCATCGTTTGGGGTAGCTAACCCGCATCACAGTTGAGCTATCGACAACATGGTCGTGCACCTCCTTTCATTTGCTTGCAAGCCATTCTTTCGTTCATTACGTTTTACTTTTCGTCATTGTTATCTTTCGCTTCGTTACGTTATTTTTTACGTTCTTTCATTCATTTTTCATACTACGTAAAGTAATAACATAATATTTAATATATTTTATAACATAAAATAAATACATATAAATCCCATCAAAAGATAACACATTATACATACAATACATCATTCATACATTTCATAACTCTAAAACATCCCATAATCATACTTAAAATGGGTAATCATTGCCCATAAGTCAAATTAGGTCAACCCTAAACTTTCTGCTTTTTCCTGAAATTTCAGAAAATATTCTAAGTGTCTAGGCGCATGGGCAGTATTTGGGCGTTTCTGCCCTGTTAAGGCGTTTTACTACTATGCAGACGTCTGGACGTACACTTGGTCATTTTTCACTTAGACGCATGGGCCTATTTAGGCGCATGGACAATCTTGAGGCGTTTGGGCCTAACACTTAGTCATTCTGGGACATTTTCCAGACGTTTGGGGTACTATTCAGACGCAAGGGCCTGACTTAGGCACATGGGCATCTAGGCGGTTGGGTTACAATCAATAGTTACTTAGAACGACTCTATATGCCATCTTTAAAAAAAACAACCAAATTTCAGACTTTAAAACTATGCGGAAGCGTATTGTAAAAAAGACAAACCCAAAATATAAAATGTATAATATGGCAAAACATGCGTCATCCAAATGTTTGAAACCATAATTAAAAGACAAGTAAATGTGTTTATAAAATAAAGCCTTAGAATGCATGCTGGACTCGTGGTTTGCTCCTACTGGCAAGCTGAGTTATCGACCTTAGAATAGCATACTAAAATGTCAACACAATGGTTGGTGAGTTCAAAGGGTTTGTATTTTTATTATGTATAGAATTAAAAAAATACAATAAAATTAGGGATTCATTGGGATTCTTAAATTTGGAAAATACTTAATGAATATGTATTCATATCAATTAATTGGTAGAATAGAGACTCATACAAATTAATCATGTGTCAGGAACCAGATTGATGTGGTTTCGGGACCAGGCGTGTAACCTCGATAGCATGTGCCCTAGCCACCCATGCCTATTAGTCGCTTAGATAAAGAAGGAAGCCCTTCAGGAGCTATTCTTTCCCTAATATTGGCAGGACTTACAAGTTCAAACATAAATAGTTTAACAATTGCGATATATAAGCAGTGTATTGTAACAAATAGCTAGCTATTAACAATAAATATTAATTCATAGTGATTTCGCAATTGAAGCTGACTGTGATAGTTTTTGCCTCCTGTCACGATTTACCAGGTCGTGACAAATGTTCATAAGACAAATTGCACCCGTTTGACCTCGAGTCACGCAGGTGGGGCTCGTCAGACCTAGTAGTACTACCCAAGTTTCCCCGCTATTCAATATTAACAATTCAAAAGTGTGAGGACTTTTCCATGGTACACAACGCTATATTAACATTATACACAACTTAAATATATAAAGCGTTTGTGAAATTACCAGTATGCTATCTCCCCCAAAAGAGATTAAATAAAGAGTGGGGCATGAACTCACCTGATATGTGTACAAATACTTAGGGTTTACTTGGAAGTGAAAGTGGACAGACAACCTTCAGCGGTTACCTAGATCACGTAAGTGCATAAGTACGTGTAAACAGAGAACATGTGGAACCCTAAGTCACTAAAACCAAAGACTCAAGGTTTCCGAAAACAAACACGTTTGACCCAGTTGACCCGTTTGACCCGTTGGTGACATTATGCGTTGTAAACCATTTAAGCAAACATAATCATACATCATACATTGTTAAATCATGCATAACCTATTCATATGACCCATAACTATGAATTATCATAAAGAGGCCAAACAGATAATTTACCAATTAATCATCCATACTATCCAACAACACATTCAACATGTCCATTACATTCAACATACACCAAGATGATCAATTTGCAGTCCCAAACATGATGCCCTAGTTACTAATCAACATTCAATACCATACATGATCATCAAAGTTCATCAATCACACATAACCAAATAGGCATTCCATACAACCTATTTAATAGGTTCTATCACCTTAGAAATCATCCATGGACATCCTAACATGCTCCTAATGTCCCAAACATGCTCAAACTATCATCCTTCAAACTTTGTGCAAATAAAGTTTCCCTTTTGGGAAAGTACATCCGAAAATCTATCAATCACCCGATGTATACATAATTCATCAATAATATACCATTTCAAGTTCATTTTAACATCAAAGCATGATCAACAACATCCAAATATCATAACTCATCAACCATCATGAATAAAAGTTTCTCCTTTTGGCAACCTATGAACTACAACGTTCATTCCAAGGTTTCTAGCATTCATATCAACAATCTAGCACCTAATCAAAATTATAAACACATCCATAACATCAATTCATCAACAATTCAACATTCTAAGCAAAATAAAGTTACTATTATTAGTAACCTATGAACAAAACCTTCAATTCATTAATTTCTTGCAAGATCAACGTATTCTAGCATTCATCCAACCAACTAACATAATGAAATCATCAAACAACCATCAACTTCATATAATCAACATCAATTTTGAATTAGGGTTCATCTTGAATCAAAGTCCATGAACAATTCAACAAAACGTATCATTCTTGCATAATCGACGTTAAACAACATGTATACTATCAAACTAACCCACTAGCATCATCAAACAATAACAACATTCGACATTCACCCTCAAAATTTGAGTGAAACCCTAGGCCAACATGAAAAACCCTTAGAACATAAAATCTCACCTTTAACATGTAATAACTTAAAATTGATGATTCCTACGAGTTCTAAACCTTGTAATCGACCAAAACCAAGGCACAATTGCTTGTTCAAGGCTGAATTCACAAAGGGGAGGGAGAGGGGATGGTGGTTGTGTCCGATGGGGTTTAGGGGGGGGGTTTTGGAGGGGGGGGTTTAGGGTTTGTTTTGTTTTAATTGTTTTACAATAATTACCCTTTAACCCTTGTGTTTTATATTTTTATAAAAAGGCTCTCTTTTAAACACTTTTTAAATGTTTTTTAATCACAATACTACACATATAAACCCATAGTAACAATTGTATATTTATATCTTTATAAAACACAAACATACGAATTTACACCCACGTTTCCACGTTACGTGATAAAATTCACCGTTAACATTTAAATCGCGTAAACACATAAACATAACACAATAATCATCTAATCAACTAGATTATCATTAATTTAACATTATTAATTATTATTAGGTCACTGACGTTAAACGAAAACTAGTGTGTGCTCACGACACGTGTATGCAAGACTTAATGGAACTAACGGAGTTTTGGTAACGGAAAATTACCGGATGTCACATTTATGCACCAAATTTATTCTTTTTGCCCTTTTTCACATTTTAACCCCTCTACTTGGGTTAAATTACATTCCCTTCTTTTATTCACGTTTATTCTTTCTCTCTTGTTTATAAAAATATTCGGGTGTTACAGTTGTATTTTGAGCTTAATTTTTCATAAGATTTGTGGGTGAACAGAGTGTGTAAAAAATGTGCTATATTTTTAAAAGGAGAAAGGGAATTAGACTAAGTGGTTGGTAGACCAAAATACCCATTAACCCTTTTTTCTAGTTTTGTCACAAGTCACCACGTCATTTCTTCTTAGCCTTCTTAGGCAAAATATATTGTTTAGTGGAACCTCCCTCTCTCTCTATAATTATATGTATATATACATATATATATATATACATATGTAGATATATACGCATATATATATATATACATTTATATATATACACATATATATTTATATATATATGTAGATATATATGCATATATAGATATATATATATGTATATATATGTGTATATATACATCTATATATATGTATATATATGTGTATATATACATCTATATAATATATATATATATATGTATGTATACATGTATATATATATATGTATATATACATTTATATAAATATATATATATACACATCTATATACATCTATATATATGTATATATATGTATATTTACATCTATATAAATATATATATATATGTATATATATATACACATCTATATACATCTATGTATATATATATATATCTGTATATATATGTATATTTACATCTATATAAATAAATATATAATATATATATACGTATATATATATATACATGTATATATATACATCTTTTTTTTTGAGCGACTAAATTGGAATCACTCACAGATCACTGGAGTATCATCGTGCCACCAGTGTTACCACGTGATCATATTCCACCACCAAGTCACCAATTCAGGAGGAAACTCATAATTATGAGAAAACCCCCCCTTTGTGAGATTCGAACCCATGACCTAATAGGCCCTGGTGAGTGTTTTGGGTTGGAGGACGGGTAGTTTGGGTGGTTATGGTGAGGAAGCTGGTATGGATAATGGTGTAGGCTCAGGTGTGTAGAGTTCAGGTTTGATGGTGAAAGATGAGGGAATTGGTTCAGGCTGGGGTTGAGTGGTTGGTTTGAAGATCATTCCCTGTACCTTTTCTATACATCTCTTTCCTTTTTCCCATACGAATGTCAGCCTTGATGTTGCTGACAATTTGTTGGAGTGTCTTTTCAGACATAGGTCCCACCTTCCTACTAGAGAAGGCATGAGCCCGGAGATAGTCTTTCATCCAGGCTTTTTCACGCTGATAATTTCGCCATTTTCTAGAGGAATACGCACAATCTTCTCATGGCACACTACCTCTGCCTGCTTCCTGGATAAAGCACCCGAGTATAATGGGCATAAGACCTATGTCAAAAACGCGTCCGACTAGTTCTATCTTACATCCCTTGTGAACATGAGTGATGTTAATTTGTTTACCATCAGCTAACACTATGGTATAGGTGATATCCAAGGTAGAAGGCATATCATTCATAAGACTACTGGATTTAGTTGAAATAAAACTCCTATCAGCTCTACTGTCAAATAATACAGTGGCATATCAACCATTTATAGAGAATTTACCAGTAACTATCATATGGTCGTTTAGAGCCTCACCTGAACCCATAGTGAACACTCTCCCTTTGGCTCCACCATTATTGCCACCATTGTTTCCATCATTCCCTGCATTGTTATTGTTATTCTCGTTGTTTCCTGTATCATTGCCATTTTTCCTCAGTTGAGGGCAGTTCCTTTTGTAGTGACCTTCTTTCCCGTACTTAAAACAACCCTTAGGTGTTTCTTATGGTTGTTGGGGCTTTTTCATCAGCTTGCCACGGCATTCCTTCGCCGTGTGTCCCAACTTTCCACATCTTTTGCACTTGAAGTTATCACACCTACTAGTGTGATGGTAATTGCAATGATTACACTTAGGATACCTCCACACGTATCCTCCTTGTCCTTGGTTGGTAGTGGTGGTCTGATTGAAACCTCAGTTGTTATCAAACTTCCTCGGTTGTTGCTGATGTTGTTGCTACTGTTGGTTGCCTGAAGTTGATCCTTTATTGTTTGGACCATCCCACTTGCGTTTAGTGTCTGGTACACTCGCTGTTGGGTTTTGTCACATGTAAACGAAGCTAGTCTAACCATTTAAACTATAAAAACATAGCGGAAAAAGGAGTTAAACATATGGTTTATAATCTGAAAATTTGACCATTTTAAACCACAAACAAAACCCAAGAATAAAGATCAAAATGTATGTGAAATAGTATGCTATCAAACAAAACATAACAACCATAGGGTGTTCATAGAAACAACCTTTCTTGAACAAAATGTTGTAGATGAAAAGGTTGAAGAAGATGATGTTCTTGAGTGGCTAGCCTTCAAAAGGAGAATACCTCAAACTTGTATACCCACAAGCCTAAACAAAACACCCAATCTTGTTAGGAAGAAGAGCACCAAGATAAAACCCCTTTTGAACAAACCAAATCAGCCAAGAAGATCTTGAAGAGCGGCCCAAAATCTAAAATTTCACCCTCTCTTTCTTCTTGAATCCGAAAATGGGCTTTGTTCTTTGAGAGAATTTGTTGCTTTGTGTGTGTGAGAGAAAGTGTAGGATTTTGGTTGAGTGAATGAATGAATGAAGTCTTGAAAAGGCCAAGACAAAAGTAGAGTTCCCCTATGCCATATGGGCGGCCGAAATGGGGCTCCAAAATGGTTTCCCCCCCATTTTGAAACTTTTATATAATTCATTCTTTCAACCCCTAGTTTTATAAAACTAAAACCTATTTTAATTTTATAATAATAACACACTTTTATTTGTTATTATTTAACCAATTTAAATAATGAAACAAACAATCTCTCATGAACAAATTATCCACAAAATGTTGTTCTTTTACAAAAGCAACGTTTTAGAAAACCCATTTTCTAAATTGGTGTCAGTATTTATTTATTTGATCTTATCAACAAAAAATATTAATTGGTGTTTGTATAGCTTGTTATTGGGTATGACCTGACTTGGATCATAACGTACTAACCACATCAATCTTGTATGTGTCTTGGGCATATAGGATCCAACAATCTCCCACTTGCACAAGATTTAAAGAAGATTGATGCAAGCAGTAAATACTGGCTAACAACGGTTTACTACCCTTAATACATATGATTAAGTGCCATTCAATAACATCATCCTCTTCAAGTACCATACTTGAAATGTTTTAGGTGAAACAATCATCTATCATTTTGTCACAGATGTCATGTTAAATCCTAGAGACACAGAGTGATCATTCTCCATTGATTTAACTTTATCAGGCCTTAGACATCTTACTCTCAACGAATAACAGGGACAAATCCCATCTTGAGAACATACGTCTTTCACAATTACCTTATATCATACCTGAACTCAGACTTATGTACTGCCATGTTTCAGACCAGCGAAGAGCTAAGTCAAAGTATAATATTCGGTAAATATCAAGACCCAATATGTATCTCAGGTCAGAGGATACCAAATGATGTTCACTTTACTCAAAATTACTTATGATCAATCAGGAAGATTCCACGCAGTAATATTTGAGGTGCAGGTCAGTCCAATATTTGCATCCCACAAATATCTATGAACTTTGGCAGCTACCTTTTGCTCTATATTCATCGATATGAATATCTACCAATCCAAGTTCATAATAGCATTAACTTCACACATGTTCCCACAAGCATGAACAACTACGGACGTTCTGAGTAAACAATTTACTCATGGATTTTAAACATGAAAAATATAAATATTCGTTGAATCATTATAACAAAATAATTCATTCAAGTAATAAGGGTTACAATATCTCATTACAGAAATTAAAGATCAAATCCAGTCACTAGAAAATTGCAGTCCCATGGCACAAGCATGACTTCATGCTTTGCCTTTTCAAGAAGCTTCGTGAGTGGATCTGCAATGTTTTGATCCTTGTGAACTTTGCGAATACATATCTTTCCCTTTTCAACTTCATCCCTTATGTAGTTGAATCTTCGTTCAATGTGCCTAGTCTTTTTATGTGCACGGGGTTCTTTGATTTGAGTAATCGCACCCTCGTTATCACAAAGAATTTCTAGGGGGTCCTGAATGGAAGGGACCACCCCTAGATCGACAATGAGCTTCTTTAACCGTGCAGCTTCCTGAGATGCTAATGAAGCGGTGATGTATTCTGATTCTATAGTTGATAATGCCACCACATCTTGCTTAGAGCTCTTCCAAGAGATCGCTCCTCCATTCAAGATGAAAATGTACCCCGATTGTGATCGTGAATCATCCCGATTAGTTTGGAAACTCGCATCCATGTAACCCTTTACAACAAGTTCCTCTTCACCAGATCCATAGATTAGGAACATATCTTTAGTCCTCCTCAGGTACTTAAGTATGTTCTTAACAGCCATCCAATGGCTGCTTCCAGGATTTTGTTGGTATCGGCTTGTCATGCTCAAAGCGCATGACACGTCCGGTGTAGTGCATATCATTGCATACATGATGGATCCTATAGCAGACGCATATGGGATTCCCTTCATTTTGTCTTGCTCATCCTTTGAGCTTGGACATTGAGTCTTACTCAATATCGTTCCTCTTTGAATAGGCACAGTACCTTTCTTAGAGTTTTCCATCTTGAACCTTTTCAAGATCTTGTCAATGTATGCACTTTGATTTAAACCTATCAACCGCCTCGACCTATCCCTATAGTTCTTTATTCCTAAAATATAGGCGGCTTCACCAAGATCCTTAATGGAGAAACAGTTTCCAAGCCAAGTTTTTACACCTTTCATGGTTGGAATGTCATTTCCAAATAGTAGAATGTCATCGACATATAATACAAGGAAAGTCATGATGTTCCCTCGTTCTTATATACACATGCTTCATCAACGTTTTTTATGAACCCAAATTTGACTATTTCTTCATCAAAACGGTGATTCCAACTTCTTGATGCTTGCTTCAATCCATAGATTGATTTCTTTAACTTTCATACATTGTTAGGATGTTTTTGATCGACAAAACCTTCAGGCTGAACCGTATAGACATCTTCCTCAAGATATCCATTTAGGAAAGCGGTTTTGACATCCATTTGCCAAATCTCATAATCATAATGAGCAGCTATGGCAAACAATATCCTAATAGACTTTAGCATTGCAACGGGTGAGAAGGTCTCATCATAATCAACCCCTTGAGTTTGAGTGAAACCTTTTGCTACAAGTCTAGCATTATAAGTATCCAAGTTTCCATGCATATCGGTTTTCTTCTTGAAAACCCACTTACTTTTAACTATCTTGGAGTTAAGAGGTGATTCAACCAAGTCCCACACTTGGTTGTCATACATGGATTGCATCTCAACGTTCATGGCTTCAAGCCATTTGTCACAATCCAAATTGGACATTGCATCACGATAGGTGGTTGGTTCATCGGAATCTACCACATAGCATCCATCTACGAAAAATCCATATCTTTCAGGTGGATTACTAATTCTACCAGATCTGCAAACGTTCTGAGTATATTGATCAACCACTTGATCATTCTCAACATCCTCATGTTGAGTGCTAGTGTCAACCAAACGTGTATCGGTTTGTGGTTCTTGATCCTCCTCAAGATCTACAGTTCTACTGCTAGTTCCTTTCGTAAGGAACTTAGCTTCCAAGAACTCAGCCTTCTTGGCAACAAACTCCTGTTGTTTCAATGGATCATAGAAATAATATCCCATAGAATCTGTAGGATATCCAATGAAGATACACTTAGTAGAACGACTTTCTAGCTTGTTTGAGGTGGGAGTCTTAACATAAGCCTCACAACCCTAGACCTTTAAATATGAAAGCGATGGAACCCTTCCATGCCATATTTCAAAAGGTGTCGTTTCCACTTTCTTGGTTGCGGCCATATTCAAAATACGGGCCGCTAAGAGCAAAGCGAAACCCCAAAATGATAGAGGCAGTGAGCTTCTAGCCATCATAGATCAAACCATATCCAATAGAGTTCGATTTCTCCACTCGGACACACCATTATGTTGTGGTGTTCGAGGTGGAGATAGTTGTGAGACAATACCACAACTTCTAAGATGATCTCTAAAAGCATCACTTAGGTATTCACCTCCTCTATCGGTGCGGAGAATTTTTATTTCCTTGTTGAGTTGATTTTCTACTTCATTTTGGAAGATTTTGAACATTTCAAAAGCTTCATCTTTATGTCTTAGTAAGTACACATAACCATATCGACTATAGTCGTCGGTAAAGGTAATGAAGTATCTTTCATGGTAGCTAGTCATTGGCTTAAAAGGACCATATACATCCGAATGTATGATGCCTAATAAATCTTTTGCCCTTTCGGATTTGCCTTTAAAAGGTGCCTTAGTCATTTTGCCTTGTAAACAAGATTCACATACATCAAATGAATCATGTTCATTTGCTTTTAAAAGACCATTCTTTTGAAGTGTTTGTATGCGTTTCTTGTTTATATGACCAAGACGGCAATGCCAAAGATAGGTATCACTCAAATCCAATTTGAGTTTCTTTGTGGTGGTTTGGTACAATGAGCTATCATATAATGTGTTTTTACGAACCAATTCATAAATACCATTAATAGGAATAGCTTTAAAATAAAATAAGCCACTTAAAGAAACATGAATTTCATCTTCAATAAATGTTAAAACATAACCATATTGTCTTAATTGGGAAACATAAATAATGTTCCTAGTCAAACTAGGAGCATACAAAATATTGTTCAAAATTGCTTCCAAACCATTTGGAAGATTCAAGATGTAGTCCCCTCAGCCTTCAACTTGAACTTTCGCCCCATTCACCATGTAGAGGCTAACATCCCCTTTCTTGAAGTCCTTACTTCTTTTGAACCCCTGTAATAAATTGCAAATGTGAGTTCCACATCCGGTATCCAATACCCATGTGTTAGAGGATATTAAATTTAGATCAATATGAATCATGTAAATTGTTCCTAAGGTTTGCCCAGCATCCCTATTAGCTTGCAACTCTTTGAGATGGACTGGACAATTCCTTGCCCAATGCCCAATCTCCCCACGCTTGAAGCATGGGTCATTTGAAGCAACCTTTTGCTTTTTCTCCATTTTTTTGGTGGTGGCGCTCTTACCACTCCCTTCCCCTTTCCCCTAACGTAACCTTTCCCCTTGGCAACATTTGCCTTGGGTGCGGGGTGAGGCCTCTTCTTGTTCCCACCTTCATTGATGGTGAGAATGGGTAAAACCTTTTTACCCATGGCCGCCTCGGCAGTTTTGAGCATAGAGTGAAGCTCACTTATGTTTTTGTCCAACCCGTTCATGTTATAATTCATGACAAAGTTGTCAAACCACTTTGACAAAGAGTTGAGGATCAAATCCGTAGCCAACTCTTTCGAGACGGGACAATTCAGCCTTTTGAGGTGGTCAATATGGCTTTTCATCTTAAGTACATAAGATGAAACAGATTGGGTGTCATCCATACGACATGCATGGAGTGCTCGAACCGTTTCGAAGCGCTCTACCCTTGCTTGTTGTTGGAACGTTTCCTTCAACTGGGTAATCATGCCGTACGCTCCATGATGTTCATACTTCTTTTGGAGATCAGGAGTCATACTTGCCAACATGAGGCAAGACACTTGGACTGAGTCCTCAGTGTATTTTACCCAATTCATAAAGGCCTCCTCATCCTCTTCATTAGGTTGATCGGGAATCAGATCGTCTAAAACATATGATCATTTCTCTTGCTTGAAAACAATTCTCAAGTTCCGAAACCAATCAATAAAGTTATTATGGTTTAGACGCTCCTTTTGGAGAATGGTCCTTAGTGATAGTGAGTGAGCGGACGGGATTTTATTTTCATTATTGTTGGTGGCCATCTACAAAATTTTAACAGGGTTCAATTTTAGTATTTACGATATTGTCCATGTTTTAATAATTAAAGCCCTTTTATGTGTCTTACACATTTTTAAAATTCTAGAATCCAACGTTACATTTAAATAGTGGTTAGGTGACCTTTATCCCATTATTTAAATTAACAAGGTAGTCAACATTTTGACGATTGCAACCCTTTGCAACTTCTAGGGTATGGGATCAACATACACATCATATGTGTGGTCGGCACGTTTATCCTATCAACACCTTTGTAAACCATATTGTATGTGATCCATTTAACATGGTTTGCAAATCAAGTTATCCTACTTGCACACACATGTGAGTTTTCCAACATAAGTGGTTAGGTGGTCTTTATCGCACAAATATGGTATCCCCACCTCAAGTCACAAGTTCCCTCAGAACGTGTAGGTGACCTTTATCCCATTAAGAGTTTACAAATGACTCAAGTGTTGTGCAAAAGGATGGTGTTAAACTTGTTTATAAAAGAATTTAAAGTTTTCATAATCTTAGTTTAGAAAACTCTATGTACCTTATATTTGCATGCTTTCAAATACAAGGTACCCTATGGTTCACTTTTAATAAAACCTCTTTTATTAAAACCATTAATAGTTTTAACAACCTTTTATTAACCACTTAATGATAAAGAACCATCAAATTTTCAGCTTGTTAAGTTTTTAATAATTTTGTAACGCATATCCAAATATCAACCAAACAATCAAACAACAATCATCCAAACAAGCATAAACTTACAAACGTGAGTGCATAACCATAGCCACTAAGTTGACCACACTTGTTTGCCATCACAAGTGTTGTCATAAGGTCTTTCCTAAGGGTTAAATAATGACACATCATATGTGTCCATGAACTCCCACTTGAATCCACATCCAAAGCTTCTAGTGTCCATACCTTTTATATCCATCTTTGGGTCTTCATCTTGTGCATCTTCCTTTTACAAAATTACATCCTAATACAATTTTCTAATAAAAGAAATGCACCTAATCTATTCATTACATAACCAAATGAATAAATAATTATAACCCAAATTACAAACACAAATATTACAACCCTTTTATGAATCAAAACCAACATGACAAATCACAATCAACCAAAACCAAACACATAAGGTCAAGGCTATGTTATGCACCAAAATATGAAATATATTCAACGTCCAAGAAGAAAAATGAATCCCTTATTTCAGCCCTAAAATTTCATCCAACATGAACTCAAATTTTAAGGTTTGTCCAAACAACACAATCAACCATTTGATGTAAATCTTTCAAGGTTTACACTAAAGCATGCAAGAATAAACCTTGAAACATAAGGGATTCCATCATACACAACAAATCAGCCCCTAATGGGTTGAAAAAGTCCATGAAAACTAATTTTTCAAGAACTTTTGAAGCACATATTTCACATAATCGGCTCCAGATGCCATTGTTGGGCTTTGTCACATGTAAAACAGGCTAGTTTAACCATTTAAACTATAAAAAAGCAGCGGAAAAAGGAGTTTAACTTATGGTTTATAATCTGAAAATTTGACCATTTTAGACCATAAACAAAACCCAAGAATAAGGATTAAAATGTATGTGAAATAGTATGCTATCAAACAAAACATAACAACCATAGGGTGTTCATAGAAACAATCTTTCTTGATAAAATGTTGTAGATGAAAAGGTTGAAGAAGATGATGTTCTTGAGTGGCTAGCCTTCGAAGGAGAAGACCTCAAACTTGTATACCCACAAGCCTAAACAAAACACCCAATCTTGTTAGGAAGAAGAGCACCAAGATAAAACCCCTTTTGAACAAACTAAATCAGCCAAGAAGATCTTGAAAAGCTGCCCAAAATCCGAAATTTCAGCCCTATCTTTCTTCTTGAATCCAAAAATGTGCTTTGTTCTTTGAGAGAATTTGTTGCTTTGTGTGTGAGAGAGAAAGTGTAGGATTTTGGTTGAGTGAATGAATGAATGAAGTCTTGAAAAGGCCAAGACAAAAGTTGAGTTCCCTTATGCCATATGGGCGGCTGAAATGGGGCTCCAAAATGGTTTCCCCCCATTTTGAAACTTTTATATAATTCATTCTTTCAACCCCTAGTTTTATAAAATTAAAACCTATTTTAATTTTGTAACAATAACACACTTTTATTTGTTATTATTTAACCATTTTAAATAATGAAACAAACAATCTCTCATGAACAAATTATCCACATAATGTTGTTCTTTTACAAAAGCAGCGTTTTAGAAAACCCATTTTCTAAATTGGTGTCAGTATTTATTTGTTTGATCTTATCAACAAAATAAATATTAATTGGTGTTTGTATAGCTTGTTATTGGGTATGACCCGACTTGGATCATAACGTACTAACAACATCAATCTTGTATGTGTCTTGGGCATATAAGATCCAACACTCGCCACCGCTGGTACACTAGCCACCATAACCCCTTTTGGTAATTTACCTTGTTCCACTGCTTGGTCGGTCAACTTGTGAGCCAACCGAATCGCTTGCTGAATGGTAGTGTGGTTGGAGGCAGTGACCATGCTTTGGATTTCAGGAACCAAATCACGCAGATATAACCCTATTCTTTTATGCATCGGGGTCACCATCCCGGGGCACAATGTTGCCAAGTCGTGAGACCTGGTAGTGTAGGACTCAATCTTAGAACCTTGCATCTTCAGCTGCCACAGCTCCATTTCTAGTTTTTGCATCTGATCATGAGGGCAATACTCCTCGGCCATTATCGCCTTAAACTCATCCCAAGGTAAGTCGTTAGCCATCGCCTAGCCCAACATTTGGACCTAGGCATACCACCAAGAAAGTGATGTGCCCTCTAGAGTCCAGGTCACGTACTTTACTTGGTCAACCGGTGGGCAGTTATATTTGGCGAAGACTGATTCAGTCTTCTCGAACCACCAAAACAGTCGAACAACACCTTCAGCCCTAGTGTAGGTGTGAGGCTTACAATCCAGAAAAGTCTTGTGAGTACAGGGTGGGGGGTCCTTCTTCAACAAATCACAATTGTTTAGTTTAATGGTTTAAACAAGCAACTAGAGTGTTGGTCAAGTCACTTGTATTATTTATCTGCTGGCTGCAGCGGGCATTTGTGTAGCGTGCACTGCAGCCACTACCGCCTGCACATGCTCATTGATCAGAGCAGCCAGTTCTGCGGGGGTCATGTTAACCGCTCACGCGCTGCGCCCACGTCCAGCGCCACGTCCAGCGCCACGTCCACGACCATGTCCTCCACCACCGGGTTCCATTTTCACTTTACATTCACAAACACCAAAAATGAGCAACATGTAACATATTCATCTCATTAAAGCAGAGTAGATAGTAAGAAAATAAAACAATTCATCAACCACAACATTTATAACCAAAATAATAACCAAAGAAAAATAAATTGTAACCATTTCACAAAATATTAAATCAATGTTAAAATTTTTTGTTTTTCAGTCGGGTGGGAAATAACCCTTTCCACATAGGTTTTCAAAGAATAACACCACGTAGTCTAAGTCAAGTGAAAGTGAAGATCAGTCTAGATCCGTCACTGTCTTCCTCCATCTCATCGAGCTCTTCTTCCCCTATCAGGGCTTCTACTAGTTCTTACTCGGGGTCTTCTTCTTCCTCTTCTTCCGGGGCTTCCTCCGGTTCTTCTTTAGGGTCTTCTTCTTGTTTAGGCTCCGCCTTAGGTTCCATAGCTATGTGCATCACCGCAAACTGTGCCTCCAAGGCAGTAAGTCTCACCCTATGATCATGAATGGTGTCGTCTCGAGCCTTTGATCGGTGAGTTGTCTGAGCCATCATGTCAGCCAAAGTGCATTGATGTTGATAGCACTTGTATTGTAGGTCTTTTACCTTAGCCACTTCTTTCTTTGTCTCTTGCATACGATGTCGTAGTTCGACGACCAACCTAGTAAGCCACTGAGTACGTAGTTTCTCTGTGTCCAAGGTAGCAACCAAAGCTGCAATCATGTAACACCCGGAGAATTTTCTAAAGCAAGTCAAATAATAATAATGGGCTCAAACGAGACCATTTAATAAGATAGGCTGGTTATGGGTGTTAGACCAAGTTAACGCTTCGGGACGTGAGCTTGACGAGTTTAAAATCCCGGGAACGCCTGATACATATATATAGACGGGTCAGCTGAGCAACACTCATTTTCACCCAAATCTCAATTTCTAGAGAGAGAGTGTAGAGAGAGAAAGTGTCGGATCGAGGCTCGGTTGGTCAAGAGATCGAAGGCTGGTGTTCGTGGACTCCCAAACAACAAGAATCAAGGTAAGAAACGTATTCTAATTGCTCCTTTTAGTGAAAAACCCGGATTTAAGTTTTGGGGTTTTAAAAGTGGCAAAAATCGCCCAAAACGCACGTTTTTAGGCAAGAAAACATGTAAAAAGCTTAGATATAGCTTCCTGGATGATAACCCAAGGGTTTGGGTGTAAAAGATTGAAGTTTTGGGTTAAACTGGGCTGATTCGTAATTTTCAGCTCGTTCTGCGAAATTAAGTACTTATCCAGCGAAACTATTCTCCGAAATTAGGGGTTTCAGCGAAACTACAGTTTCGCTGCAGCGAAACTACAGTTTCGCCTGGGCTTCGCCTGGGCGAAACTATAGTTTCGTTGATGACTTCGCCGGTGCCCAGGTTGACCCTTAGACATTGCGAAACTAGGGAATTCCAACAAAAGTTGGGCGCTCAAGGCAGCGAATCTGTTCAGCGAAACTGGTAGAATGCTGCCCAGCGAAACTAGCAGCGAAACTGCTGTTCGCCTAGCGAATCTATGGGCGAAACTATAGGCGAAACTAGCAGCGAACTTAGTAGCGAATTTAGGCAGAAATTAACTCTTTTGAGTGTTAACTTATCCGCAGGCAGTATAGCGTGACCCTCATCTTTAAGCTTGATTGAGAAGCTGCTTATCAAGCACAGGTGAGTTCTAGGACCCCTCATTTACTTGTTTTAAATGATTTTGGAGCTGGAACACATATAAACCTGTTTACTGAAATGTGTATGTTTGACCTATTTGGGTGTAATATCATGTAGTAAGTTTAAGGTATGATTGTGGACTTGGGCGTGTCGTATGAGGTCCTAGTATGAGTCCTCAAGCTATGGGAGGTACAATTAGGGTTATTGCACTCGAGAAGATGCATAGTCGAGTCCCGGCTTTCGGGAAAATGTGGGAGTAGGTCCTTACATGGAAGTTTCTGTAAGTGCCTATAGATGTCTGTTGATGTAGGCTATGTATGTATGATGCCATGTATGATGATGTATGACTGATACATGTGTGTTCCCTACGATGATGTATGTATACCTTTCCATGACTTTTCGTATTATGACATCGAATGAACGAAGTATTATGTAACATAAAGTGAAAGATAAAGAAAAAGGAACATGATGATGAATGCATGTATTAATGAATAAATGAAAAGGAAATATGACGATGAATACATGCATTAATGAATGAACGAACTAAGTCTTGCAACCATTGAATTAAGGTAACGGGTCCTTCTTTGTGATTGACCCTGGTCATGGTACCTCTACCGCTTACCTACTAGTACTGTGGCATACGCTCTACTGATTCACGGCCCAGTAGGTAAGACTGATCGGGGTATAGCATATGGTAGTGGTACAAAAAGTATTCAATGTGCAAGCAAAGATGAACGGGATCCTTGTCATTCGACCACAGTAATCATAGTCAAGTGCTATGAAGTGGGTAAAGCCTGACAGGATCCATATGAGAACTGAAAGATAATGATGTATAACGAAGGATGAAGATAATAACGAATATTATCTATGTATACGAATGATGTATGATTATGTGAAAGAGAGGAATGGTTTATAATGTAAATAAAGTATGTTTATTTTAAAACTAGAACTCACTCAGCAACGCTGACTTTTTATGTGTTTCCAGTTGGCAGGTAGTGCTGCTGGGGATGGCACGAGGCGACTACTCAGCTTGTTGGGGATGGCATTCTCCTTTTGATAATGCTGCCACGCAATGTGTTGTAGGCCCATAATGCACACAACACATTATGTTGCATGCAAGTGCAAGATTCCTTTAGGATCCTGATAAACGGGATTACTTATGGAATCTTCTTTATGATGAATTTTTTTTAATATTTCTATTCTAGAGGTCACTGTTTATGACCATTTTATAATCAGTAACGTTGTAACCTTTTGTACAAGCTTTTATGATGAAATGAAATGTGTCTTTTGAATGTTTCCGCTGCAATGTTTATTTAAGATGTTGTAAATATATACCGAATGTATGTTTTATGTGCGATGAACGACCAACCGTAAGGTGCCCGGGAACGGGGCCTTACAAGTTGGTATCAGAGCAAAAGTTTAAGTGAAACGGGTAAATTTTCAAAATAAACCTAAACTAAAACTGAAAACGGGACAGAAAGGAAGAGAATGCCATCTGAGTAGTTGCGTTCCATCAGGTATTTTCTTAAAGGTTAACTGGTATTATGTGCGCATGTGATGTGATTTATGTGTACTGTTAGATTTAGATACTAATGTAGTCAGAACGGGTGATGCTCGGGGTGCGAAGAGTAGAGTAAGTGGCTAATCACAGCTGGCCACTGTAATTAGGGACTTACCATACTTGACATAAACTAAGCTATTTCCTTGAATGACCGAGTTGGTGTTTGAATCTTTCAGTGTGATAGAAGATGGTCGGTGGTAGATCATCTAAAGTTTCACGTGGTGGTGGACGTGGTGCTGAACCGCGTGTCACGAGAGGGAGACCTAGGGTAGAGGAAGTGGTTCATGAGGAAACCGAGACCCCTCATCAGGAGGGGGTAGATGAGAGCGCCAATTTAAGAGCCTCGGTAAAAGAGGCAGTGGTTGAAGAGGTACATCAGGTTATGCAGACGATCTTACCGTCTGTGGTGACCGATATGATCAAGGCTGTCCGGGAAGGAGAAAGAAGAGAGAGGAATAGGTCCTCAGAAAGACAGGAGCAGCAAGAGCCGGAGACGGTTTTCTCTGATGATGAAGAGGAAGAGGAGGAAGTGCAGGTACGGGAGACAACACGGGGTTGTAACTACGGGGCATTCATGAGGTGCAAGCCCCCTACTTTTGACGGTTCTGGTACTGCTGCTGATGCTCACCAGTGGGTGAAAGAAATAGAGGCTGTCCTCGATATTAGTGATTGCCAGGAGGACAAGAAGGTGAAGTTTGCTACCCACTCTTTCACGGGGTCGGCTTTGTGCTGGTGGGACAATATAGTCCAGGCCGAGGGTAGCAGGGCCATAAGGAAAATGAAGTGGGCCGAATTAAAAAGGATGGTGATCAAGGAGTTCAATCCTTGTCGGGAAATGGACAAAGTCGAGAGAGAGTTCCTGCAGTTGGAGGCGGGGACGATGACCCACCAACAATACACCACCAAGTTCAATGAAATGGTGCGGTTGGTGCCGGATCAGGTGACGCCGGTGTCTCGAAAGATCAACCGGTATATTCAGGGACTGCCAGCTGACATCTGCAGGCATTTGATTACTGCCCGACCGAGTACCATTAGGTCGGCAGTGGATTTAGCTGGGAGATTATATGATGAACGGGCTGTGGTGGTGAAGGCTGAGATTAGTAAGAAGGGAGGTGGTGAGAGAAACTGGCAGGGGAATAGGTTTGGCCGAGGTGATACTTCAACGAGTAATAAGAAGACAAGGGTGGATGACCGCCGTGTGGTCATGTCAGGAGCAGGGTTGAGGAAGTGTGGCCAGTGTGGAAGAGAGCACTCGGGGGAGTGCAAGTGGGGATCAAACATCTGTTTCAGATGCGGAAAGGCAGGGCATATGTCAAAGGATTTCCGGGCAGGCAAATGTTGTAACTATGGGGAAAGTGGTCATATGAGCAGAGACTGCAAGAAGCCGAGGGCTGAGGGTTCAGGGACGAAGAAGACGGGAGGTGAAGAACCGAGAGCAAAGGCCAGGGCATTCACGATGACGCAAGAAGAGGCTAGGACGGACCCTGATGTTGTGTCCGGTACGTTCCTGATAAACCAAACTTTAGCCTCTGTATTATTTGATTCGGGTGCCAGTAGGAGTTTTATTTCTGCTGCCTTCTGTACTAAGCTGCCTGTTAGTAGTAGACGTGTTGATGTGCCCTTTGATGTAGAAACAGCCATAGGTAAGTCTACTAGGGTTACGGATATGGTAGAGGACTGTGCCGTAGAATTAGAAGATCATAGGTTTGCTGCCAAGTTACATGTGATGCCCCTAGGAGGATTTGATGTAGTATTAGGGATGGATTGGTTAGCAACCTACGAAGTGAATATTGTGTGCCGAAAGAAGATGATTAGACTGACGGCGGCTAACGGGAGTCCTGTAACAATATACGGCGATCGGGTTACGACGATTCCGAAAGTGATCTCAATGGCGGTGGCGGGAAAGTGTATGAGGCGCGGATGTAGTGCCTACTTATGTTATGTAAAGAATGTGGCGGAGCCAACACCGCAACTATCCGATGTACCGGTAGTGTGTGAATTTCCAGACGTATTCCCGGAAGACTTATCGGGATTACCAGCTGACCGAGAGATCGAGTTCCAGATTGACCTGATACAGGGTGCTCAACCTGTTGCCAAAGCACCGTATCAATTGGCCTCGACGGAAATGAAAGAGTTGATGGAGCAGTTGCAAGAACTGTTGGATAAGGGGTTCATTAGACCGCGTATCTCACCTTGGGGTGCTCCGGTTCTGTTCGTAAAGAAGAAAGATGGTAGTATGAGGATGTGCATCGACTACCGCGAGCTGAATAAGTTGACGGTGAAGAACAGATACCCCTTGCAAATGAATCGATGATCTGTTCGATCAGCTTCAAGGCGCCAGTTGGTTTTCACGAATAGATCTTCGATCGGGCTATCATCAGCTAAAAGTAAAGGAACAGGATATCCCTGAAACAGCTTTTCGTACGCGCTATGGTCACTACAAATTCCTTGTTATGTCTTTTGGTTTGACCAACGCGCCGGCTGCTTTTATGGATTTGATGAATCGAGTGTGTCGGCCAATGTTGGATAAATCAGTAATTGTGTTTATCGATGATATACTTGACGGGTTTGTTAGAACACAAAATCCATGTTTAACCATTTAAACTTTCAGAAAAACGCAGCGGATATGTAGCTCTTTAAAACCGATTTTAAAGGCTAAAATTTCATGTTCTAAGTGATGTTTCATGATGAAAACAAACCCAAATCAAAAGGGGATCATTTATGTGAATGAGCAAGCTATATAACATAACAAACAACATAATATTGCAGCCATAATGGGCTGCAAAACTACCTTACTGCAGCTTCTAAAACTCGACAGAAAGGAGGAATATGATGATGTTTTGAGCAGCAATCCTTCAAGTGGAGGACCTCAAATCTCTATACCCACAAGCCTTCAAACACCTTACTTGTTAGGTAGTGATACACCAGCCCTTGTCCCTCTTCTTGAACTCGAAACTTCAGCCAACACTTAGCTTAAATTTCTGCCAAAAATCACTTGGATAGAAGGCAAGGATTTCGAATTTTTTGAGAGGAGAATTGAGAGAAGGAACACTTGCATGTATGTGAGAGAGAAAGGAGTGTAAGAGTGATTGATTGAAGTGTGTTCCAGTGGATTAAAACTTGTAAAAGCCAAGACACATTGAAAACCCCAAAGCCCTTTGGGCAGCCGTGGGTTTAAACCCAAGGGGTTTCCCACTCTTTTTTTTTGTCTTTTAATTTTGTAACACACTTAAATCAACTAACTTATAAAATTAGAACTAGGTTTTAATTTTATAACATAACACTCTTTTATGTGTCATTACTTAACCAATTTAAATAATGAAACATAAATTATCTCTTGAACATATTATCTATATAATTATGTTCCATCACATAAGCAATATTTAGAAAACCAATTTTCTAAATAGGTGTCAAACATTCATTGTATGATCTCATCAACAAATAAGTGTTCGTTGGTGTTTGTGTAGCTTGTTATTGGGTATAACCCGACTTGGATCATAACGTACTAACCACATCAATATTTTAAGTGTCTTGGGCACACAGGATCCTACAATCTCCCACTTGCCCAAGATTCATAGAAGATTGATGCAAGCAGTAAATACCGCCTAACAACAGTTTCCTACCCTTAATACGCATGACTTATAGCCATTCAATAACATCATCCCTTTCAAGTACCCTACTTGAAATGATTTAGGTGAATTAATCATCTATCCTTTTGTTACAGATGTCATGTTAAATCCAAGGACACAGAATGATCATTTCTTGTTGATTTAACTTAATCAGGCCTTAGACATCTAACTCTCAACGAATAAGAGGAACAAATTCCATCTTGACTACATACGTTTCTCACAAACACCTCATGTCATACCTGAACATACCCTTATGTACTATCCACTATTTCAGGAAAGTGAAGAATTAGCTCAAGGTATGACACTTGGTGAATATCAAAACCCAATATGTATCTCAGGTCGGAGGATACCAAATGATATTCGCCTTTACTCAAATTTACCTATGATCAATCAATAAGATTCCATGTAGTAAAATTTGAGATGCGGGTTAGTCCAATATTTGTATCCCACAAATATCTATGAACCTTGGTAGCAACCCATTGCTTTATATTCATCCTTATGAATATCAACCAATCCAAGTTCATAATAGTCTTGCCTTCATACTTGTTCCCACAAGTCTGAACGACTACGGACATTTAGAGTAAACATTTTACTCATGGATTAAACATGCTAAACTGGAACATTAATTCAAACATTATAACCAAATAATTTTATTCAAATAATAAAAGGTTCCACGTATCTAAATACAAAATTTACAAATCAAATCCAATCACTAGAATATCGAAGTCCCATGGCACAAGTATGACCTTCATGCTTTGCCTTTTCAAGGAGCTTCGTGAGAGGATCCGCAATGTTTTTATCCGTGTGAACTTTGCGAATACATATCTTTCCCTTTTCAACTTCATCTCGTATGTAGTTGAATCTCTGCTCAATGTGCCTAGTCTTTTGATGAGCACGGGGTTCCTTGATTTGAGCAATCGCACCCTCGTTATCACAAAAGATCTCTAGGGGTCCTGAATGGAAGGGACAACCCCTAGATCGGCAATGAATTTCTTCAACCCTGCAGCTTCTTGAGCTGCCAATGAGGCGGCGACGTATTCTGATTCTGTAGTTGATAGAGCCACCACATCCTGCTTGGAGCTCTTCCAAGAAACCGCTCCTTCATTCAGAATGTAAATGTACCCTGATTGTGACCGACAATCGTCACGATTGGTTTGGAAGCTCGCATCCGTGTAACCTTTTACAACGAGTTCCTCGTCACCAGATCCATAGATTAGGAACATATCTCTTGTCCTCCTTAGGTACTTAAGTATGTTCTTAACAGCCATCCAATGACTGTCTCCAGGATTTTGCTGGTATCGGCTTGTCATGCTTAAAGCACATGACACGTCCGGTCGAGTGCATATCATCGCATACATGATGGATCCAATAGCAGATGCATATGGGATTGCCTTCATTCTATCTTGCCCATCCTTTGAGCTTGGACATTGAGTCGTACTCAATATCGTTCCTCTTTGAATAGGTACCGTACCTTTCTTAGAGTTCTCCATCTTGAACCTTTTCAAGATTTTATCAATGTATGCACTTTGATTCAAACCAATCAACCGCCTTGATTTATCCCTATAGATCTTTATTCCTAGAATATAGGCGGCTTCACCAAGATCCTTAATGGAAAAACAACTTCCAAGCCGGGTTTTTACACCTTCCAAGGTTGGAATGTCATTTTCAAATAGTAGTATGTCATCAACATACAATACTAGGAAAGTTATTGTGCTCCCACTAGCCTTTTTATACACACAAGCCTCATCAGCGTTTTTGATGAAGCCAAATTTCTTTATCTCCTCATCAAAACGGTGATTCCAGCTTCTCGATGCTTGTTTCAATCCATAGATTGATTTCTTTAACTTGCATACTTTATTAGGATGTTTTGGATCGACAAAACCTTCTGGCTAAACCATATAGACATCTTCCTCAAGATATCCATTTAGGAAAGCGGTTTTGACGTCCATTTGCCAAATCTCATAATCATAATGAGCAGTTATGGCAAACAATATCCTTATAGACTTTAGCATCGCAACAGGTGAGAAGGTTTCATCATAATCAACCCCTTGAGTTTGAGTGAAACCCTTTGCTACAAGTCTAGCTTTATAAGTATCCAAGTTTCCATGCATATCGGTTTTCTACTTCAAAACCCACTTACTTCCAACTATCTTGGAATTAAGAGGTGGTGCAACAAGTTCCCAAACTTGGTTGTCATACATGGATTGCATCTCAACGTTCATGGCTTCGAGCCATTTGTCACAATCCGAATTGGACATTGCATTATGGTATGTGGTTGGTTCATCTGAATCTACCACATAGCATCCATCCATGAAAAATCCATATCTTAAAGGTGGATTACTAGTTCTACCACTTCTGCGAACGTCTTGTGTGTATTGATCAACCCCTTGATCATCCTCAACATCCTCATGTTGAGTGCTAGTTTCAACCAAACGTGCATCGGGTTGTGGTTCTTGATCCTCTTCAAGATCCACTGTTCTACTGCCAGCTCCTTCCATAAGGAACTTTGCTTCTAAGAACTCACCCTTTCTGGCAACAAACACCTTTTGTTCCAATGGATCATAGAAATAATATCCCATAGAATCTCTAGGATATCCAACAAAGATACACTTGGTGGATCGGACTTCCAATTTGTTTGGATGGGAGTCTTAACATAAGCCTCACATCCCCAAACCCTTAAGTATGATAGGGATAGAACTCTTCCATGCCATATCTCAAAAGGTGTCCTTTCCACCTTTTTGGTTGGGGCCATATTTAGAATACGGGCCGCGGAGAGCAAAGCGAAACCCCAAAATGATAGAGGTAATGTGCTTCTAGCCATCATAGATCGGACCATATCCAATAAGGTTCGATTCCTCCTCTCAGACACACCATTATGTTGTGGTGTTCCAGGTGGAGTGAGTTATGAGACAATCCCACAGCTCTTAAGATGATCTAGAAAAACATCACTTAGGTATTCACCTCCTCTATCGGTACGGAGAATTTAATTGACTTATTGAGTTGATTTTCTACTTCATTCTTGAAGGTTTTGAACATTTCAAAAGCTTCATCTTTGTGCCTTAATAAGTACACATACCCATAGCGACTATAGTCGTCGGTAAAGGTAATGAAGTATCTTTCACCATTCCTAGTCATTGGCTTAAAAGGACCACATACATCCGAATGTATGATTCCTAATAAATCTTTTGCCCTTTCGGTAGTTCCACTAAAGAGTGCCTTAGTCATCTTACCTTGCAAACAAGATTCACAAACACCAAATGAATCACATTCATTTTTTTTAAAAGACCATTCTTTTGAAGTGTTTGTAAACGTTTCTTGTTCATATGACCAAGACGACAATGCCAAAGATAGGTATCACTCAAGTCCAACTTGAGTTTCTTGGTGTTAGTTTGGTACAATGAACTATTTAAAGTATTTTCATGAACCAATTCATAAATACCATTAATTGAAATAGCTTTAAAATAGAACATACCATTTAAAGGAACATGGATATCATTTTCAATAAAAGATAATACATAATCATAATGTCTTAATTGGATACAGAAATAATGTTCCTAGTCAAACTAGGAGCATACAAAACATTCTTCAAAATAACTTCCAAACCACTTGGAAGTCTTAGGATGTAGTCCCCACGAGCTTCAACTAAGACTTTAGTTCCATTGCCCATGAAGAGGCTAACATCCCCTTGTTTGAAGTCCCTACTTCTTGTGAACCCCCGTAACAAATTGCAAATGTGAGTTCCACATCCGGTATCCAATACCCATGTGTTAGAAGATGTAACATTAAAATCAATATGAATCATGTATATTGTACATGAGGTCTGCCCGGCATCCCTCTTGGCTTTCAACTCTTGGAGATGGACAGGACAATTCCTTGCCTAATGTCCTATCTCCCCACACTTGAAGCATGGGTCATTAGTAGCAACCTTTTGCTTCTTCTCTTGTGGTTTGGGTGGTACCCTTACCACCCCTTTCCCCTTTCCCCAGGGTCCCTTACCCTAGGCAACCTTTGCCTTGGGTGCGGGATGAGGCCTCTTGTTGTTCCCACCTTCATTGATGGTGAGAACGGGTAAACCCCTTTTACCCATAGCCGCCTCGGCCGTTTTGAGCATTGAGTGAAGCTCACCTATGCTTTTGTCCCATGCATTCATGTTGTAGTTCAACACGAATGTCTAGAACTTCTTGGTTAGGCCATTTAGGATCAAATCTGTGGCCAACTCTTTAGAGACTGGACAATTTAGCCTCTCGAGGCGGTCAATATGACTTTTCATCTTAAGTACATAAGATGAAACAGATTGGTTGTCGTCCATACGACATGCATGGAGTGCTCGAACCGTTTCGAACCGCTCAACCCTTGCTTGCTGTTGGAACGTTTCCTTCAGCTGGGTTATCATGTCGTAAGCTCTGTGATGTTTATACTCCTTTTGGAGATCCGGAGTCATGCTCGCTAGCATGAGACAAGACACTTGGACGGAGTCCTTAGTGTATTTCAGCCAATCGTTAAAGGCCTCCTCATCATTCTTGCTAGGTTGATCGGGGATAGGGTCGTCTAAAACATATGATCTTCTCTCTTGCTTGAGAACAATTCTCAAGTTTTGATACCAATCAATAAAGTTGTTATGATTTAGACGTTCCTTTTGGAGGATCGCTCGTAGTGATTGGTTTGACGCGGATGAGTTATCGTGATTTTCATTATTGGTGGCCATCTACAAAATTTAACAAAGATCAATTTTAGTATTTTCGATATTGCTAATTTTAATATTTAATGCCTTTTAAGGTCAATTTTATATTAAAATCTAGAACCCAACATTACATTTAAATTGTGGTTAGGTGACCTTTATCCCACTATTTAAATTAATAAGGTGGTCAACGATTGACGATTGCAACCATTTGCAACTTCTAGAGGTATGGGATCGACTTTAAACATCATATGCAAAGTCGGCATGTTAATCCCATCAACACCATTTGGAAACCATATTTTAGGTGATCCATTCAACATGGTTTGTAAATCAAGTTACCCTACTTGCACACACATGTGAGTTTACCAACATAAGTGGTTAGGTGACCTTTATCTCCCCCAATGTGGTATTCCCACCTTAAGTCATAAGTTCCTTCAAAATGGTTAGGTGACCTTTATCCCATTAAGAGTTTCCAAATGACTTAAGTGTTGTGCAAAAGGACGGTGTTAAACTTGTTTGTTAAATGTTTAGAGGTTTCCTAATTCTAGTTTAGAAAACTCTATGTACTTGTATTTGCATGCTTTCAAATACAAGGTACCTTATGGTTCTTTCATTAAAACCTATTTTAATCTTTAAAATCATTAAATCATTTTAATAACCTTTTATTAACTTTTAAGAACCATCAATTTTCAGCTTGTTAAGTTTGTTATAAATATCTAAATATCAACCAAACAATCAAACAACAAACTATCAAACAAGCACAAACATATAAACATGAGTGCATAACCTTAGCTACTAAGTTGACAACACTTGTTTGCCATCACAAGTGTTGTCATAAGGTCTTTCCTAAGGGTTTGTAATGACACAATTACATGTGTCCATGGACTCCCACTTGAATCCATATCCAAATACTTCAAGGTCCATGTCTTTGATGTCCATCCTTGGGTCTTGTTCTTGTGCATCTTCCTTTTACAAAATTGTATCCTAATACATTTTTCTAGTAAAACAAATGCACCTAATCTATTAATTACATAACCAAATGAATGAATAATTACAACCCAATTGAATAAACACAAATATTACAACCCAATTGAATGAATAAAACAACCACTTGAATCATCCAAACAACACAAGGCCTTAAGCTAGGTTATGCACTTTAACAACCAAAGATCACATCATTTATTCATATAATGAAACCCCACTTAAAACCACCAAATTTCAGCCAACATAAACTGAAATTATTGGTTTTAAATATTGTCCAAACAATCAACATTTCATCAACATGTATTTCTTTCAAGATTTCATCAAAAGCATGTATGATATAATCTTGAAAACAAACAGAAATATAGCAGCCCATAATCAGCCTAAACTAAGTTTATAATCATGCTTTAAAACCTATTTTAAAGACTAAACAAGCAAGTCATCCACATAATCGGCTTATGATGCCATTGACGGGTTTGTTAGAACACAAAATCCATGTTTAACCATTTAAACTTTCAGAAAAACGCAGCGGATATGTAGCTCTTTAAAACCGATTTTAAAGGCTAAAATTTCATGTTCTAAGTGATGTTTCATGATGAAAACAAACCCAAATCAAAAGGGGATCATTTATGTGAATGAGCAAGCTATATAACATAACAAACAACATAATATTACAGCCATAATGGGCTGCAAAACTACCTTACTGCAGCTTCTAAAACTCGACAGAAAGGAGGAATATGATGATGTTTTGAGCAGCAATCCTTCAAGTGGAGGACCTCAAATCTCTATACCCACAAGCCTTCAAACACCTTACTTGTTAGGTAGTGATACACCAGCCCTTGTCCCTCTTCTTGAACTCGAAACTTCAGCCAACACTTAGCTTAAATTTCTGCCAAAATCACTTGGATAGAAGGCAAGGATTTTGAATTTTTTGAGAGGAGAATAGAGAGAAGGAACACTTGCATGTATGTGAGAGAGAAAGGAGTGTAAGAGTGATTGATTGAAGTGTGTTCCAGTGGATTAAAACTTGTAAAAACCAAGACACATTGAAAACCCCAAAGCCCTTTGGGCAGCCGTGGGTTTAAACCCAAGGGGTTCCCACTCTTTTTTTTGTCTTTTAATTTTGTAACACACTTAAATCAACTAACTTATAAAATTAGAACTATGTTTTAATTTTATAACATAACACTCTTTTATGTGTCATTACTTAACCAATTTAAATAATGAAACATTAAATTATCTCTTGAACATATTATCCATATAATTATGTTCCATCACATAAGCAATATTTAGAAAACCAATTTTCTAAATAGGTGTCAAACATTCATTGTATGATCTCATCAACAAATAAGTGTTTGTTGGTGTTTGTGTAGCTTGTTATTGGGTATAACCCGACTTGGATCATAACGTACTAACCACATCAATATTTTAAGTGTCTTGGGCACACAGGATCCTACAATACTGATTTATTCGAGGAGCGAAGAAGAGCATGCCGGCCATATTCAGGAGGTGTTGGAGACCTTGAGGAAGGAGAAACTGTATGCTAAGTTCTCCAAGTGTGCTTTTTGGTTACGCGAGGTGCAATTTCTGGGTCACGTGGTAAATGCAAGGGGAATAATGGTGGACCCAGCAAAGGTTGAGGCCGTGATGCAATGGAAGTCACCAAAGACGCCATCCGAGATTCGTAACTTCTTGGGATTGGCGGGCTACTATAGAAGATTTATTCAAGACTTTTCCAAGATAGCCTCGCCTTTGACAAAATTGACTCGCAAGGACGTAAAGTTCGTGTGGGGTCGAGAACAGGAGGATGCCTTAGATGAGTTGAAGACAAGACTGACACAAGCTCCTGTCTTGACATTGCCCGAGGGAAATGAAGACTTAGTGGTCTATTCGGATGCATCTTATTCTGGGCTAGGTTGCATATTGATGCAACGCGGAAGAGTAATAGCCTATGCGTCTCGACAACTGAAGACCCACGAAGTCAACTATCCCACGCACGATCTAGAACTAGCTGCGGTGGTTTTCGTGTTGAAGATTTGGCGGCACTATCTATACGGGACGAAGTGCACCATCTTCACGGACCACAAATGCTTGAAGTACTTCTTTGAGCAGAATGATCTAAACATGAGGCAAAGGCGATGGTTAGAGCTGATAAAAGACTATGATTACGAGATCCACTACCATCCGGGCAAAGCCAACGTGGTGGCGGATGCCCTTAGCCGAAAGGAAAGGCCTGAGCCGATTTGGGTGAAGGCTTATCAGCTAATTATGACCTCTGATGTGATGACACAGGTCAAGCAGTTCGATGACGAGGCTTTGAAAGAAGATCGTCTTAACTCCGAAAGGATGAGAGGTTTAGTTACAGAACTGGGTGAGAACACTCTTGGTGTTAAGACCCGATTTAGGCGAATGTGGATTCCTCGGTACGGGGATCTACGTGGAAAGATCATGGATGAGGCCCATAAGACTTGATACTCCAATCACCCTGGTGCTACCAAGATGTACCAAGACATGAAGAAAGATTATTGGTGGCCGGGTATGAAGCGTGATGTGGTGGAGTACGTGAGTAAGTGCCTGACTTGTTTACAAGTAAAGGCAGAGCACCAGAAACCTTACGTGAAGATCCAACCGTTGGATATACCCGAGTGGAAGTGGGAGCACATCACCATGGATTTCATCATGAAGCTACCACGTACCCCGAAAGGGTATGATGCTATATGGGTGATAGTTGATCGTTTAATGAAAAGCGCCCACTTCCTACCGATCCGCGAGACGTATTCATCCGAAAGATTGGTGGATCTATTCATCAAAGAAATCGTAGCTCGTCATGGCGTACCGGTGTCCATTGTGTCGGGGACGAGACTACATATCAGCATGACGTACCACCCTCAGACGGACGGTCAGTCTGAGAGGACGATCCGGACACTCGAAGACATGCTTCGGGCGTGTGTGATCGATTTTGGAGGAAGTTGGGACGACCACCTGCCATTAGCTGAATTCTCATACAATAACAGCTATCATGCTAGCATTGGCATGCCACCTTATGTGATGCTATATGGTAGGAGATGCAGGACACCCGCTTGTTGGGGTGATATTGGTCAAAAGGAATTAGGGAGCGTCGAGGTGGTTGAGGCTACGACTGATAAGCTTGAAAGGATCAAGGCTTACATGAAGGCAACCAAAGACAGACAGAAGTCGTATGCCAATAAACGACGCAGACCGATTGAGTTCCAGGTGGGTGACCGGGTGATGTTGAAGGTCTTACCTTGGAAAGGAATTATTCGGTTCCGAAAGCGGGGCAAACTGAGCCCACGGTATATAGGCCCTTTCAGAATCATTGCCCGTGTGGGGGAGGTGGCCTATAGGTTGGAATTGCCAGATGAGTTGAGTGGAATTCACCCAACCTTCCACGTATCTCATCTGAGAAAATGTTTAGCCGATGAAGATATGATTGTTCCACTGGAGGATATCGAAGTAGATGAACGGCTTAATTATGTGGAGCAACCAGTGGAAATCATTGACAGAAAAGAGAAACGACTGCGAAATAAAGTGGTTCCTCTTGTGCGTGTACAGTGGAGGCACAGGAAGGGATCCGAATCAACGTGGGAGACAGAAGATGAAGTGAGGCAGCATTACCCACGCTTGTTCGAGGAATAACAGGTTTCGGGGACGAAACATAAATAAGAGGGGTGGACTTGTAACACTCGGAGAATTTTCTAAAGCAAGTCAAATAATAATTTAATGGGCTCAGACGAGACCATTTAATAAGATAGGCTGGTTATGAGTGTTAGACCAAGTTAACGCTTCGGGACGTGAGCTTGACGAGTTTAAAATCCCGGGAACGCCTGATACATATATATAGACGGGTCAGCTGAGCAACTCTCATTTTCACCCAAATCTCAATTTCTAGTGAAAAACCTGGATTTATGTTTTGGGGTTTTAAAAGTGGCAAAAATCGCCTAAAAACGCACGTTTTTAGGCAAGAAAACATGTAAAAAGCTTACATATAGCTTCCTGGATGATAACCCAAGGGTTTGGGTGTAAAAGATTGAAGTTTTGGGTTAAAATGGGCTGATTCGTAATTTTCAGCTCGTTCTGCGAAATTAAGGACTCATCCAGCGAAACTATTCTGCGAAATTAGGGGTTTCAGCGAAACTACAGTTTCGCTGCAGCGAAACTACAGTTTCGCCTGGGCGAAACTATAGTTTCGTTGATGACTTCACCGGTGCCCAGGTTGACCCTTAGACATTGCGAAACTAGGGATTTCCAACGAAAGTTGGGCGCTCAAGGCAGCGAATCTGTTCAGCGAAACTGGCAGAATGCTGGCCAGCGAAACTAGCAGCGAAACGGTTGTTCGCCTAGAGAATCTATGGGCGAAACTATGGGCGAAACTAGCAGCGAACTTAGTAGCGAATTTAGGAAGAAATTAACTCTTATGAGTGTTAACTTATCTGCAGGCAGTGTAGCGTGACCCTCATCTTTAAAGCTTGATTGAGAAGCTGCTTATCAAGCACAGGTGAGTTCTTGGACCCCTCATTTACTTGTTTTAAACGATTTTGCGGCTGGAACAAATATAAACATGTTTATTGAAATGTGTGTGTTTGACCTATTTGGGTGTAATATCATGTAGTAAGTTTAAGGTATGATTGTGGACTTGGGCGTGTCGTATGAGGTCCTAGTATAAGTCCTCAAGTTATGGGAGAGACAATTAGGGCTGTTGCACTCGAGAAGATGCATAGTCGAGTCCCGGCTTTTGGGAAAACGTGGGAGTAGGTCCTTACATGGAAGTTTCTGTAAGTGCCTTTAGATGTCTGTTGATGTAGGCTATGTATGTATGATGCCATGTATGATGATGTATGACTGATACATGTGTGTTCCCTACGATGATGTATGTATACCTTTCCATGACTTTACGTATTATGACATCGAATGAACGAAGTATTATGTAACGTAAAGTGAAAGATAAAGAAAGAGGAACATGATGATGAATGCATGTATTAATGAATGAATGAAAAGGAAATATGATGATGAATACATGCATTAATGAATGAACGAACTAAGTCTTGCAAGCATTGAATTAAGGTAACGGGTCCTTCTTTGTGATTGACCCTGGTCATGGTACCTCTACCGCTTACCTACTAGTACTGTGGCATACGCTCTATTGATTCACGGCCCAGTAGGTAAGACTGATCGGGGTATAGCATATGGTAGTGGTACAAAAAGTATTCAATGTGCAAGCAAAGATGAACGGGATCCTTGTCATTCGACCACAGTAATCATAGTCAAGTGCTATGAAGTGGGTAAAGCCTGACAGGATCCATATGAGAACTGAAAGATGATGATGTATAACGAACGATGAAGATAATAACGAATATTATCTATGTGTACGTATGATGTGTGATTATGTGAAAGAGAGGAATGGTTTATAATGTAAATAAAGTATGTTTATTTTAAAACTAGAACTCACTCAGCAACGCTGACTTTTTATGTCAGTTGGCAGGTAGTGTTGCTGGGGATGGCACGAGGCTACTACTCAGCTTGTTGGGGATGGCATTCTCCTTTTGATAATGCTGCCATGCAATGTGTTGTGGGCCCATAATTCACGCAACACGTTATGTTGCATGCAAGTGCAAGATTCCTTTAGGATCCTGATAAACTGGATTACTTAAGGAATCTTCTTTATGATGAAATTTTTTTAAATATTTCTATACTAGAGGTCACTGTTTATGACCATTTTGTAATCAGTAACGATGTAATCTTTTGTACAAGCTTTTATGATGAAATGAAATGTGTCTTTTGAATGTTTCCGCTGCAGTGTTTATTTAAGATGTTGTAAATATATACCAAATGTATGTTTTATGTGCGATGAACGACCAACCGTAAGGTGCCCGGGAACGGGGCCTTACAAATCATTTGCTCTGTAGATTGTTCTATCGGAGGGAGGGAAAGTGTAGACTGCTCAGAACTGTTCCTAGTCCTTGGCCTCTTAGTAGGCACACACTCCCTATACATAATGTGGTCCACATATTTTGGATAAAAGATCCAATCCCGTGGGGCATCGTGTTCCATTAGCAAGAATAGTTTATTCCAATTCATATCTCAAGGAGGGTAGTCAAGTCGAGGCCACTCAGGTGTTTGGTCGGGTACAGGACGAGAAGGAGGGGAATCAGAACGTGTAAGGCAATCAGAACCTGTTGGTCTCTTACCCGCAGCTCGTGAAGATGATGCCATACTACAGGGTACGTGATGTGTATGCCAATGAGTATGCAGTAGGGGAATAAAGAATAAGTACCTAACTAGTTGTGTGCGGTTATAAACTAGTGTGTATGCACCCTAGTTCCCTATAACCAATGGCTATGATACCAATCTGTCACACCCTCAAAACCCATGTGCGGGGTTTTACCATGAGGTATGTGAACAAACCAGGATCCCAGTCATTAGTTACTTAGAACGACACTATATGCAACATTTAAATAAAATGCAATCAGTGTTTAAAACTGAAAACTGTGTGGAAGCGTTTGTAAGTAAATCAAACCCAAGGTACTTAAAATGTAACATTGGCAAAAACACACACCAAACCAATTTTTAAAACTTATAAATAACAAAACAAATGTCTTGACACAATAAGAGACTTTGCAAAGCATGCTGGGTTGTGATGTGCTCCTGAGAATAGCATACTAAAAGAGTCAACACAATGGTTGGTGAGCTCAATAGTTTGTGTTTAACATAAACATTAATAGTTATAAAACATAAGAGGTGCATTGATTAGATAGCTAATCTAGATTCACAAGTAATAACAATAGTGATTTCACGATCAAAGCTGACATGTGTTTCATTTGTTGCCTCCCATCACAACCTACCAAGTTATGATGAATGTTTGTGTTTAGGAACATATTCCACCCATTTGACCTCGAGTCGTAGGCGTGGCGCTTGTCAGGCCCACTAGTACTACCCATCATTTCCCGCTAGTTACCGATATTAACGATCTGAAAGTGTGAGGACTTTCAAGGTACATTACATTATATTACACTATACACAACTTACAAAAGTAATGCATTTGTAAACAAGTATGCTATCACCCCAAAAAGAAGGAGTGTTTAAAAGTGGGGCATGAACTTACCTAGTCAACGAACGATAATAAAGGCTAACAGTGAGCGGAAATACAACCTTCATAGGTTACCTAGAACATACAAGTTGTTGGGGCATATATTGTCATATATAGTGTGTCCGTCGCTTGACGAATAGTCTAGGCTTAATGTTATACACCTTGTAAACACAAGAAACTGGGTCATTCGCAGGAGCATATGCGAATGAGACTCAGTCATACGACTGAGCCATGCTAATGGACCAGTCGTGCGACTGAGAGATGCGATGGGGGCATTCGTAAGACTGAACCATAAGAATGGTCCAGTCGTACGATTGAACCATACGCATGGTCCAGTCGTACGATTGAACCATACGCATGGTCCACTCGCACGAATGGGCCCAGTCGCATCTAATATGGGCCGAAGCCTATATATACCAGTTTCAATGTGTAGAAACCAAAGGGTTTTTGATAGTCTGCCCGGGGCCTTGGTGCTGCCGGATGAAAGGGGAGATCATGCTCGATCTCCCCTTGCCAAAAGCCTTGATTCTTATGTTGTAACGAGCTTGTAATCGTTAGGTTTTATCAATGAAATCATTCGATTATTGTTCGTACCATTGTATGTCTTTTGGTTTATTACCTTCCGTCAAGAAAACGCTCGGATGTCTATCGATCCAGTGACTTCACAATTGGTATCAGAGCCGGTTACTGCTGGAATGATCTAACAATCATTTTAGCAACCCGAGCTCTTGATTTCTTGATCAAATTTCAGATCTTGACGTTAAACCCACTTCGTGTTCTTCGTGTTTTGCTCAGATCTGGGTACGTGTGGTGTTTCTATGTTAAAATCGAATTCGAAACCACGTTCCTATCACCCTTGCGAATCTGATGATGTCTATTTTGGTTCGAATCATGTAAAATTCGTCGGATTAGGGTTTTTGGCAGCCTTGGCGGCTGCAGATCTGAAATTCTACGTGCAGACCCGTTCATGCGACTGGGCCATGCGAATGGACCATTCGTACGACTGGACCATGTGAATGGACTATTCGTACGACTGGACCATGCTAATGGCCCATTTGTGCGACTGGACCAGTCGTATGTTCAATCGTGCGACTGGACCAGTCGTATATTCAATCGCCCGAATGAGCCATCTGCATTGACTCATCCGCATTTGTTCCAGACCAAAAAAAAAAGAGTCTGGAACAGCTTCTTGCACGAATTTTTCCCTAAACCATTTTTATCAGTCGGGAAGCCTTCTAAAAAAGTTTGGTAAAATAAATTTTTTCCGGGAAAATTATCGGGTCATTTTCGGGTCAATATGAGCAAAACACATTCACCCTGAGTTTCTTTTGTCCAAACAAGTTCGATGGATACCCCATTATTCGTTGGACTTCCAGAATAGGTGAATGTTGATAGAACACGAAAGAGAGAAGAGAAGATGTCAGCTGTCGGTGCTGATTTTGTGGGGTAGTCAGGAGCATCTGACTATTTATGGGCCAATCAAGTTATATTTATCCGCACAGAGAGGATTCTCATTCTTAGGGGGAATCCATGTATAGAGAGATTGAAGACGCAATCAGAAAGTGATGATGTAAGCAGGTTTCTGATGATGAATCTACATGCATGCTGATTTGTTTGATATTGTCAGCTGTGGATTGGAACCTTCAACCTTTTGCCCAATACACCGTATGAAGACGTTAGGAGAGCACAACGTTTATATATTGGGATATGCTGAATGTGAGGGGGAATTTCTGCAGTTGTTAATGTTAATCAGGTTAGCCTATGTGAAGATTGAAGCAATAGAAAACTGTTCATGTCATTATCTGGAAAAATAAGTCATTTAGGGAATCTTACTGCTATGACGGTGTTCTGCAAAGTAAACGAAAGCTATTGTGCCTAAATTCATTTTCAGGGATATTGTAGTAACCTGACGGATCGGCAATGTTGGCTAATATGGTTGTTCATTTGATTCTATTGGAAACCAGAGCAAAGATTGACTGAAGATTGTAAGAGGTGTTATCTACTATTCGCAAGCAACGTCCAAGGGGAATTTGTTGGAGCATATATTGTCATATATAGTGTGTCCGTCGCTTGACGAATAGTCTAGGCTTAATGTTATACACCTTGTAAACACAAGAAACTGGGTCATTCGCAGGAGCATATGCGAATGAGACTCAGTCGTACGACTGAGCCATGCTAATGGACCAGTCGTGCGACTGAGAGATGCGATGGGGGCATTCGTAAGACTGAACCATAAGAATGGTCCAGTCGTACGATTGAACCATACGCATGGTCCAGTCGTACGATTGAACCATACGCATGGTCCACTCGCACGAATGGGCCCAGTCGCATCTAATATGGGCCGAAGCCTATATATACCAGTTTCAATGAGTAGAAACCAAAGGGTTTTTGATAGTCTGCCCGGGGCCTAGGTGCTGCCGGATGAGAGGGGAGATCATGCTCGATCTCCCCTTGCCAAAAGTCTTGATTCTTATGTTGTAACGAGCTTGTAATCGTTAGGTTTTATCAATAAAATCATTCGATTATTGTTCGTACCATTGTACTCCGTACGTACATGGTCTTAACACAAGTAAATAAGTAGGTGTACTTAGAAAAACTTAACAACCCTAGGAGCTCAATAAACACAGGTTGACCCAAGGTTTTGAAAAACAACACTCATTTGACCTAGTTGACCCGTTTGAGTCGTTGGTCACATATTATCTTAAATTTCATTTTATCAAGTGTAGCAATCCATCATACATGCCATTCATACAAGTTGTGCACGTAAGTCACATCGCCAACCTCTTGTTTTACTAATATCACCTTATGTAACACCCAGAAATTTGGTCAATTAAAATAAAAAAGAAGAAAGGGGAAAAGGAAAACAAAAGTAATTAGAAAGTAAAAGAAAAGTATTCTAAAAGAAAAGAAAACAAAGTGGAGGGAGTTAAATGTAAAAAGGACAAAACATTATCATTTATGTTTAAAAGAGTATGGCCGCCCACTATCACCTTTTCACCAACTACTTTCGGCTGAAAAGAGAGTAGAAGAGGAAAACAGAAGTTTCTCTCGAGTTTTTGAAGAAAAAGGGGTTGAATCTTTGAAGGTATGTGTTTATGGGGTTAATTGGTTCGGTTACTTGAGGTCTTCCACCTTAGAACAAATTTACATATGTTTTATGTGTTTGGGTTGTGTGTTCTTGGTTTGTTTAGGTGTTTAAACTCATATACAAGCATGTTTGGAGGAGTTTTACTTGTTTGCTACATCAGGTGAGTTATAGACCCCATCTTTTTACATGTTTTAAACATCTTTGGGGCTGAAAATGTATTAAAAAAGATTTTATAATTTTAATGTGTGTAACCGTATGTAATTATGAATGTATAGTGATGATTTATGGTTGTTTATGTGGTGTGAATGTTAGAGAGGTATTAATAAGTTAGGATAGGATGATATGATTGTCTGGGACTAAAAACATTCGGGAAACATGTTAAATAGAAGGTTCATACACCTACATAAGGATCATGCGCCTGAAAAATGCCTTAGAAAGATTTAAGTGTTGCTCATGCGCCCAAACAGGGCCCATACGCCTGACCCTTTTTGCCTTAGAATATTTGAAGTAAGGTCATGCGCCCAAACAAGGCCCATGCGCCTGAAAATGTGCCTTAGGAAGTTAAGTATATGATGATGTGCCCCAATAGTGCCCATGCACCCAACTTATCCCTCAGGCGCCTAAGTGTAAAGCTTATGCGCCTGAATAGTTCATGCGCCCAAGACTTAGTAGGGAAATGGGTTAAGTGTAGGGCTATGCGCCCAAACAGTGCTGATGCGCCTAAGCAGGGCTCATACGCCTGCGTAGTGCTCATGCACCCAGAACACTTAGAAATTCCCTGAAATTTTAGAGAAAAACAGAATGATTAGGATTTGACCCTAGTTTGACCTAAGGGTTTTAATTGTTATTATTATGCATGATTATGAGCTATCCCTATGTTCCATATTAATTATTATTGTGTGACTTTACGTGGTGTGTTTATTATCATAAACGTAAAGTATTATCATTAATAAAAATGAAAGATTAATGATGAAGAAAAGTGGAACATAAATGAAATAATGTAAGTCTTTCAAGCAAAGGAAAAGGAGGTGCATGACCATGTTGTCGTTAGCTCAACTATATGCGGTTTAGCTAACCCGAAGTATGCATGCAGGGCCAGTCATTGAGACTGACACGGACCCTTGTAGCATACCCTACGTTACTGGGTAAGCTTATTGCATAATGTTCGTGGTCTATTTATAGACCACAGTCCCAGCATCAGCTTCGTACACAATGTTCAGGGTATTGCATTTTGGTCCATAAGAAACTGAAAGATAATGATAAAAGCATGAAATGAACGAATGCGTATAGTATTGAATGAAACGTATGATGTGTTACCACATATCAAAATAAAGGGAGTATTTTACAACAAAGGATATTTTATATATCTATACAAGGTATTTTAGTACTTTTAAAATTAGAACTCACTCAGCAACGCTGACTTTTATACATTTTCAGTTGGCAGGTAAATATTGCTGAGGATGACACGAGGCTGAAGCTACAAGGCGGGTCAAGACTGACATCCGTTCATGTTTTGATAATATTGTTGTTTTGTAATGCATTTAAACAATCTTTTTGTAACTAATGAACAACGAAGTATTGCTTAATAATAGTAAATATAAATGAAATGAATGGGCTTTTGATAGTGAAATTCCGCTACAATGTTTCATGAAATGTATAATATTATGTATTTTTATTTCTATGATTGACCAACTGTGAAGTCTCCGGGGGACGGGGCCTTACAAGTTGGTATCAGAGCCAAAGTTTAAGAGAACTGGGTAAATATTTTTGAAAAACCTAAACTTAAACTGAAAATGGGATGAATGGAGGGATGTCAGCCCGAGTAGCTACGTGCCATCAGGTATTTCTTTTCTTAAAATTAACCAGTATCATGTGCGTGTGCTATTTGACTTATGTGGTCTTGGAAGATTTAGATACTGATATAGTCAGGATAGGCAATGCTTGGGGTGTGAAGAGTAAAGTAAGTGGCTAATCACAACTGGCCACTGTAATTAGGAACTTAATATATTCAACACAAACTAAGCTATTACCTTGAATGACCGTGTTAGTGTTTAAATCTTATAGTGATTAGAAAATGGCTGGAGGTAGATCATCAAAGGCCTCTAGGGGTGGAGCACAGGGAGGATGTGGTGTTGAACCACGTGTTACTAGAAATAAGACCAAGACTGCTGAGAGGGCACGTAAAGAGCCCGAGGTGCATCACCAGGAGGGTGGTGATGAGAGTGCGAACATAAGGGCTTCGGTGAAGGAGGTGCTGGTCGAGGAAGTCCATCATGTCATGCAAAAGATTCTACCATCTGTAGTGACTGAAATGATCAAGGCGGTAAGAGAGGACGAGGAGAAAGAGAGGAGAAGGACCAGCGAAGGGAGGAAATGAAGTGTTGGACTATTTGAAGATGATACTTACCAAAACCTAAGTGCCAAATCTTATGATGATTACCCAAACCGACACGTGAACATTTGCTAAAGATATGATCAAAACGAAGAAAATATACCAAAGTCAAACTATTCAAACTTGGTCAACCGTGGTCAAAGTCAACAGTCCACATCAGTGGTCGTCCCGAATGACGTCAGTACCCGACAGTCACGCATTAGCAACAGAGAATTTATCAGACTTAGAACTATTTTTTTGTAATCATTTTGTGCTTAAATGTATTTTTTCTTATTTTTGTAAGCAGTATAAATGACTAAGTGCAGTCATTTATACTCAACAAGTGAGAAGAGAGATTATCATTGTTTTAGAGAGCAAAACACACACAAAAGGTGAATCACTAACATTTAGAGAATTCAAGGTTGAGTGTGTGTGAGAGAAAGTATTTTCTCACAAACTCCTTTGAATTTCTCTTGAACATCATACATCTAAGTGAATGAAATTTATATGAATACGTGTTCTTGATTGTTAATCATTCATTCATCATCATACAAGTTCATCTTGCATATAGATCTTCACTTGAAATCATCAATGGGTTTGTGAGATTCCATATCACGGATTCGACAAATGACAATAAATGATTGCAATATTCGATCCGTATATCGATTTTCACAGTTGGTATCAGAGCCTTGACTCCTTGTTCTTCAAATATTTCCCAAAAATTTGAACCACAAGTTTGATCTTCAAATTGTTGTTGCTTTTGATGAAATCAAAGCTACCATGAGCTTAGATTTGTTATTTTGTGAAGATCTGCATGTTTTCACATCAATTGAAGTTTATTTGAGCCATTTACTTGAAGATTTAAGCAAACTTGTTTTTCAAGTCTTCAAATGCTCATGAATGTGAAATTTTGACTTTGTTGTTGTTTGATTGAATTTAAGCTTCTAATAGCTTTAGTTTGTGATAACTAACACATCTTCAAAGTTTCATATCAATTGGATAAACACAACTCTTGAATTTGAAGATTTTTGAAAATTTTGTGTTCTTGAGAAAAGTTCACTGTTCTTAAGGAAAAATCATCAAAAATCATGAATCTGATGTTGTTTAGCTAAAATTGATAGTGGTTTTAGCTTAGAAACATCAAATCTAAGGTTTGTTTATCATTCACAACATCCAAATCTTACATTTTGAACATTGATTCTTAGATCTGGGTTTTTGTTTTTCATTGTGTTCTTTATGGGTTCATCATTTAAATCCGAGTTTAGGTGATGATTATATGAAATTGATTGTTGTTCTAGCTTAGAGTCACTTATCTACAGCTATTATAACCTTTAATTTTAACCAATATCATCATAAATCCAAGAATCAAAAGTTTGGTCATTGAAGAACTTAAAGTTTGACTTTTTCAGAGTCAAACTGTTTTAAAATCTGAAAATCAGCCAAGTGTTACGATTTAATTCATATTTTGATTCATTTGTTCTTCATACAATCATTCAAGAATCATTCAAACATCAATTACTGTATTTGCAAGTGAAATTCCATTAATAATCGAATTTTACAAACAATCCACAACTGATGTACTATTCACACAGCTGACGCACTGTTCACACAGCGGACGCGCTGTTTAGACAGCGGACTGTAACGCCCAAACATTTTCTTTGAAGCTGACGAAAGAAGAAAAGAAATAAAGTCCAAAGTCGAGTGACCAAACTTTTCAAAACAGGAAGACATTCGGATGAGTGGGGGTATAAAAGGGGGAGGGCAGCCCACACCCTTCCCATTCTTGCAAAATTCAGCCAAAGAGAGAAGATAAGGAGAAAAAGGGGTTCCAAGCTTCGTTTTCTTGATTTCGAGCGTGAAAATCGTCATGCAGCGGGTCAAATCGAAGCCCTACTTCTCGGTGTTGTTTGTGTGAGTTCTAGGACCCCTCTTTTACATGTTTTCAACTGATTTGGAGCCGAAACACATTTGAAAACCCGTTTTATGTGTGTGTGTTTGACCCATTTGGATGTATTTGCGTGTGATGTGTTTGGAGTTTGTGTCCGGGCTTGTGTGTGCTTGAATGGTGTTGTGGTATGCATTCCTAAGGTTTAGGATGGTTGATTTGGGCTTAGAATGGGTTTGGATGAGCTTGGAGGTCGAAAATGGCAGATTGGGCTGGGGATGAACTGCATTCTGCATCAGCTAGGGCTAGGCGACCAACTGGAGGCCATACGGCTAAATGAAGTGCGATTGGAGTTCATTGGCCAGTCGCATGGGGAGTCATGCGACTGAGGGCCCATTCGCATAAGTGCTCATCCGCATTGGTGTTCATCTGCATGAGGTCCATTCACACGATTAGGGTGTTCATCCGCATTGGTGTTCATCCGTATTGGTCCATTCGTATGATGTTTAGTCGCCTGGAGGCCATGTGACTGAAGGTTGCCCATACGCCCAAATAAGGCTGGTGTACCCGAGGAAAGCATAGTTTAATTTCTGACCTTCGGGGGAAAGTGCAGATGTAAGTTTTGACGTGTAAGTTCCCGTAAGTTCAAGTAAGATGATCGTTGAGGCCTTAGTGGTTATGTTTGGCATGACGATGATGTTGCATGATTATGCATGATGTATGTTATGGATGTATGATGTTGCCCTGTATGATGATGCTAACTATGTATGTTAACGTTCCTTATTATGACGTATGTTTATCTTTCCCATGACTTTACATGTTACGTTAATGAACGAAATGAAAGTATTATATAACGTAAAGTGGAAGATAATGAAAAGAGGAACGTAATGAACGAATGCATGCATTAATGAATGAATGAGTTAAAGAAAGAAAGGCTTGCAAGCAAATATATGGAGGTTCACACCCAATGAAGGGTGTTAGCTCAACTGTGTGCGGGTTAGCTACCCCAGAAGGATGCACAGTGGGGTCCAATCCTTGTGATTGACCATATGTATGGGGTCCTCGCCGCTTGCCCTAGGTACTGGAGTCAGCTTCGTGTACAATGTTTGAGGTCTATGAAAAACCTCAGGCCCAATAACCAGCTTCATGCACAATGTTTGGGGTATAGCAAATGGCATTGATCCGGAATGAAAGAGAAAAGATAAGTGGTGAGTGTACTTGCCCAAGGTACTGGAGTCAGTTTCATGCACAATGTTCGAGGTCTATGAAAGACCTCAGGCCCAGTAACCAGATTCGTGCACAATGTTCGGGGTATTGTACATGTCACCGAAAGTAATGAACGTACGAATGAAAGTAAGAATTTATGAATGAATGTGAATGAAAGTAACGAATGTGACTGGTAATGATGTACGTTGAACGAACGAAAGTTAACGAACGAATGATGAAGATAATAACGATATCACCTATGTGTACGTATGATGCTTGATCGCATAAGAACATAAAATACGGTTTTTAAACGAAAGTAAAGTATGTTTTACTTTAAGACTAGAACTCACTCAGTAACGCTGACATTTTATATGTTTACAGTTGGCAGGTAATGTTGCTGAGGATGGCACGGGGTGGCTACTCAGCTCTTTTGGTTGGCATCCATTCATATAATGCTTTTGTGATGTAATGCAACAATGTATTTTGTAACTAGTTAACGATGTATTATTTTACAAAAGCCTTTATAATGAAATGAAATGTCATTTTCGGATGTTTCCGCTGCAATGTTTACTTAAGATAATGAGAACGTATGTTTTATGCGCGATGATTTACCAGCTAAAAGCGTCCCGGGAACGGGGCCTTACACGGGCACGCTGCTCGTACGCGCGGGTCGCGCGGCGGACGCGCGGCTCGCGCGGCGGACGCGCGGCTCGCGGGGCGGACGCGCGGCTCGCGCGGCGGACGCGCGGCTCGCACAGCTCATGTACAAATTCCAAAAGCTGAAAAACACACAATTTTTCTAAGCATTCACAGCTGATAAAGAAAACCATCCACAACGGACATCGAAGAAACACCAAGTCCACAACAGACATTAAACATAGACAACGGACGTGTAAAAATCACAGCATCAAGAGTTTGTCTCGAAAGATATTGATTTTTCAATGTTTTCAACTTGACCAATTCTAAAACTTGTTCTCGTAAGATTTTAAAGAAGTTAAATTATATAGAATCAATTCACAAAATCATTTAATTTTAATTGATAAAATTTAAATTATTACTTTTATTAAGTTAGATTAATATTAGTCGAGCTTAACTAAATTGTAATCGAACCGAGTTAACTCTTTAATTAGGCCGCTCTAATTAAATTCAGTTTAGACCTTCTTTGGCTTCAATTGAAGTTTAAATTTGATTTTGATTTAAAACAAAACACAAATTTTCAAATCAATTTTGTTATTAAATAAAATGGAAAATTTAACATCATTCACTAACACTCGTGTTTCAAGAAACCGAGCTATCTTTCTCGCTGCAGGTAGAAAGAGGTTTCAAGAATTCAAACAAAGCAAACGAAGCTGCAAACAACCAATCAACAACAGCAAATCAAACAAAATTTGCAAACAACCAAACATCAGAAGCACATTAAACAATAACTCATTGTTAGATAACACAAACATTCAATTATACATAAGTCACATTGAGAAAGAACTGATGCATTTACATTTATGTGATCTTGCAAACTCAAACAACACATTGTCTAATGATTTGACAAAATGCACGTCAGAGATGGAACAATCTCAAAGAAATGATCAAGCACAAATCAAGACATTGAATCAACAAAACATCAGTTTAACTCAAGCGATGAACTAGCTATACGACATAATGGTTCAACAACAAATCAAACCTGAAGAGTTAACTACTGAGCTTGCAAAATCCACAAACATCAACAACACAAACATTCCTCCATTGGCTGAAATTCCTCAAGACAGAAAGATCAATCTATGCTCATCAGCATGCATAGATGAAGTTCAGGCTTATCAAAAACATTGCAACAATCTATCATACATGATAAAGGAGAAAAGAGCTTCACATACAGAGGAATTACAAACATCTGCAAAACAAATCAGTTCATTAGAGAAAGAAGTTGATAAATTGCTTAATGAAAATCACAAGCTAAATGCCAAATCAACTAAACTCTCTGTGAAGTTAACAAACACAAAAGCTGAAGTTGAAGCCAAAGTATCAGAAGAAAGTACCACTAAAACAATCATTAACTTGCAATATTACATTGAGCGTCTAAATCTTTTGAACAATCAATACAAAAAACATTTTTCAGTATTTGTGTTACTCCAGGATAATCACACTTGAATCAAATTATGAAGAATTAGATCAAAATATGATAATCACAATCAAAACCCCTTTGATCTTCAATTAGATTGCAGAATATGTGTTTACAAAATAATCCTCAATCTATTGGTCATTCAACCATTAACCAACACTAATGACCATTAACCTATTTATAGTCTAGACTAATATTCACTAATCGCGCTTAACCCCCTAGACTTAGGTTAATTAATACAAAATTACATATTAAGCATAAAAATGACTAAAAACAAGATAAAATATATTTTATTCACACAAAATATATTTATTACAATAAAACTCCTAGTCATTTAAATCTTCAACGTCTTGTCTCGGTTTCACGTCTCGAACGTGTCAGGTTTGACTTTTGTTGACTTTGACCATGACGTTGACTTTTGTTGACTTTCACTGTGCTGATAATATAGACTATCTTTTACAGCTCCAACAATACTCCCCTTATTCTATCATTATCAACGTTTTCAAACAAAATCAACACTGAGAAGTCAACTAAAGAAAGATCTTCCAATTGAAGTTTTCTAAATCTGCTGAGAATGATTATTCATCTCATAAGCTCCCCTATTTATATGCTCCCCCTTTTCCAGTGCATCGTTTGTGAAGATATTTAAAAGCTTTCCCAACTCTCTAATCTCGAGGTCTTCAGAAGATGTAGGAGGAGGGTTCCTAGCTAGGTATCTTCTGCAAACTTGAGAAACTGGTTCTCTGATCAGGTACATTGCACAACTGATGATCAGCCATCACTTACAACAAAAATCTGAAATACATTCACAAACACAATCTTGACATTTCTAATTAGATCATTTCATGTTAATAAAATAAACCCGTGTTTATCTGTGTGAAAAACAAGCGAACCCGTGTTCGTTTATGCGCAATTTTTGTGAAATGCATGAAAAATGATAAAATTGTAACAGCATAATATGGAAGACCTAAGTTAATATTGAAATAAAGATTTATTATAATAATTTTTTTAATTTTATTTTATGTATATATTTTTTTATTTTTTTATATTTGTATATTATTATTATTTTTTAATTACCGAGAACTGAATCGATCATGAGATCACATCCTCAAGATATACTTTAGGACAAAGATGAATTTAATCATTGACCAACAATGAGATCACACTGATAACTGAATCTAATCACAGTCTTTGAAAGATTTTGAAATTCTCAAACAGATCAATAACGATTGCTGATATGTTTGTCCACTTAAACCCATGCCCTATCTTTTTCAACAAGCATCAGATGATTCGTTAAGGTTCGATTATGCACTTTAGAATGCTAGGACCCCACAATCATTTAGCAAAAACCATCACCCAACCTCAGGATTTCTTGAATTTTACTACAATCTTTATGGAACAAGGCTTGTGAATTAGTGTGCAAGTGATTATCAACAGAATATTGTATTCTGTGATGAATTCATCGTTAGATGATTTGACACAACTTAGATCAAAATGGTGAGAGATCCAGGTCTATACTCACATATAACAAAGTAGATGACCATTTAATCATATGCCGATGAGAGCTCCAGGTCAGTACTATCATACAACAAAGGAGATCATCACTCCAGGTCAGTACTTCCGTACAGCAGAGGAGATTAGCACAAACACAAGACACATAAATACACCAAACATGGCAAAGAGATAGAGATATAGCTTATATGATTTGCATCATGGTGGGTGAAAGATTAAATCTCAATCCAATTTTTGTCGGGACTCAGTTTTTGTGCAGGCCAAAATGATTGCGTAAGTCCAAACATCCTTAAGCATATATTTAATTTAAATCGTCATGCTGCTGTCTACTTTATTCTTCAGGCTGAGCCTACCAAGCATATCATTAAAGAATCTAATTGTTTTTCTATTATTTGTACTTAAAATTAAGATGCGAATCAGATAACAGTATCAGTTACTATCATTTATCATTTTAAAATGCAAGTCATACAAGAACAAGTATTTCAAGATGATATACAATCATTTCTCAGTCATCTCGAATCAAGTTCCCAGTTCTCTTTTCATTTCTTTTCATTTTATTTAATTTTGATATACTCTCCCCCTAAATTTTATTTTAGCAAACCTATTTTTGGTTTTTTGTTTAAATTTTTGTTAATATTTTTTATGTTTTTTTAAAAACTGTACAAAAATAGAAAATTACAAAAGAAGGTCTTTCAAACTACACTAATATCTAGATAAGAAATGAATTCTTAAGAAATGTGCAAAAATGGTGAAGTGAGAACTGTGATTGTGCAGATAAAAATCGAGATTGTGGATAAAATACCATGACCTTAACCATTGTTGTTCCGCCTTAAATTTGAATTAGGAACAATCTCTGTCTGTAAACCGGATTACTAACAGTCCTCCTGAATTGTTCCTGCACTCATAAACAGATTAGTTAGAAAGGGGAACCCAGGCCATTGAAATCCTGGGAGTTCCTTTTTCATCAATATAAGTAACCTGCTTCGGCACACAATTTGTGGAAAGATCAAGGATTTTTGTATCCTTCCTTTTAATTTGCCAAATTTGTTTCAGTTCGATTAATTTAGATTTGAATGAATGAAATTTAGAAATCATTTTCTGTTTAAGACCGGAAGAAAAAGAATTTGATTTGGATCCTTTGGTTATTTTCATCTTTGAATCATGAGAAACCGGATTCACATGAAAAGGTTTGGATAGAATGTTCATCATCCAACTATTCAAAGATATGTGCTTTTTACCTCTTAAAATAGAAAAGCACCCCGTGTTATCTTTATCGTCTCGAACTTTCCTCTGAACCTGAGGACACTTCTTTAGCACATGACCTTCTTTTCCACATTTATAACAAGCCTTGAAAGGCTTTTGGTTGTTTGTAGTCCCGTGGATAGTAAGAAAGGATGGAGTCTGTTCTGATGTCGTTCCAGAAGATGAGAACTGGACATTCTTATGAGAACCTTTTTGTATGACTGGTGACTTGGCACACTTTGAGGTAGATTCGTGACAAGCTTGATGGATAGAAGATGAAGATGGTGAGTGCTTCTGCTAAGTATTGAAGGAACTGCTGATTTATTTAGCAGTTGGGGATGAGATCTGGATAGGTCATGATTTAGCTTTTGGAAGCTTTTAAGACTTGACAGTTTCAGGAGATTTCTTGATCTTTGAGGAACCAACACGCTCCTCTGTGTTTGATTCATCATCTGAGCTTATCCAGTCTCGTATACACAAATCTACTTCTGATGCATCTTGATTGACAGGAATAGGATGTGTTGTTGTTTTTGGAACTTGATGATTAGGTGATTCCGGATTTATCTCTTCTTTCATAACCTTGACAGGCTCAAAAGTAGGAATTTCACATGCTTTAAACTTATCAAAGAAGTTAGAAGAAATAGTAGATATAGATTTACAAACAACCGAGACTGAACAATCGTTAGCTTGACTGTCAGCATTCGATTTATTGTATCCCATACCAGTTGTAAAATCATAATCATCTCGCACCTCATTAAGATTGAAACCTCTCAAACCTGCATGCAGACTATTAGTAGGTTGTTCAAACAAATCATTTGAAGGATGAGGTCTGGGGATTGGTGAATAACATAAAGTAGAAGGGGGTGGAACTGAATTAAATACAGTTTCATCATCAGATTTATATCCAATCCCATGTTTTATCCGCGCCCCTTGTTGTTTAGCAATAAGCTCGTCCTTTTTCATCTGTGAAAGAGTCCATTTATCGATCTTTGTTTGAATCTGAGTCGTTTCAAATTGAGCTAGAACTGCTCTTTCTCTTAAAATACTAAATTCCAAATTTCTTTCCAAAAGATTTCTTTTCAAAAGATTAATTTCAGCCAATGCTTCATTAAGTTTCTTTAAAAATGCAATTTCATTCTGCTTGAGTTCTTTGTTTATGGTTTTTAATTCTTTTTTGTTATCTAGCAATAACCTATTTGCTTTATAGATACCAAACAAATGAATTTTGCAAGCAGATGAGCACATGTCTTGAACTGTCTCATATGGAAGTCTCGTGACAATTCTTTCAGCTTCTAAGGCTTTCTCGCAGTTGCAGACCCTTATGTTTCTTTTATGTTCCACTTCCTTGGCCGTTAGCGTCTCTTCATCCTTAGTTTCTTTCTTTCCTTCATCATTTTTCTTAGCTTCATTAGCATCAGTTCTCTCATAAACATGTTCACTTCCGTTACTAGCTCTCAAAGCTTCAAAATTCTCTTTTACAGTCTCTCTGATTTCATCAGTTGAATCAGAATGAATTTCCATCGACTTCAACCTCTCAATCATCTCGGTTTTGTATTCAAGAATGCTTGTCGCAGAAGATATAATAGATACATTCATTTTGTTAGTTTGAGATGGAAACATGGCTTGATGAAATTCTCTTCTCTTGATATCCAGCTCAGCAGATTTCAGCTTGTTGATCACATCTATCAACTTGTAATCAAGAAACTTCTTTCGTTCTTAAGCATTTTAACCTGAGAACTCCACTCAGGTGAAGTAGATTTAAGAAGCTGTTGAACTTGTTCATAGTTGGTGAGTTGAGGGTCATGCTTCTTCAGATTATTTGCCACAGATATAAATCGATCAATGAAATCAGACAACTTTTCATTCTTCATACCTGCAAAACAGTCAAACCGGGTTTGAGCCATTGTAAGATTATCTGATTTAAAGTCTTCTGAAGATAAAATTTTATTAAAGATTTTGAATAGTTAAACGACCCAAAAATATTTTTCCCAAAAATTTTAAAATAATTCTTCCCCTAGAAAAATATGTTTTTTAAATGTCACTCTATACACTCTTAGCAACTGGGGTCAACTTTGTTATTTTTGTGTTTAATGAACCCATACAACAAATTTAAAAAAAAATTCCAACCCAATTAAAATTAGTCCATATATCAGACTATTATTTGTTAGCCCAAGTATTAACCTTTAACTAGCCCAAAATTTTCTGATCCAAACCCAATTTAATAAGAAAAGCCCATTAACAATGTAAACCCTAACCCTAACACTTAATGAGTTCTTTGGGTTTTTTTTTAAAAAAATAACTCTTGCATAAGTCAAACATAAGGCAAACACATGAACTGAATAAATCCAAGTTCACAACTCCTTATTTATAGTCAAAGTTCAGGTCCAAACCCCCTTCAACATTCTCTCTCTACAATCTCCCCTAATCTCTCTCTCAACCAGAAACATCACCAATTTTGTGTCAACAACTATTAAAGATTCCATGAAAAAGAAAAAGAGAGCTACTGGTCGATGGTGTGTTGGGTCGAGTGTGTGTTGGTCGGCTGCTCGATAGATGGTAGCTTAGGTTTGATGGTTGGTTGGCTGGAAGCTGGCCGATAGATGTGGCTATCGCTGCAGGAGGAGGTGGTCGCGGTGGGTGAGTGGTGGTGTAGGGGTGGAGGGCGACGGGTGTGATGGCTGTGGTTGCTGGGTTCGTGGTGGAGGTTGCGGCAGAGGTGGTCGATGGTCGCGGGCACAGCTGGTTCAGGTGGTCGCGGTCATAGTTGGTTCAGGTGGTCGCGGTCACAGTTGGTCGATGGTTCTGGTGGTGTATTCGCGGGGGGGGGGGGGGGGATGGACGGATGTGGGGCTGCGAGGTGTTGTATTCGCCGGGGGGTGGTTGATTTGTTGGGTTGTGGTGGAGTTCAAAGGTGGTTGTGGTGGGGAGGTTCCGGCGGCTAGGGTTTAGGCCGCTGTGGTTGGATTCACGGGGGTGGCGGCTAAGGTAAGGATCAGGTGGTGGTGGAAGGAGGCTTTGGTTGTGAACCGAAAGTGGTTAGGGTCGGGTGGCAGTGGTGGTTAGTGTCCCGGCAGCTAGGTTTCCGGCACCTAGGGTTCCGGCAGCATGTTTTGTTTTGTCTTTTTTTTGTTTTTTTTAAATTTGGTAATTTCGCTGATTTTGAAGTAATTTCGCAGAATGATTCTTATAGTTTCGTAGCCCCTTTTGTTATAATTTCACTGATTTTTTTTAATTTCGCAGGTTAGTTTCGCCGGAATTGTTTCGCCGGAGTTGCAGTTTCGCCGGAAAAGTACAGTTTCGCCTGAAAACATGCGAAACTGCTAGTTTCGGCAGTAATATCGCCAGAAACTTTGAACTTTCGTTCAGAATTGTAAGGCCCAGCTCACCGGGCACCCTACTGTTGGTTCTTCATTGCACATACAACATACATATAATACATGATCATAAAATACGCAGCGGAATTGATAAAAATTTATTATAAACATAATGGAATAACGCAGCGGAACTAATAAAAGTCATTCTCATTCATTTATAAAAGCTTTTACATCATTGTCTTGGTTACAAAATACAAGCTTTCTTTACATTGCCTAACTTTACTATGATTGCTGCTGAAGCATATGAAACCTTTGATTACGTAAGTAATCTCGTTTATATGAATCCTCAGCAACCATAGGGTCATACAACGACCTCTATAGAAAGAAATAATAAAATGAAAATATATTTTTCTTCATAAAGAAGATATTAAGTTCAATAATATATAAAGGAGATTTATTAAGTAATCCCGTTTATGGGAATCCTCAAGAAATCTCATAATGGTAGGCAACGTGATATGTTGCGTGCATTATGGGCCCGCAACACATGACATTACAGCATTATCAAATGGATAATGCCATCCCAAAAGAGCTGAGTAGCCGCCTCGTGCCATCCTCAGCAACACTACCTGCCAACTGGAAAACACATAAAAGTCAGCGTTGCTGAGTGAGTTCTAGTTTTATAATAAAACATACTTTCATTCTTTATAACTGTTCATACATACATGTGCTCACACATCATACGTACACGTAGATAATATTATTATTATCTTCATCATTCGTTCATTAATCATTCAATCGTGTACTAATCATCATTCTCGTTCACTTTCATACATACATACCTTACATTCTTTCATTACTTTTGTTCGAACGTTTATTTCATTCATTCATACATTCATTACATTTGTTCGAACATTCTTTACATTCGGTGACATGTACAATACCCCCTTACATCATACATACTGCTGGTGCTGGACCTGTGGTAATCAACCACGAACGTTGTGCACACATGCTGATCCAGTCACCTGGGGTAGGTACATGCACCACTTATCATTTCACTTTACTTCTGGATCAGTGCCATATGCTATACCTCGAACGTTGTGCACAAATGCGGGTGCTGGACCTGTGATGATCAATCACGAACGTTGTGCACTAATGCTGATCCAGTCACCTAGGGTAAGCGGCAAGGATCCCATACATACTTCTGGTCAATCACAAAGACTGACCCCGATGTGCATCCTTCGGGGTAGCTAACCCGCACACCGTTGAGCTAACACCTGCCAGGGGTGTGCACCTCCTTTCATTTGCTTGCAAGCCTTACTTACATTCATTCATTCATTCGTTAATGCATGCATTCATTCATCATGTTCCTTCTTTCATTATCTTTCACTTTACGTTCTTAATACGTTTGTTTCATTCTTTCATTCATTCACGTAAAGTTATTAAAAGATAACATTCATTTACATAAGGAACATAAGTATTTACAAATCATCAATATTCACCATCTATCATGGCCACATCATACATAACATACATACATCATACATACACTTCTCTATACGTCACATCAGCCCTATCCGGGCGACTGAACCTTTCCCAGTCGCATGTCCTCCATGCGACTGGACCGTGCGATTGGGCTGTCATGCGAATGGGCATACAATCGTGCGACTGGACATCCTTCCGTACGACTAGACACTATGCGAATGGGTTGTATACGACTAACTCTTAACCGTACGACTGAACTACCCTGCGATTGGACCTATGCGACCGAAACCCTCAATCGCATAGCCTATCGTGCGACTGAGACTCAATCGTGCGTCTGAGTCTCAATCGTGCGATTGGACATCAACTAATCCTCATTCGGCCGAATGGCCCTTCAGTCGCATAACCCTAACTGGGCAGCGACTGGAGTTCTTCATAAACTACAGTCGCGAACCAACGCACACAAACACACCGTAGACCCATTTTCAGCCCAAATCGACCCTCCCAAGTCTCAGGGATTCCCACTAGGACATCATACAAGCATATACAAGTCCTAATTCTTACTATAAACACTATACTCAAGATTTACCCAAATGGGTCAAACTTTCACTATTTCAAAAATAGGGTTTCTATGTGATTCCAGCCCCAAAATCATTAGAAAACATGTAAAGAAGGGGTTCTAGAACTCACAATAACAGGTAGGAGTTGATGAGCTTCGATTTGGCTAGCCTCACGACAAATCCGGAGCTCGGTCAACACTTTCCCTCTTTTCTTCTCTGCTCTTGTTCGCTCTCTGCTCTCTTTCCCGACTGAAATATGCAAGTGTTGGGAAGGAGAAGGGAGCTGCTCCTCTTTTATACCCACAGCTCAGTCGCATCTGGTCCAGGGGCGACTGGACCTTCAGTCGCATGAACACCATGTGATTGGACCCCAGTCGCATGTGTTCCATGCGGTTCGTCCTTCATTCGGGCGGTTGAACTCCAATTGTACGGTTGAGCTTCAATCGGCCGAATAGCACACAGTTGAACCTCCAGTCGCATAAATCCCAGGCGACTGAGGCTCAGTCGCACAACCTACAAAAAAGTCAAACTTTCGGGTGTTACAAGTCCACCCCCCTTATTTTAGGTTTCGTCCCCGAAACCTGTTATTCTTTGAACAATCGTGGGTAATGTTGCCTCATTTCTTCTTCAATTTCCCACGTTGACTCGGATCCCTTTCTGTGCTGCCACTGTACACGCACAAGGGGAAACACTTTATTCCTTAATCTCTTCTCTTTGCGATCAATGATCGCCACTGGTTGCTCTACATAGTTGAGCCGTTCGTCTACTTCAACATCTTCCAGTGGAACGATCTGATCCTCATCGACCAAACATTTTCTCAGATGAGACACGTGGAAGGTCGGGTGAATTCCACTTAACTCATCTGATAGATCCAACCTATAGGCCACCTCCCCTACTCGAGCAACTATTCGGAAAGGGCCTATATACCGCGGGCTCAACTTACCCCGCTTCCGGAATCGAATGATTCCTTTCCAAGGCGAGACCTTCAACATAACCCGGTCTCCCACCTGGAACTCAATCGGCCTGTGTCGTTTGTCGGCATACGATTTCTGTCGGTCTTTGGCCGCCTTCATATAAGCTTTAATTCTTTCGAGCTTTTCAGTCGTAGCTCGACCACTTCGACGCTTCCCAATTCTTTCTGACCAATTTCACCCCAACAGACGGGTGTCCTGCATCTCCTACCGTATAGCATCTCATACGGTGGCATGCCGATACTCGCATGATAACTGTTATTATACGAAAATTCAGCTAACGGTAGGTGGTCATCCCAGCTTCCCCCGAAGTCAATAACACATGCTCGGAGCATGTCCTCCAAAGTCTGAATGGTCCTTTCCGACTGACCATCAGTTTGAGGGTGATAAGCCGTGCTAATATGCAACCTCGTCCCCATAGCATCGTGGAATTTCTTCCAAAATTTGGATGTAAACCGGGTGTCGCGATCAGACACAATAGACACCGGTACACCATGACGAGTCACAATCTCTTTGATGAAAAGATTGGCCAACCTTTCGGACGAATATGTCTCGCGCATCGGTAAGAAGTGAGCACTCTTCGTCAATCGATCCACAATCACCCAGATCGTATCATACCCTTTCGGGGTACGTGGCAGCTTTGTGATAAAATCCATGGTGATGTGCTCCCACTTCCATTCCGGTATGTCCAACGGTTGAATCTTTCCATACGGCTTCTGGTGCTCTGCCTTTACTTGCAAACACGTGAGGCATTTGCTCACATACTCCACCACATCACGTTTCATACCCGGCCACCAATAATCTTTCTTCATGTCTTGGTACATCTTGGTAGCACCGGGATGAATGGAGTATCGAGTCTTGTGGGCTTCATCCATGATCTTCATACGTAGATCCCCGAATCGAGGAATCCACACTCGCCCAAATCGAGTCTTGGCACCACACGTGTTTTCACCCAGTTCTACGACCAGACCTCTCATTCGTTCAGAGTTTAGATGATCCTCTTTCAGTGCTTCATCCTGGAACTCTCTGACTTGTTTCATCACATCGGAGGTCATGATTAGCTGGTAAGCCTTCACCCGAATTGGCTCGGGCCTCTCCTTTCGGCTAAGGGCATCAGTCACCACGTTGGCTTTGCCCGGGTGATAATGGATTTCACAATCGTAGTCTTTTATTAGCTCCAACCACCGTCTCTGCCTCATATTCAGATCCTTCTGCTCGAAGAAGTACTTCAAGCTCTTGTGGTCTGTGAAGATGGTGCACTTCGTCCCGTATAGATAGTGCCGCCAAATCTTCAACGCGAAAACCACCGCAGCTAGTTCTAGGTCGTGCGTGGGATAATTGACTTCGTGAGTCTTCAGTTGTCGAGATGCATAGGCTATGACCTTTCCGCATTGCATCAATATACATCCCAACCCCGAATAAGAAGCATTAGAATAAACCACCAAATCTTCACTCCCCTCGGGTAACGCCAATACTGGAGCTTCGGTCATTCTTGTCTTCAGTTCTTCGAACGCCTTCTCTTGAGCTTGACCCCATACAAATTTCACATCCTTCCGGGTCAACTTGGTCAGTGGAGAAGCAATTTTGGAAAAGTCTTGGATGAACCTTCGGTAGTAACCCGCCAAACCCAAGAAACTACGGATCTCAGACGGCGTCTTCGGAGACTTCCATTGCATTACTGCCTCCACCTTCTCCGGATCAACCAGAATCCCCTCCGGATTGACCACGTGACCCAAGAGTTGGACCTCACGCAACCAAAATGCGCACTTGGATAATTTTGCATACAATTTCTCCCTTCTCAACGTCTCCAGAACTTCGCGAATGTGACCGGCATGCTCAATCTCGCTCTTCGAATAAATCAAGATGTCATCAATGAATACAATCACTGATTTATCCAACATCGGCCGGCACACCCTGTTCATTAGGTCCATAAAAGCAGCTGGCGCGTTGGTCAAACCAAAAGACATGACAAGGAACTCATAGTGACCGTACCGCGTACGAAAAGCTGTTTTAGGGATATCCTGCTCCTTCACCTTCAGTTGATGGTAACCTGATCGAAGATCTATTCTTGAAAACCAACTAGCACCCTGAAGTTGATCAAACAAGTCGTCGATCCTCGGCAAGGGGTATCTGTTCTTTACCGTCAACTTATTCAGCTCGCGGTAGTCGATGCACATCCTCATACTACCGTCTTTCTTCTTTACAAACAGGACAGGAGCACCCCAAGGTGAGATACTCGGTCGAATAAACCCCTTATCCAGCAGCTCCTGTAACTGCTCCATCAACTCTTTCATCTCTGTCGGGGCCAATCGGTATAGTGCTTTGGCAACAGGTTGGGCGCCTGGTATCAGATCAATCTGAAACTCGATCTCTCTGTCAGGTGGCAATCCCGATAAGTCTTCCGGGAACACGTCTGGGAACTCACACACAACCGGAACATCAGATAGTTGTGGTGTTGGCTTTTCTACGTCCTTTACATAACATAAAAAGGCGTTACATCCGCGCCTCATACATTTCCGCGCCACTGCCATTGAGATCACCTTCGGAATCATAGTAACCCGATCGCCATAAACTGTCACTGGACTACCGTCGGGCGCTTTCAAACTGATCATCTTCCTGCGACACACAATGTTCGCCTCGAAATCTGCCAACCAATCCATCCCAAGCACCAAATCGAAACCGCCTAACGTCATCGCAAACGGTTTAACTGGGAATTTGTGACCCCCCAGTTCTACATCGCAACCCTCAATTACCTCGGAAATCCTGGTGGTTTTACCTATAGCGGTCTCTACATCAAACGGTATATCCACTGGTCTACTACTAACGGGCAATTTGGCACAGAAGGCAGCAGAAATAAAACTCCTACTGGCACCCGAATCAAATAATACCGAGGCTAAAGTTTGGTTCACCAGAAACGTACCGGACATGACATCAGTGTCCGTCCTAGCCTCTTCCTGCGTCATCGTGAATGCTCTGGCGCATGCTCTTGACCCTTCACCCACTGCCTTCTTCCCGCCGGAACCCTCAGATCTCGGCTTCTTGCAATCTTTATTCATATGACCACTTTCCCCACAGTTAAAACACTTCAAGCCCTTACATTATTTCGCCATATGACCGGGCTTTCCACACATAAAACAAACATTCAGCCCCCATCTGCACTCGCCACCGTGCTCTCTCCCACATTTCCCACACTTTCTCGACCCTGTACTTGACGTGACCACACGGCGATCAGCAACCCGTGCCTTCTTGCTGCTTGTTGAAGTATCACCTCGACCAAACCTCTTCCCCTACCATTTCCTTTCATCACTTCCCTTCTTACTACCCTCAGCTTTCACCAGTGCAGCTCGTTCATCGTACAACCTCCCAGCTAAATCCACCGCCGACCTGAAAGTACTAGGTCGAGCGGAAATCAAATGCCAACGAATTTCGGCTGGCAACCCCTGAATATACCGATTAATCTTGCGAGACACCGGTGTCACTTGCTCTGGCACCAACCGTGCCATGTCGTTAAACTTGGTTGTGTATTGTTGGTGGGTCATCGTCCCGCCTCCAACTGCAGGAACTCTCTCTCAACTCTGTCCATCTCCCGATGAGGACTAAAATCCTCGATCACCATTCTCTTCAACTCGGACCACTTCATCTTTCTAATGGCCCTACTACCCTCGGCCTGGACAATATTGTCCCACCAGCACAACGCCGTACCCGTAAACGAGTGGGTAGCAAACTTCACCTTTCTATCCTCCTGGCAGTCACTGATGTCAAGAACTGCCTCCATTTCCCTCACCCATTGGTGAGCATCCGCAGCCGTACCAGAACCATCAAAAGTCGGGGGCTTGCACCTCATAAATGCCCCGTAGTTACAACCTCGGGCTGTCTCCCGTATCTGCTCTTCCTCCTCTTCTTCTTCATCATCGGATAATACTGTTTCTGCTTCTATCTGTTGCTGTCTACCTGAGGACCGATTCCTCCCCCGTCTCTCATCTTCACGTACTGCCTTTATCACTTCGGTCACTACAGACGGTAAGATCGTCTGCATGACCTGGTGCACTTCCTCGACCACTGCCTCTTTTATCGAGGCTCTCAGATTTGCGCTTTCGTCTGCCTCCTCCTGTTGAGGAGTCTCGTTCTCCTCGTGAACTACTTTCTCTGCCCTAGGTCTTCCTCGCGTGACACGCGGTTCAGCACCACGTCCACCACCACGGGAAGCTTTAGATGATCTACCACCGACCATCTTCTATCACACTGAAAGATTTAAACACCAACACGGTCATTCAAGGAAATAGCTCAGTTTATGTCAAGTATAGTAAGTCCCTAATTACAGTGGCCAGTTGTGATTAGCCACTTACTCTACTCTTCGCACCCCGAGCATTACCTGTCCTGACTACATTAGTATCCAAGTCTAACAGTACACATAATTCACATAACAAGCGCACATAATACCAGTTAATCTTTAAGAAAATACCTGATGGCACGTAACTACTCAGATGGCATTCTCGTTCTCCCCGTCCCATTCTCAGTTTAAGTTTAGGTTTATTTTGAAAATTTACCCGTTTTACTTAAACTTTTGCTCTGATACCAACTTGTAAGGCCCAGCTCACCAGACACCCTACTGTTGGTTCTTCATTGCACATACAACATACATATAATACATGATCATAAAATACGCAACGGAATTGATAAAAATTTATTATAAACATAATGGAATAACGCAGCGGAACTAATAAAAGTCATTCTCATTCATTCATAAAAGCTTTTACATCATTGTCTTGGTTACAAAATACAAGCTTTCTTTACATTGCCTAACTTTACTATGATTGCTGCTGAAGCATATGAAACCTTTGATTACGTAAGTAATCTCGTTTATATGAATCCTCAGCAACCATAGGGTCATACAGCGACCTCTATAGAAAGAAATAATAAAAAGAAAATATATTTTTCTTCATAAAGAAGATATTAAGTTCAAAAATATATAAAGGAGATTTCTTAAGTAATCTCGTTTATGGGAATCCTCAAGAAATCTCATAATGGTAGGCAACGTGATATGTTGCGTGCATTATGGGCCCACAACACATGACGTTACAGCATTATCAAATTGAGAATGCCATCCCAAAAGAGCTGAGTAGCTGCCTCGTGCCATCCTCAACAACACTACCTGCCAACTGGAAAACACATAAAAGTCAGCGTTGCTGAGCGAGTTCTAGTTTTATAATAAAACATACTTTCATTCTTTATAACTGTTCATACATACATGTGCTCACACATCATACGTACATGTAGATAATATTATTATTATCTTCATCATTCGTTCATTAATCATTCAATCGTGTAGTAATCATCATTCTCGTTCACTTTCATACATACATACTTTACATTCTTTCATTACTTTTGTTCGAACGTTTATTTCATTCATTCATACATTCATTACTTTTGTTCGAACATTCTTTACATTCGGTGACATGTACAATACCCCCTTACATCATACATACTGCTGGTGCTGGACCTGTGGTAATCAACCACGAACGTTGTGCACACATGCTGATCCAGTCACCTGGGGTAGGTACATGCACCACTTATCATTTCACTTTACTTCTGGATCAATGCCATATGCTATACCCCGAACGTTGTGCACAAATGCGGGTGCTGGACCTGTGATGATCAATCACGAACGTTGTGCACTAATGCTGATCCAGTCACCTAGGGTAAGCGGCAAGGATCCCATACATACTTCTGGTCAATCACAAAGACTGACCCCGATGTGCATCCTTCGGGGTAGCTAACCCGCACACCGTTGAGCTAACACCTGCCAGGGGTGTGCACCTCCTTTCATTTGCTTGCAAGCCTTACTTACATTCATTCATTCATTCATTAATGCATGCATTCATTCATCATGTTCCTTCTTTCATTATCTTTCACTTTACGTTCTTAATACGTTCGTTTCATTCTTTCATTCATTCACGTAAAGTTATTAAAAGATAACATTCATTTACATAAGGAACATAAGTATTTACAAATCATCAATATTCACCATCTATCATGGCCGCATCATACATAACATACATACATCATACATACACTTCTCTATACGTCACATCAGCCCTATCCGGGCGACTGAACCTTTCCCAGTCGCATGTCCTCCATGCGACTGGACCGTGCGATTGGGCTGTCATGCGAATGGGCATAAAATCGTGCGACTGGACATCCTTCCGTACGACTAGACACTATGCGACTGGGTTGTATACGACTAACTCTTAACCGTACGACTGAACTACCCTGCGATTGGACCTATGCGACCGAAACCCTGCGATTGGACCTATGCGACCGAAACCCTCAATCGCATAGCCTATCGTGCGACTGAGACTCAATCGTGCGTCTGAGTCTCAATCGTGCGATTGGACATCAACTAATCCTCATTCGGCCGAATGGCCCTTCAGTCGCATAACCCTAACTGGGCAGCGACTGGAGTTCTTCATAAACTGCAGTCGCGAACCAACGCACACAAACACACCGTAGACCCATTTTCAGCCCAAATCGACCCTCCCAAGTCTCAGGGATTCCCACTAGGACATCATACAAGCATATACAAGTCCTAATTCTTACTATAAACACAATACTCAAGATTTACCCAAATGGGTCAAACTTTCACTATTTCAAAAATAGGGTTTCTATGTGATTCCAGCCCCAAAATCGTTAGAAAACATGTATAGAAGGGGTTCTAGAACTTACAATAACAGGTAGGAGTTGATGAGCTTTGATTTGGCTAGCCTCACGACAAATCCGGAGCTCGGTCAGCACTTTCCCTCTTTTCTTCTCTGCTCTCGTTCGCTCTCTGCTCTCTTTCCCGACTGAAATATGCAAGTGTTGGCAAGGAGAAGGGAGCTGCTCCTCTTTTATACCCACAGCTCAGTCGCATCTGGTCCAGGGGCGACTGGACCTTCAGTCGCATGAACACCATGCGATTGGACCCCAGTCGCATGTGTTCCATGCGGTTCGTCCTTCATTCGGGCGGTTGAACTCCAATCGTACGGTTGAGCTTCAATCGGCCGAATAGCACGCGGTTGAACCTCCAGTCACATAAATCTCAGGCGACTGAGGCTCAGTCGCACAACCTACCAAAAAGTCAAACTTTCGGGTGTTACAAGAATGATGCTAGTTTCGCCCCTTGAAGATTTGAAGCCCTCAAGAACACCAAGAAAACACACACTAGTGTGTGTGAGAGAAAATCTCAGATCTGAAGATTTTGTTGATTTTTCTTGTATCAAAGTTGATGTAGATCCAATAAATATTGTAAATAGTAATAGATCTGATGTTGTTGATGCTAGATTTGTAATAATTTGAATTCAGAACTACTTTCCCTCTCTAGAATCCAGATTCGCTCTCTAAACTTTGATGAACATCTTCAAAAAATCAGCAACAAATTCTTCAAATCTTCAATGTATTTGATCCAAAATGGCTCTGATACCAAATTTTTACTCCAGGATAATCACACTTGAATCAAATCATGAAGAATTAGATCTAAATATAATAATCACAATCAAAACCCCTTTGATCTTCAATTAGATTGCAAAATATGTGTTTACAAAATAATCCCTCAATCTATTGGTCATTCAACCATTAACCAACACTAATGACCATTAACCTATTTATAGTCTAGACTAATATTCACTAATTGCACTTAACCCCCTAGACTTAGGCTAATTAATACAAAATTACATATTAAGCATAAAAATGACTAAAAACAAGATAAAATATATTTTGTTCACACAAAATATATTTATTACAATAAAACTCCTAGTCATTTAAATCTTCAACGTCTTGTCTCGGTTCCACGTCTCGAACATGTCGGGTTTGACTTTTTTTGACTTTGACCATGACGTTGACTTTTGTTGACTTTCACTATGTTGATGATATAGACTATCTTTTACAGCTCCAACAATTTGAACATTTGCAAACCATACACACACAATCACACACACTGATTTCATAAGCATTAATCATGGGTCTCCGCACCATGTTTGATGTTTGTTGATTTTGATATAACAAATCTGTTGTCATATTGATTGAGAGAATAGAAAAGATCCTTGGGGGAAATCATTATTATCATCAACATCATTCTGTTTTCATTATGTGTTGAACGATTATTTTGATTTCAGCAGGTGGTATCAGAGCATACACTAATGCTTGCCATAAACTAACATAACATGCTCTAATATTCAAGCAATCTTTAACTAACACATTTGTATCATTAACATTCATAAATACACTAATGTAGCTTAAATTTCTCTTTCAGGATTGTAGATAAAAAGGAATTTCTGACAAGTGTCTGCAGCGGTTGAGGACCTTCCACAACGGATGAGCAAGAGTCTGCAGCGGATGAAGAAAAGTTTCCAAAGTGTCGACAGCTGACAGCCAAAGTGATACACTACGGATGACCTGCCCACAGCTGATGAACTGTCCATAGCGGATGCTCATCCACAACGGATGAGCACTCCGCAGCAGACATTTAACCAATCAAGCACTGATCAAGTATTCACAGCGGACAACATTAAAGACACAGCGGAAGCTTATCCCTATCCACAGCGGACGACTGATTATGCACATCGGACAGTCTATCATTCACAGCAGACTACTTAGGCTTAGGATTGTATGTAATTTTCATTTGCATAAGGGTATTTTAATAATTGTAAATAGTCTTTTGTATAGGCCATAAATAGCATACTACCCTAATAAAGTAGTGTTTTCCAAACATTCAATCATACAAGCTTGATTTTTGTCAAAGTCTAACTTTAAAACAAGCTAGTGTCTTACAAAATCAAGTTTTCATTCAACCATTCATGTACTTCAAATAAAAAACATCTTGGAATCAAACATTATTTTTTGAGAAATGATAGTACACTAAATTATTTCTTCAAAGAGTCCTTTTTCACTAATAAAGACTGACAATACTTTGTTTGATATGTCGATAGGCTTAGCATGGGACACCTAACTACACATACAACAGTGAAGAACTAAATGCTCATAATTGTGTGGTAAACAACATATCTTGGTTTATGGTAAGTATTGGTCAATCCAATATGGGTTACTGGTAAAGTAACTGCAATACACTAACTGAAACAGTTTATAAATTGCTCAATCATAAAATTGTATCCTCTGTTATAATTATCATAGACCTGGAGTACATTATATCATTCTTTGTTGTGCTAAGCACAGACCTGAATGAACAAACATCATGATCCAAGAAGATTCCCAATGAGGAACACATCCACCTAGGATGAACAATCAAAAGAATCCCAAAGAGGATCACCTTCCAAAATAATCGATACCAATTGTATCATTAATAATCAAACAATCATTAACTAACACATAATGAAATCAAACATCATCTCTGATACCAATTGTTGAAATCAATATACACGGATCAAATATTGCAATCGTATTATTGTCGTTTGTCGAATCTGTGATGCGGAATCTCACAGATCCGTTGATGATTTCAAGTGAAGATCTATATGCATGATTGAATGAAGTATGTATGATGATGAATGAATGATGAACAATCAAGAACAAAAATTCATATAAATTTCATTCACTCATATCCATGATGTTCAAGAGGAATTCAAAGGAGTTTGTAAAAAAAACACTTTCTATCACATACACTCAACCTTAAATTCTCTGAATGTTAGTGATTACACCTTTTATGTGTGTTTTTCTCTGTAAACCAGTGATAATCTCTCTTCTCACTTGTTGATCAAATGACTTTCACACCAGATGAACATCTGTTCATGCGCCGTGAAATGTTATTTTATTCACAACGGATGCCTTACCCACATCATCCGTTGTGGACAGGTTTGTTTATTCTTTTGCAACTTCTAAGTACACTGTAGCTACAGCGGATGAATTATTTGAATGTTCGTTGGGTGTACTTGAAAATTATTTTGTTTGTTTGAAAAAATTGTTTTTCTTCCAAGGATGTTTGTTTTCTTTCAAAACAAAATGTTGATAAAAAAATTTTCTTCTGAAGCCAAAATGTGTGACTAAAGAAAATTTTGTTAAAGAAAATTTTGTTTGTTAAAAAATGTATGTCAAAATATAAAACATTTTAACTTGATCAATGTATGGATGTTAAAGATATCACTCACAAGTAATATTATGCATATTGATGTGTATCAAACTGCTGTGTTTGGGTGCTGGCTTGACTTGGCTTTATTTAAAATTTCAAAATTTAATATTTTCAAATTTTAACATTTATAAAAATGCACTTGTTTTGCTGACATTGATATTTCCAAGTTCAAATTCTCCCCCTAAATTTTTGCATATTTATAAAAACCTTGTATAAAAAGTCTAAAATTTGAGATTTGTTTGAATGGAAATTTATCGAAGTCCAATTTTGTTGCTTGAATGATATGAAATTTTAGTTAGATAATACTTTATCTAACTAAAAATGTGTGATTTTTTATGTTTCAACATGAATCATTCACATAACATGAGATCATACTAGTTGTGAATCTTCATAGAGTCGATTGATATAATTTGAGAATTGACATAGACTAACATAATGTTGATAGCAGATATTTGGATCCACTTAAATTCATGCATGGCATTAATGATTGAGTTAAACAGTGAGTGATTATCATGTTTTGGGTATGTTTTGATGATTTGTATGTACCCCACATCTGATTGTATGTTAAAATTAATCCTCCTCAATATATACTAGCAAGCACTTTCGATTCTTAGGACCTAGTTACTTAAGAGTATAAATGCTCAATTTGATCTTTTTGAATGATCCACATTGGGATTCGTTTTCACTTCCCTTTAAAAGGTGATCCTCTTTGGGATTCTTTTGATTATTCATCCTAGATGGATGTGTTCCTTATTAGGAATCTTCTTGGATCATGATGTTTGTTAATTCAGGTCCGTTCGTAGCATAACAAAGAATGATATAATGTACTCCAGGTCTATGATAATCATAATAGAGGAGACAATTTATGATTGAGCAATTTATAAACTATTTCACTTGGTGTATTGCAATTACTTTACCAGTAAGGCATATTGGATAGACCAATACTTACCATAAACCAAGATATGTTGTCTACCACATAATCATGAGCATTTATTTCTTCACTGTTGTATGTGTAGTTAGGTGTCGCATGTTAAGCCTATCCACATATCAAACAAAGTATTGTCAGTCTTTATTAGTGAAAAGGACTCTAGTGAAGAAATAATTTAGTGTACTATCACTTCTCAAATGATTATGTGTGATTCCAAAATGTTTGTTATTTGAAGTACATGGATAGTTAAATGAAAACTTGATTTTATAAGACACTAGCTTGTTTTAAAGTTGGACTTTAACAAAAATCAAGCTTGTATGATTGAATGTTTGGAAAACATTACTTGTTTGATTCATAGTTGACCATACCAAGTGACTGAACTAAAAATTCAAATCTTGCTGAATTAAATGGTTTGGTAAAAAGGTCAGCCAATTGATTGTCTGTATAGACCTTAATCAGCTTTATCAGACCCTTTTCTAAACTATCACTTAGACCTTAATCAGCTTTATCAGACCCTTTTCTAAACAATCTCTTAGAAAGTGATATCTGATATCTATGTGTTAAGTTTTGGAATGTTGAACTGGATTGTCAGTTATAAACATGGCAGCAGCATTGTCAATGTGTATGGGTGTTTTAAGAAAATTATAGCCATAGTCAAGCATTTGGTTTTGAATCCAAAGCACTTGAGAATAGCATGCAGAAGCAGCTATATATTCTGCTTCAGCTGTTCAGACAGATACATTTGTTTGTTTCTTGCACTGCCAGGAGATCAATCTTGATCCAAGAAACTGACAACCGCCTGAAGTGGATTTTCTATTATTATTGCATCCACCATAATCACTGTCTGTATATGCATATAAAGAGAAATCTACATCTTTGGGATACCACAAATCAAGTGCTGGTTTGCCTTTCAAGTATCTAAAGATCCTCTTTACAGCATTGATGTGTGTTTCTTTGGGATCTGCTTGGTATCATGCACATATGCAAACTGCATACATAATGTTTGGTCTGCTTGCTGTTAGGTACATCAGATAACTGATCAGTGATCTGTAAAGTTTCTAATCAACTGATATTCTTTGTCTATGTCTATTCTAAACTTTAAACATTCTTAGATGCAGAGGATTTTGTATTAGTATAACCTCATCGCAGTTGAAGGATTCATGCTCGTAAATATCTTAATTTTAAAAACTCCAAAATACCATAAAGATTTGTCATTTTTAGTATTTTTCTTAGTTTTTCCAAATTTACATTTGTTATTGATTTACGAATGAAACTTCTATACAATACCTCTACCAAGAGGATTTAGACTTTTGCAGGTGATGAATTGCATGACATGCCTGAGTTTCTTATTCAGTTCAAGATGTTAAGAGAACACTCCTGCTTCCTTCAAAGATCTCCTAACCAGTTGCTGAGAACTAAGAATCCTCCTCTTGGTCTCTCGTACACAAAAGTTCCTCACCCTCCAAAGCTTTTGTTGAGGGAGAGTATATGTTAAGTCTAAAGAATTTCTGATGCTTCTCCTTCACTTCAGAAGTTGAGATAAAGCTACTGATATTGCTACATGTGCAATCCACAGTGTATGCAAATGGGTGTATCTTCAAGTCTTCAAAATGAGACTAGAATATTAAGCTGATGAAACATACATGAAGTGCCGAACCAAAGTCTTTATGTGCCAAAACAAAGTCCTTTTCTCAATGCCTTTTATGAAGCTTCTAAGAAGATCCTACCAAAAAGGGGGAGAAGACTGCACTACAACACTGCACATCAATCAACATACAAGGTTTTGATAATCATGAGGTTTTGGTAGCATCATCTTAGGGGGACAACTGTTGGACTATTTGAAGATGATACTTACAAAAATCTAAGTTCCAAATCTCATGATGATTACTAAAACCAAAACGGTGAAGATTTGCTAAAGATATGATCAAAGCGAAGAAAATTGACGAAAGTCAAACTTGGTCAACCGCGGTCAAAGTCAACAGTCAACAGTCAACATCAGCGGTTGTCCCGAATGACGTCAGCACCCGGCAGTCACACATCGGCAACAGAGAATTTATCAGACTTAGAACTATTTTTGTGTAATCGTTTTGTGCTTAAATGTAATTTTTCTTATTTTTGTAAAGAGTATAAACGACTAAGTGTAGTTATTTATACTCCACAAGTGAGAAGAGAGATTATCATTGTTTTAGAGAGCAAAGCACACACAAAAGTTGAATCACTAACATTCAGAGAATTCAAGGTTGAGTGTGCGTGAGAGAAAGTGTTTTCTCACAAACTCCTTTGAATTCCTCTTGAACATCATACATATGAGTGAATGAAATTTATATGAATATGTGTTCTTGATTGTTAATCATTCATTCATCATCATACATGTTCATCTTGCATATAGATCTTCACTTGAAATCATCAACGGGTTTGTGAGATTCCGCATCGCAGATTCGACAAATGACAACAATATTATTACAATATTCGATTTGTATATTGATTTTCACATGTAGCAATCGGATACCGAGACGATTGTATCGAGTGAGGAGGAGGAGGAAGAAGCTGTGTAGGAGACTACACGTGGTTGTAACTATGGGGCATTTCAAAGATGCAAGACCCCAACTTTCAATGGGAAAGGCAATGCTGCTGCTGCTCACTGATGGATGAGGGAGATGGAGGTGGTGCTTAACATCAGTGAGTGTCGAGAAGATCTGAAGGTGAAGTTTGCCACCTATTCGTTGGTGGACTCGACCTTATGCCCGTTGGACAATATTGTCCAGGCCGAGGGTAGCAGGGCCATTAGGAAGATGAGGTGGCCAGAACTGAAAAAAGTTGGTGATTGAGGAGTTCTGTCCTCACCAAGAAGTTGGAAAAGAATTAGAGGGAGTACCTACAGCTGGAAGCAAGAACTATGACGCACCAACAGTATACCACCAAATTTAATGAGATGGCAAAGGCTGGTGCCTAATTAGGTAACTCCGTTATCAAGGAAGATTAAGAGGTATGTCCAGGGGTTGCCGACTGATATACGTAGGCACTTGATTGTTGCCTGACCGAGTACCTTTCGATCAGCGGTAGACCTGGCAGGTAGGTTGTATGATGAGCGAGAGGAGACTATGGTGGAGGTGAAGAAGACAGGCGGTGGTGATAAGAACTGGAACGGGAAGCGGTTTTGACAAGGTGGTTTTGCTCTGAACAATAAAAAGATGAAGATGGATGATTATAGGGCGACATCAAGCTCAGGGCTGAGGAAGTGTAGTAAATGTGGAAGGGAACATACCGGTGAGTGTAGGTTGGGATTGAATGTATGCTTCAAGTGTTGGAAGCCTGGTCATATTGCTAGAGACCGTAGGGCACCGAGGTGTTATAGCTGTGGTGAGGAGGTCCACGTGAGCAAGGACTATAAGAAGCCAAGAGCTGAGAGTTCTGGGGCGAAGCCAAAGGCTGAAGAAGGAAGGAAGAGGGCAAGTGCTAGAGCCTTAACAATGACCCGAGAAGAGGACAGAGTGGACCCTGATGTCATGTCAGGTATGTTTCTAGTAAACCAAACTTGTGCCTCTGTATTATTTGATTTGGATGCTAGTAGGAGTTTCATCTCTGCTACTTTCTGTGCTAAATTGTCTGTTAGTAGTAGGAGTGTTGATGAGCCATTTGATGTAGAAATGGCTATTGGTAAGTCTACTAGAATTACTGATATGATAGAGGATTATGCCTTAGAACTAGAAGTCCATAGGTTTTCTGCCAATTTATATGTGATGCCCCTAGGCGGATTCGATCTAGTATTAGGGATGGATTGGTTAGCAACCTATGAGGTGAACATCGTGTGTCGAAAGAAGATGATTAGACTAGTTGCTCCTGATGGAAGTTCGGTGACGGTCTACAGTGATCGCGTCTCTATGGTTCCGAAAGTGATTTCGATGGTGGTGGTGGGAAAGTACATGAAACATGGATGTAGTGCCTACCTGGCCTACGTAAAGGATGTGGAGGCGTCAGTACCACAACTGTCCGACGTACCAGTGGTATGTGACTTTTCAAACGTGTTCCAAGAAGACTTACCAGGCGTGTCACTGGATCGTGAAATTGAGTTTCAGATTGATCTGATACCCGGTGCTCAACCCGTTGCCAAAGCACCGTATCGATTAGCTCCGAGTAAGATGAAGGAAGTCATGGTCCAACTATAGGAGTTGATGGATAAAGGGTTCATTCAACTGAGTATCTCTTCATGGGGAGCTCCGGTCTTATTTATGAAGAAGAAAGACTGTAGTATGCGGATGTGCATCGACTACCAGAAGCTGAATAAGTTGACGCTGAAGAATCGGTATCCGCTACCGAGGATTGATGACTTGTTTGACCGGCTCCGGGGTGCTAGTTGGTTCTCGAAGATAGATCTTTGATCTGGTTACCATTAGTTGAAGGTGAAGGAGTGGGACGTTCCTAAGACAGCCTTTCGCACGTGTTACAGACACTATGAGTTTCTCGTTATGTCCTTCGGTTTGACTAACGCGCCAGCTGCCTTTATGTATTTGATGAACCGAGTGTGTCGGCCCATGTTAGATAAATCGGTGATTGTGTTTATTGATGATATCTTGATTTATTTAAAGAGCGAGGAAGAACATGCCAGCCACTTACGTGAAGTATTGGAAACACTTAGAAGAGAAAAGTTGTATGCCAAATTCTCTAAGTGTGCTTTCTGGTTAATCGAAGTTCAAATTCAGGGTCACGTGGTGAATGCTGAAGGAATTATGATGGACCCAGCAAAGTTTGAGGCGGTGATGCAATGGAAGTCTCCAAGGATGCCATCCGAGATCCGTAGTTTCTTGGGTTTGGCGGGCTACTACAGAAGATTTCTACAAGACTTTTCCAAGATAGCCTTACCTTCGACTAAGTTGCTCGCAAGGAAGTGAAGTTTGTGTGGGGTCGAACGCAAGAGGGTGCTTTGGAGGAGTTGAAGGCGAGACTGAGACAAGCTCCTGTCTTGACGTTACCCGAAGGGAGTGAAGACTTAGTGGTATATTAAGATGCTTCTTATTCGGGACTAGGTTGCGTATTGATGCAACGTGGAAGGGTAATAGCCTACGCATCCCGACAGTTGAAAACCCATGAATTCAATTATCCCACCTAATATTTTGAATTAGCGGCTGTGGTCTTTGCGTTGAAGATTTGGTGGCACTACCTGTACGGGACGAAGTGCACAATCTTCACGAATCACAAAGAGCTTGAAGTATTTCTTCGAGAAAAAGGATCTCAACATGAGACAGAGGAGATGGTTAGAGCTCATCAAAGATTATGAGTAGAAGATCCATTACCATCTGGGTAAGGCCAACGTTGTGGCCGATGCCTTTAGCTGAAAGGAGAGACCCGAGCCGATTCGGGTGAAAGCTTATCAGTTGGTTATGACCGCTGATGTGATGACCCAAGTGAAAGAATTTCAAGAAGAGGCGTTGAAGGAAGATCACCTTAATTCCGAGCGAATAAATGGTCTAGTTGCGGAATTGGGTGAAAACACTCTTGATGTTAAAACCCGAAATGGACGGATGTGGATTCCCTGATATGGAGATCTAAGGGGGCGAATTATGGATGAAGCTCACAAGACTAGATACTCGATTCATCCCGGTTCCACCAAGATGTATCAAGACATGAAGAAAGATTATTGGTGGACGAATATGAAGCGTGATGTAGTGGAGTGTGTGAGTAAGTGCCTTACTTGTTTGCAAGTGAAGGCAGAACACCAAAATCCATACGGGGAAATCAAACCGTTGGATATACCCGAGTGGAAGTGGGAGCATATCACCATGGACTTCATAATGAAACTACCTTGTACGGTGAGGGGGTACGATACTATTTGGGCGATTGTTGATCGACTGACGAAGAGCGCTCACTTCCTACTGATCCGTGAGTCGTATTCATTCTAGAGATTAGCGGATCTGTTCATCAAAGAGATTGTAGCTCATGACGGTGTGCGGGTGTCTATTATGTCTGATCGCGCACTCGGTTTACATCTAAGTTTTGGAAGAGATTCCATGATGCGATGGGGACAAGGCTACACATTAGCACGGCTTATCATCATCAGATGGACGGTCAGTCTGAGAAGACGATCCAGACACTCGAGGACATGCTTCGAGCATGCGTGATCGATTTTAGAGGAAGCTGGAACGATCATTTACCGTTAGCAGAATTCTTGTATAATAACAGTTATCATGCCAGTATTGGTATGCCACCTTATGAGATGCTATATGGTAGGAGGTGTAGAATGCCCATATGTTGGGGAGACATTTGGCAGAAAGAGTTGGGAAGCCTTGAAGTGATCGAGGCAAGAACTGAAAAGTTAGAAAAGATCAAAGCCTTCATGAAAGCGGCGAGGATAGACAAAAGTCGTACGCCGACAAGAGGCGTAGACCGATCGAATTCAAGGTGGGTGACCGAGTTATGTTGAAGGTCTCACCTTGGAAGAGGATCATCAGGTTCAGGAAATGGGGTAAGCTAAGCCCGAGATACATAGGACCTTTCTGAATCATTGCTCGAGTAGGAGAGGTGGCCTATAGGTCAGAGCTACCAGATGAGCTAAGTGGAATTCATCCGACATTCCATGTATCTCATCTGAGAAGTGTTTAGCCGATGAAGTATGATTGTACCATTGGAGGATATCGAGGTGGATGAACGGCTCAATTATATAGAGCAACCAGTGGCAATCATTGATCGAAAAGAGAAGAGGCTGTAGAATAAAGTGGTTCTACTGGTACGTGTGTGGTGGAAACACAGAAAGGGTTCAGATTCTAAGTGGGAGACTGAAGAAGAAATGAGACAGCATTACCCATAGTTATTCGAAGAGTGACGGGTTTCGGGGACGAAACCTCTTTAAGGGGGTTGGGCTTGTAACACCCGGAAATTTTGGTCAATTAAAATAAAAGAAAAGAAAGGGTAAAAGAAAAACAAAAGTAATTAGAAAGGAAAAGACAAGTATTCTAAAAGAAAAGAAAACAAAGTGAAGGAGTTAAATGTAAAAAGGACAAAACATTATCATTTTATGTTTAAAAGAGCATGGCCACCCACTATCACCTTTTCACCAACTGCTTTCGGCTGAAAAGAAAGAAGAAGAGAAAAACAGAAGTTTCTCTCGAGTTTTTGAAGAAAAAGGGACTGAATCTTTGAAGGTATGTGTTTTTGGGGTTAATTGGTTCGGTTACTTGAGGTCTTCCACCTTAGAACCAATTTATATGTGTTTTATGTGTTTGGGTTGTGTGTTTTTGGTTTGTTTAGGTGTTTGAACTCGTATACAAGCAAGTTTGGCGGAGAGTTACTTGGTTGCTACATCAGGTGAGTTCTACATCAGGTGAGTTCTACATCAGGTGAGTTCTAGACCCCATTTTTTTCATGCTTTAAATGTCTTTGGGGCTGAAAATGTAATAAAAATGATTTTATAGTTTTTATGTGTGTAACCATTTGTAATTGTGAATGTGTAGTAATGATTTATGGTTGTTTATGTGGTGTGCATGTTAGAGAGGTAATAATAAGCTTAGGATAGGCTGATATGATTGTTTGGGACTGAAAACATTCGGGAAACATGTTAAATAGAAGGTTCATGCGCCTACATAAGGCTCATGCACCTGAAAATGCCTTAGAAAGATTTAAGTGTTGCTCATGCGCCCAAACAGGGCCCATACGCCTCACCCTTTTTGCCTTAGAATATTTTAAGTAAGGTCATGTGCCCAAACAGGGCCCATGCGCCTGAAAATGTGCCTTAGGAAGTTAAGTATATGATGATGCACCCTAATAATGCCCATGCGCCCAACTTATCCCTCAGGCGCCTAAGTGTAAAGCTCATGCGCCTGAATAGTTCATGCGCCCAAGACTTAGACGGAAGTGGGTTAAGTGTAGGGCCATGCGCCCGAATAGTGCTGATGCACCTAAGCAGGGCTCATGCGCCTACATAGTGCTCATGCGCCCAGAACACTTAGAAATTTCCTGAATATTTAGAGAAAAACCGAATGGTCAGGGTTGACCCTAGTTTGACCTTAGGGTTTTAATTGTTATTATTATGCATGATTATGAGTTATCCCTATGTTCCATATTAATTATTATTGTGTGATTTTACGTGGTGTGTTTATGATCATAAATGTAAAGTATTATCATTAATAAAAAGCGAAAGATTAATGTTGAAGAAAAGTGGAATATAAATGAAAGAATGTAAGTCTTGCAAGCAAAGAAAAAGGAGGTGCAAGACCATGTTGTCGTTAGCTCAACTATATGCGGTTTAGCTAACCTGAAGGATGCATGCAGGGTTAGTCATTGAGACTGACAGGGACCCTTGTAGCATACCCTAGGTAACTAGGTCAACTTAATGCACAATGTTCATGGTCTATTTATAGACCACATGCCCAGCATCAGCTTCGTGTATAATGTTCGGGGTATTGCACTTTGGTCCATAAGAAAGTGAAAGATAATGATAAAAGTACAAAATGAACAAATGCATACAGTAATGAATGAAAGACAATATTTACCTGATGTACGTATGATGTGTGACCACATACCAAAATAAAGGGAGTATTTAACACCAAAGGATATTTTCATATATCTATACAAGTTATTTTAAAACTTTTAAAACTAGAACTCACTCAGCAACACTGACTTTTATACATTTTCAGTTGCCAGGTAAATATTACTGAGGATGGCACGAGGGTGATGTTGGGTTTGTTAGAACTTGAAACATATGTTTAACCATTTAAACTTTGTAAAAACGCAGCGGAAATGAACTTTATAAAATGTTTATAAACTGAAATTTCAGGTTATTTTTTTGATATTATAAGTTTCAAACAAACCCAAGAACAAAGGGGATCTTATATATGTGAATGATGCTAACTATGAAATCACAAACATCACATTATGGACGGCTATAAAGAAGCTGCCATAATCTACCTTTGAGCAGCAAAAGAGGTTGAAATGGATGATGAAAAACGACCAAAGGCACCAAAAGAGGTCCTCTCAAGCTTGTCTACCCCAAGCTTGATAGCAAAACACCTTCTTGCTAGGGAGAATAACGCCAAAGAAGCACTCAAAAACCCCCAAAATGCTGCTGCTATGCCGAGAGCTTTTAGAGAGAGAGAGGAGTTTCTTTTTTGTGTTATGCATGTATTGAGAGAAGAGAAGTCTTGAGTGCAAGACTAGTTATGATATGTATGTTTTCAAGAAAGCAAAAGCCAACCACTTAGAAGGGGGGGGGAAATTAGTATTTCAAAAGGGTTTCCCCCCTTCCAACTAAACACACATTATTTTTAAACTAGTCATTTTATTAGTTACACAATTAACCTTTTAATTGTATAAGTTATACACTCTTATTATTATTTGATGTTATCCAACTTACTTAAATAACACTTCAAATAATATATTTGAACAAAATATGCTAATAAATTGTTCCTTCTCATATGCAACTTATTTAGAAAACCCATTTTCTAAATTGGTGTAAATATTTAATTGCATGATCATATCATCAATTAAATATTAATTGGTGTTTGCTAAGCTTGTTATTGGATATAACCCGAATTGGATCATAACGTACTAACCGCATCAATATTCTACGTGTCTTGGGCATATAGAATCCTACAATCTCCCACTTGCACAAGATTCATAGAACATTGATGCAAGCAGTAAATACCACCTAATAACGGTTTACTACCCTTAATACGCATGACTTATATCCATTCAATAACATCATCCCATTCAAGTATCCTACTTGAAATGATTTAGGTGAATCAATCATTTATCCTTTTGTTACAGATGTCATGTTAAATCCAAGGACATAGAATGATCATTCCTTGTTGATTTAACTTAATCAGGCCTTAGACATCGTGCTCTCAACCAATAAGAGGAACAAATTCCATCTTGACTACATACGTTTCTCACAAACACCTCGTGTCACACCTGGACATAGCCTTATGTACTGTCCATTATTTCAGGGCAGTAAAGAACTAGCTCAAGGTATAACACATGGTGAATATCAAAACCCGATATGTATCTCAGGTCTAAGGATACCAAATGATATTCGCCTTTTACTCAAATTTACTTATGATCAATCTAGAAGATTCCATGTAGTAAAATTTGAGATGCGGGTCAGTCCAATATTTGTATCCCACAAATATCTATGAACTTTGGCAGCAACCAATTGCTCTATATTCATCCTTATGAATATCCACCAATCCAAATTCATAATAATCTTACCCTCATACTTGTTCCCACAAATATGAACGACTACGGACATTTAGAGTAAACTATTTACCCATGGATTAAACATGCTAAATTGGAACATTTATTGAAATATTATAACCAAATAACTTATTCAAGAAAATAAGAGAGTTCTAAATATCCAAATAGGAAATTACAGATCAAATCCAATCACTAGAATATCGAAGTCCCATGGCACAGGTATGACCTTCATGCTTTGCCTTTTCTAGGAGCTTCGTAAGAGGGTCTGCTAAATTTTGATCTGTGTGAACTTTGCGAATACATATCTTTCCTTTCTCAACTTCATCTCGTATGTAGTTGAATCTCCGCTCAATGTGCCTAGTCTTTTGGTGAGCACGAGGTTCCTTGATTTGAGCAATTGCACCATCGTTATCACAAAAGATCTCTAGGGGGTCCTGAATGGAAGGGACAACCCCTAGATCGGCAATGAATTTCCTTAACCATGCAGCTTCTTGAGCTACCAATGAGGCGGTGACGTATTCAGATTCTGCAGTTGATAAAGCCACCACATCCTGTTTAGAGCTCTTCCAAGAGACCACTCCTCCATTCAGAATGAAAATGTATCCCGATTGTGATCGTGAATCATCACGATCGGTTTGGAAACTCGCATCCGTGTAACCTTTTACAACGAGTTCCTCGTCACTAGATCCATAGATTAGGAACATATCTTTATTTCTCCTCAGGTACATAAGTATGTTCTTAACAGCCATCCAATGACTGTTTCCAGGATTTTGCTGGTATCGGCTTATCATGCTTAAGGCGCATGAAACGTCCGACCGAGTGCATATCTGTAACGCCCCGAAATTTCCCAAAACGAGCCATTTAATAATAATGGGCTTGTAAGGGTTAATTTAAGAAATAAAGGGCTAAATTAGTGGGCTATGGATCAAATTAGCCTTAATGGGCTAGACTTGGTGGGTTTAAGGGTCCTAATCAGCCCTTAAACATGCATAATCAGTCCCATTCCATCACATTACAACCCTAGCCACCAAATTCGTAGAGAGAGAAAGTAGAGAGAGAAAGTGATGAAATTCAAGATTTGGAGCTTGAAGGTTGGAAGGATTGAAGTTCAGGTGGATTGGAGCATCAAAACACAAGGAAAGAGCAACAAAACAAGGTAAGAATCGACCTCTAAGGCCCTCTGTAGATCAAACCTGGATTCTAGGGTTTTGGGGTTTTGAAAAGTTTAAAGAAACACATAAAGGTCGAATTTTTACGTATGAAAACGTGTAAAAAGGTTAGATTTGGTTTCATGGAAGGTAAACTAAGGATTTGGACGTAAAAAGTTAATGTTTTGGATTAAAAACGGGCTGGATCTGAGTTTCCATTCATCCAGTCCAGCGAATTTAAGTATTCATCCAGCAAAACTGTGCATTTATCCAGCGAAACTAGGAGAATCCTAGCGAAACTACAGTTTCGCTACAGCGAAACTACAGTTTCGCTGATAGCTTCGCTAAGTACTTAGGCTGACCTTAGAAGTTGCGAAACTAGGAAATTCCAACGAAAGTTGGGCGCTCATGCCAGCGAATCTGTCCAGCGAAACTGACAGAGGTGTTGCCCAGCGAAACTGGTAGCGAAACTGGCAGCGAAACTGGCAGCGAAACTACCAGCGAAACTGTGGGTGAAACTATGAAGAAAATGACGTTTTTGCGTATTAACTTTTGTGCAGCTAGAGTATTCATGCTATAGCTTAAGTGACTTAGAATTTAAGCTACTGGGACAAGTTCAGGTGAGTTCTAGATCCCCTATTTTACGCATGTTTTTAAATGTTTTGGGGCGGTGTGAATACTAAATACATACCTTTATTAACAGTTTTGTTAAGGTAAAGTTTTATACACTATCTTATATGGAAAATGGGGTTTTCTAATGAATTGCCTTGTATTGTGTTGTGTTATATTATGTATAACCTAATCATGAAAATGAAATTTAAAGAAAGGTTATGAGGCCCATAACATGTACCTTGATAAAGTGATAAAGTAAAGTCTTGCAAGCAATTGATAAAGGAGGGTTGCATTCGTTGTGCCCTCACCAGTGATAAAGTGATAAAGTATGCTCGAACAGGCAGGTCAGTAAGTCCTGAATTGGCATGACAATAATGTCCTGATCGGGTACGACAGTAAGCCCTTAATTGGCAGTCGGTAAAGTCCTAGGCGAGCCTAGGCACCGATTGTGACAGAGAATTGATGGATAAAGAAGAGTAATAAATAACAATAAATGATAAAGTATTGATAAAGTGATAGCCTGTGTATACTTATATTGTGATACACAATGATCATTTTCAACTGATAAAGCTAATATCTCTTACAAAAGTTATTTAGCAAAGTAAACCTAGAATTCACTCAGCGAAGCTGACTTTTGTATGCATATCAGTTGACAGGTAAGAGTAGAGTTATGGAATAGAGGCATGGGATTGAAGCTTCTTGGCACTAGAAGACTGGCATCCCTGAAGAAGAAAAGCTAAACAAAGGACTCCTAAATAGTTTTGAGGATTAAAGACAATGTTTATATTTTATTTGTAATGAATTGAAATTGCAGTATTTTCCGCTGCAATATATATATATATTTATACATATATGAGTAATTGATTGTCTTAAACCAATGTTAAGCTGTGAATGACCAACTGTGAGGTCCCCCTGAGAAAGGTGGGCCTTACAAGTTGGTATCAGAGCCAATGTTTAAGGGATTTGGGAAAACCATTTTATAAACCTAAACTTAAACAGATAATGGGACCAAGTGTCAAGGATGCCAGTCCAAGAAGCTCCATGCCAAGAGGTAAGAAGTATGTTGTAGGTATTATTCTGAGGGGTAGTGCCTTCTTATTTAAGTAAGAGTCGAGGTAGAGTATGATAATGTTATCTTTGATGCCTATCTGAATTATATGACTTATACGTGCATAGACTAGATATAGTAGGTTCTGGTGTTGGTGTGGTTCAGGATAGGAAAGTTTATGGCACGGGAAGTTCTGTAAGTAGTTAAGCACAACTGGCCCTGTTATTAAAAATTTACAAAACTTGTCGTGAACTGAACTTGGCTTGAAAGACCATATTAACATTCTGAATCTTATAGGAAGTAGTATGAATGGCACCTAAGAAAGAAGTTCCAACCATGGTCACCCGGAGAAGCACTAGGGGAAGGCCCCCGACTAAGGCAAAGAAAACTGCAAGTGCAACTGTGAAGCCAACAAAAAGGTCAACCAGAATGCCGGTTGAGGAACCGATTAAGGAGGAGGAGGTTGAGTTAGAAACGGGAGCCAATGGGTCTACCCCTGATCAGGCCAAACTGAAAGAGACAGTAAAGGAAGCTATTGCCCAAGAGGTGCATCAGGTCCTGTCTGGAGTGATGCCCGCTCTGCTTGCGGAATTTGTGGAGCAGGTTAAGGGCGACAGTAAGAAGAGTACGGCTTCAGAAAAAGTTGATAAGAAAGGGGTGGTCAAGATGAGGAGTTGAGCGACGAGGGAGATCGTCTGGGTAACCATGATGGTCCTGAGGTGGAAGAGAGGGCGAAGGGGTGCAGCTACGGGGATTTTCAGAGGTGTAAGCCCCCAACATTTGATGGCACTGGTAACGCTGCCACTGCCCAGCGTTGGATCAGGGAAATGGAGGTCGTACTAAAGATCAGTGAGTGCCGTGAAAACCAAAAGGTGAAGTTTGCTTCCCATTCCCTTTTGGATCCAGCACTGTGTTGGTGGGATAACATTGCTGAGTCTTACGGAGAGGAGGCTATTGAGAGGATGAAGTGGCCGGATATGAAGAGGTTGGTGATAGAGGAGTACTGCTCGGAAAGGGAGCTTGACAATATTGAACAAGAGTTTGTGAGTCTGGAGGCTGGAAACATGACGCATCAGGAATACACCACGAAATTTAATGAAATGGCACGTCTGGTGCCTGACTTAGTGACTCCCGAATCCAAGAGGATCAAGAGGTACATACAAGGGTTGCCTCTGGACGTTCGTAGGGACATGCTCACTGCCCGACCTGGTACCTTCAGATCGGCAGTGGACCTCAGTGGAAGGTTGTACGATCACCGTAGGCCTGTGACAGTGGGTGAGACGAGGAAAGTGTGGAATAATAACGGGAAGAGGTATGGAAGTGGTACCTACCAGCCGGGAAACAAGAAAACGAGAGTGGATGCAAAACAAGCGATCGTGAAGGGGGTAGAAGAAGTTAAGGAATATAGGAAGTGCGGGAGGAGGTATCCCGGAGAATGCCGAATGGGTAGCCCTGGGTGCTACCGGTGTGGGAGAACTGGACACATGGCGAGAGAGTGCCCGAAAGTGGACAAGTGCTTCAACTGCCACAAGTCGGGGCACCGTAGCAGTGATTGCAAGAAAGCTAAGCCGGGAGGCTTGGGAACAAGCAGGGATGAGGACAAGGGAGATGATGGAAAGCCCAAGGTCAAGGCAAGGGCTTTTACCATGAACAAGAGGGAGGCAAGGAAAGACCCGGACGTAGTGTCAGGTACGTTCCTTGTCAATGATGTCTGTGCCTCCATATTATTTGATAGTGCTGCCAGTAAGAGTTTTGTATCTATATCCTTCTGTGCTACACTAGATGCCCAAACTAAGGAAATAGATGATGCCTTCAAAGTAGAAACAGACGATGGTAAGTCCATTAGAATAGTCAGAGTGATAGAGGATTGCCATATTAAAGTAGGAGGTCATTATTTTCCCGCACAATTGTTTGCCATGCCCTTAGGAGGTTTCGATGTCGTACTAGGGATGGATTGGTTAGCTGCCCACGATGCTAACATAGTATGTCAACAAAAGATGATCCGATTAACGGCTCCAGATGGTAGTCCGGTTACGATCTACGGTGATAACGATTGTAAGGTTCCAAGGATCATTTCCATGATCAAGGCGGAGAAATGTATGAGGCGAGGGTGCAGAGCTTATCTAGCGTATGTCAAGGATGTTAAAGATAAGGCGAAAGAGATGTCCGATGTACCAGTGGTGCGGGACATTCCTGATGTATTCCCGGAGGATCTGCCTGGAGTACCACCGGATAGAGAGATAGAGTTTCAGATTGACTTACTGTCAGGAGCCCAACCCATTGCCAAAGCACCCTACCGCCTAGCTCCGTCCGAGATGAAGGAGTTCATGTCACAATTACAGGAACTCCTTGACAAGGGATTCATTAGGCCCAGCATTTCCCCATGGGGTGCCCCCGTGCTGTTTGTGAAAAAGAAGGACGGCAACATGAGGATGTGTATAGATTACAGGGATTTGAATAAGCTAACCGTGAAGAATCGATACCTGCTACCCCGAATAGATGATCTGTTTGATCAATTGCAAGGGGCAAGCTGGTTCTCCCGAATAGATCTCCGATCTGGATATCATCAACTGAAGGTAAGGGAGCAAGATATCCCAAAGACGGCCTTCCGAACGCGCTATGGCCACTATGAGTTTCTGGTTATGTCTTTCGGGCTAACCAATGCTCCTGCGGCATTCATGGACTTAATGAATCGCGTGTGTCGGCCGATGTTGGACCGATCAGTGATAGTCTTCATTGACGATATTTTAATATACTCAAAGAATGAAGGAGACCACGCTTGTCATATTAAGGAGGTGTTAGAGACTTTACGAAAGGAGAAACTGTATGCGAAGTTCTCTAAATGTGCCTTCTGGCTACGGGAGGTGCAGTTTTTAGGGCACATTATAAATTCCGAAGGAGTCATGGTTGATCCAGCAAAGGTCGAGGCAGTTACGCAATGGAATTCTCCGAAGACGCCATCCGAAATCCATAGTTTCTTGGGATTAGCTGGCTACTATAGGAGGTTTATCAAGGATTTCTCAAAGATAGCTTCCCCATTAACAAGGTTAACGAGGAAGAACATGGTGTTCGACTGGGGGAAAGAACAGGAAGATTCGTTTCTGGAATTGAAGGATAGACTGACCAAAGCTCCTATACTAACCCTACTGGAGGGAGATGAAGACCTAACGGTATACTCCGATGCTTCTTACTGCGGGCTAGGCTGTGTGTTGATGCAAAGAGGAAAGGTTATAGCTTACGCATCCAGACAGCTAAAGGACACGGAGGTTAATTACCCGGTGCACGATTTGGAACTTGCCGTAGTAGTGTTCGCATTGAAGATCGGGAGACACTATTTGTATGGAACTAAGTGCGCCATATTTACCGACCACAAAAGTCTGAAATATTTCTTTGAACAGAAGGACCTAAATATGAGACAGTTGAGGTGGTTGGAGTTGATAAAGGATTACGACTGTGAAATCCATTATCACCCGGGTAAGGCGAACGTGGTAGCCGATGCCCTGAGCCGAAAGGAAGGATATGAACCGATCCGGGTGATGGCGTGCCAACTAGTAGTGACCCTAGATGTTATGAGGATCATAAGCAAAGCTCAAATGGACGCTTTAAAAGAGCAGCAAATCAATAAGGAAAGGATGGTGGGAAAAGTGGATGAATTGATAGAGAACACCTTGGGTGTTAAGACCTTCCATGGCAGGATATGGGTTCCGAAGCATGGTGACTTGCGGGAAAAGATTATGGATGAAGTGCACAAGACCCGCTACTCAATACATCCAGGCGCAAATAAGATGTACCACGACTTGAAGAAAGATTATTGGTGGCCTGGGATGAAGAGAGATGTGGTTGCGTATGTAAATAAATGTCTCACGTGCCTACAGGTGAAGGCTGAGCACCAAAGACCTTATGGTTATGTTCAGCCATTAGAAGTGCCAGAGTGGAAGTGGGAACATGTTACCATGGACTTTATCACCAAACTACCCCACACGACGAAAGGCCGTGACGCGATATGGGTGGTTGTGGATAGACTGACTAAAAGTGCGCATTTCCTGCCAATCAAGGAAGCAATTAGTTCAGAAAAGCTTGCTGAACTATTTATCCGAGAAATTGTGACGCGACATGGTATGCCCGTATCTATTGTTTCAGATAGGGATACGCGGTTCACCTCAAAGTTTTGGAAAAAGTTCAATGAAGAGATGGGTGCGAGGTTGCATGTTAGTACCGCATACCACCCGCAGACCGATGGGCAAACGGAGAGAACGATCCAGACACTGGAGGATAGGCTTCGGGCATGCGTTATTGAATTTGGCGGAAACTGGGATGATCATTTGCCACTAGCAGAGTTCTCCTATAACAACAGCTACCACGCCAGTATTAAGATGCCCCCGTATGAGTTATTGTACGGTCGACGGTGCAGAACTCCTATTTGTTGGGGTGATGTCGGACAGAAGGAGCTAGGAAGCTTAGAAGTCATGGAAGCCACAACAGAAAAGTTGGAGAAAATCAAGGCGTATATGAAGGCTGCCAAGGATAGACAAAAGTCATACGCCGACAGAAGAAGGAGACCGATAGAGTTCAGCGTGGGTGACAGGGTAATGTTAAAAGTGTCACCATGGAAGGGAATCATCCAATTTAGGAAGAGGGGGAAACAGAGTCCCAGGTTCATCGGACCATTCGAGGTACTAACATGAGTTGGGGATGTAGCTTACAGGCTAGACCTTCCAGAAGAGTTAAGTGAGATTCACCCTACCTTTCATGTGTCGCACTTAAGAAAATGTTTAGCACCGAATGAGGCAGTCGTACCTCTAGATGACATCGAGGTGGACGAGAAGCTGAACTATATAGAACAACCAGTGGCTATACTAGACCGGAAGGAGAAACAATTGAGAAATAAAGTAGTCAAACAAGTCAAGGTGCAATGGAAACACCGAAAGGGGTCGGATGTCACCTGGGAATCCGAGGAGGAAATGATGCGCCAATACCCCGATCTGTTTTATGACGAGTCAGGTTTCGAGGACGAAACCTAAATAAGGGGGGGAGACTTGTAACGCCCCGAAATTTCCCAAAACGAGCCATTTAATAATAATGGGCTTTTAAGGGTTAATTTAAGAAATAAAGGGCTAAATTAGTGGGCTATGGATCAAATTAGCCTTAATGGGCTAGACTTGGTGGGTTTAAGTGCCCTAATCAGCCCTTAAACATGCATAATCAGTCCCATTCCATCACATTACAACCCTAGCCACCAAATTCGTAGAGAGAGAAAGTAGAGAGAGAAAGTGAAGAAATTCAAGATTTGGAGCTTGAAGGTTGGAAGGATTGAAGTTCTGGTGGATTGGAGCATCAAAACACAAGGAAAGAGCAACAAAACAAGGTAAGAATCGACCTCTAAGGCCCTCTGTAGATCAAACCCGGATTCTAGGGTTTTGGGGTTTTGAAAAGTTTAAAGAAACACATAAAAGTCGAATTTTTACGTATGAAAACGTGTAAAAAGCTTAGATTTGGTTTCATGGAAGGTAAACTAAGTATTTGGACGTAAAAAGTTAAGGTTTTGGGTTAAAAACGGGCTGGATGTGAGTTTCTGTTCATCCAGCGAAACTGGGCCCCGATCCAGCGAATTTAAGTATTCATCCAGCGAAACTGTGCATTTATCCAGCGAAACTAGGAGAATCCTAGCGAAACTACAGTTTCGCTACAGCGAAACTACAGTTTCGCTCATAGCTTCGCTAAGTACATAGGCTGACCTTAGACGTTTGGAAACTAGGAAATTCCAACGAAAGTTGGGCGCTCATGCCAGCGAATCTGTCCAGCGAAACTGACAGAGGTGCTGCCCAGCGAAACTGGTTGCGAAACTGCCAGCGAAACTGGCTGCGAAACTACCAACGAAACTGTGGGCAAAACTATGAAGAAAATGACGTTTTTGCGTATTAACTTTTGTGCAGCTAGAGTATTCAGGCTATAGCTTAAGTGACTTAGAATTTAACCTACTGGGACAAGTTCAGGTGAGTTCTAGATCCCCTATTTTACGCATGTTTTTAAATGTTTTGGGGCGGTGTGCATACTAAATACATACCTTTATTAACAGTTTTGTTAAGGTAAAGTTTTATACACTATCTTATATGGAAAATGGGGTTTTCTAATGAATTGCCTTGTATTGTGTTGTGTTATATTATGTATAACCTAATCATGAAAGTGAAACTTAAAGAAAGGTTATGAGGCCCATAACATGTACCTTGATAAAGTGATAAAGTAAAGCCTTGCAAGCAATTGATAAAGGAGGGTTGCATTCGTTGTGCCCTCACCAGTGATAAAGTGATAAAGTATGCTCGAACAGGCAGTTCAGTAAGTCCTGAATTGGCATGACAATAATGGCCTGATCGGGTATGACAGTAAGCCCTTAATTGGCATGTCGGTAAAGTCCTAGGCGAGCCTAGGCACCGATTGTGACAGAGAATTGACGGATAAAGAAGAGTAATAAATAACAATAAATGATAAAGTATTGATAAAGTGATAGCCTGTGTGTACTTATATTATGATACACAATGATCATTTTCAACTGATAAAGCTAATATCTCTTACGAAAGTTATTTAGCAAAGTAAACCTAGAATTCACTCAGCGAAGCTGACTTTTGTATGCATATCAGTTGACAGGTAAGAGTAGAGTTATGGAATAGAGGCATGGGATTGAAGCTTCTTGGCCCTAGAAGACTGGCATCCCTGAAGAAGAAAAGCTAAACAAAGGACTCCTAAATAGTTTTGAGGATTAAAGACAATGTTTATATTTTATTTGTAATGAATTGAAATTACAGTATTTTCCGCTGCAATATATATATATATTTATACATATACGAGTAACTGATTATCTTAAACCAATGTTAAGCTGTGAATGACCAACTGTGAGATCCCTCTGAGAAAGGTGGGCCTTACAAATCATTGCATACATGATGGATCCAATAGCAGATGCGTATGGGATTGCCTTCATGTTATCCTGCTCATCCTTTTAGCTAGGACATTGAGTCGTACTCAATATTATTCCTCTTTGAATAGGTAACGTTCCTTTTTTAGAGTTCTCCAACTTTAACCTTTTCAAGATTTTATCAATGTATGCACTTTGATTTAAACCAATCAACCACCTTGATCTATCCCTATAGATCTTTATTCCCAGAATATAGGCGGCTTCACCAAGATCCTTGATGGAAAAACAACTTCCAAGCCAGGTTTTTACACCTTCCATGGTTGGAATGTCATTTCCAAATAGTAGTATGTCATCAACATACAATACTAGGAAAATGATGATGCTCCCACTAGCTTTCTTATATACACAAGCTTCATCAGCGTTCTTGATGAATCCAAATTTAATTACTTCTTCATCAAAATGGTGATTCCAACTTCTTGATGCTTGTTTCAATCCATAGATTGATTTCTTTAACTTGCATACTTTGTTAGGATGTTTTGGATCGACAAAACCGTTAGGCTGAACCATATAGACATCTTCCTCAAGATATCCATTTAAGAAAGCGGTTTTGACATCCATTTGTCAAATCTCATAATCATAATGAGCAGCTATGGCAAACAATATCCTAATGGATTTTAGCATCACAACAGGTGAAAAAGTTTCTTCATAGTCAACCCCTTGAGTTTGAGTGAAACCTTTTGGTACGAGTCTAGCTTTATAAGTATCCAAGTTTCCATGCATATCGGTTTTCTTTTTGAAAACCTACTTACTTCCAACTATCTTGCAGTTAAGAGGTGGTACAACCAAGTCCCATACTTAGTTGTCATACATGGATTGCATCTCAACGTTCATGGCTTCAAGCCATTTGTCACAATCCAAATTGGACATTGCATCACGATAGGTGGTTGGTTCATGGGAGTCTACCACATAGCATCCATCTACGAAAAATCCATATCTCTCAGGTGGATTACTAATTCTACCAGATCTGTGAACGTTTTGTGTATATTGATCAATCACTTGATCATTCTCAACATCCTCATGTTGAGTACTAGTGTCAACCAAACGTGTATCTGTTTATGGTCCTTGATCCTCCTCAAGATCCATAGTTCTACTGCTAGTTCCTTCCGTAAGGAACTTAGTTTCTAACAACTCAGTTTTTCTGGCAACAAACTCCTTTTGTTCCAATGGATCATAGAAATAGTATCCCATAGAATCTCTAGGATATCCAATGAAGATACACTTAGTGGAAGGGCCTTCTAGTTTGTTTGAGTTGGGAGTCTTAACATAAGCCTCAAAACCCCATACTTTTAAATATGAAAGCGATAGAACCCTTCCATGCCATATTTCAAAAGGTATCTTTTCAACTTTCTTGGTTGGGGCCATATTCAAAATATGGGCCGCAGAGAGCAGAGCAAAACCCCAAAATGACAGAGGTAATGAGCTTCTAGCCATCATAGACCGACCATATCCAATGGAGTTCGATTTCTCCGCTCGGACACGCCATTATGTTATGGTGTTCCCGGTGGAGATAGTTGTGAGACAATCCCACAACTTCTAAGATGGTTCCTAAAAGCATCATTCAGGTATTCACCTCCTCTATCGGTGCGAAGAATTTTAATTGACTTATTGAGTTGATGTTGTACTTCATTTAGAAAGATCTTGAACATTTCAAAAGCTTCATCTTTGTGTCTTAACAAGTACACATACCCATATCGACTATAGTCGTCAGTAAAGGTAATGAAGTATCTTTCATTGTACCTTGTCATAGGTCTAAAAGGACCACATACATCCGAATGTATGATACCTAATAAATCCTTTGCCCTTTCGGCTTTGCCACTAATAGGTGCCTTGGTCATTTTACCTGTAAACAAGATTCACATACATCAAATGACTCACATTCACTTGTTTTTAAAAGACCACTCTTTTGAAGTGTTTGTATTCTTTTCTTGTTTATATGACCAAGACGGCAATGCCAACGGTAAGTGCCACTCAAATCCGATTTGAGCTTCTTGGTACTAGTTTGGTACAATAAGCTATCATTCAATGTATTTTCACGAACCAATTCATAGATACCATTGATGGGAATAGCTTTAAAATAAAATATGTCATTCATAGTAACATGGATTTCATTTCCAATAAATGATAATACAAATCCAAATTGTTTTAATAGAGCTACAGAAATAATGTTCCTAGTCAAACTAGGAGCATACAAAACATTGTACAAAATTACTTCCAAACCATTTGAAAGTTTCAAGATGTAGTCACCACGGGCTTCAACTTGAACTTTAGCCCCATTGCCCATGTAGAGGATAACATCCCCTTTGTTGAAGTTGCTACTTGTTTTGAACCCCTGCAACAAATTGCAAATGTGAGTTCCACATCCGGTATCTAATACCCATGTGTTAGAGGATATTATGTTTAAATTAATATGGATCATGTATATTGTACCTGAGGTTTGCCCGGCATCCCTCTTTGCTTTTAACTCTAGGAGATGGACAGGACAATTCCTTGCCCAATGTCCAATCTCCCCACACTTGAAGCATGGGTCATTAGTAGCAACCTTTTGCTTATTCTCTTGTGGTTTGGGTGGCAGCCTTGCCACCCCTTTCCCCTTTCCCTTGTCAACTTTTGCCTTGGGTGCGGGATGCGGCCTTTTCTTATTCCCACCTTCATTGATGGTGAGAACGGGTAAAACCCTTTTACCCATGGCCACCTCGGCCATTTTGAGCATTGAGTGAAGCTCACCAATGCTTTTTTCCCAAGCATTCATGTTGTAGTTCAACACGAACATCTTGAACTTCTTGGTAAGGCCATTGAGGATCAAATCCGTGGCTAATTCCTTCGAGACGGGACAATTAAGCCTTTCGAGGCGGTCAATGTGGCTTTTCATCTTAAGTACATAAGATGAAACCAATTGGTTGTCGTTCATACGACATGCATGGAGTGCTCGAACTGTTTCGAAGCGCTCAACCCTCGCTTGCTGTTGGAACGTTTCCTTCACCTAGGTTATCATGTCATAAGCTCCGTGATGTTCATACTCCTTTCGGAGATCCAGAGTCATGCTTGCCAGCATGAGGCAAGACACTTGGACGGAGTCCTCAGTGTACTTCAGCCAATCGTTATAGGCCTCTTCATCATCCTCAGTAGGTTGATCGGGGATAGGGTCGTCCAAAACATATGATCATCTCTCTTGCTTGAGAACGATTTTCAAGTTTCGATACCAATCAATGAAATTGTTATGATTCAGACGTTCCTTTTGGAGAATCGCTTGTAAAGATTGGGTGGACGTGGATGAGTTATCATGATTATCATTGTTGGTGGCCATCTACAAAATTTAACAAAGATCGATTTTAGTATTTTCGATATTGCTATTTTTTAATAATTAATTAATGCCTTTTAAGGATATTTTCATATTAAAATCTAGAACCCAACATTACATTTAAATTGTGGTTAGGTGACCTTTATCCCACGATTTAAATTAATAAGGTGGTCAACGATTGACGGTTGCAACCATTTACAACTTCTAGAGGTATGGGATCCACTTGAAACATCATATGTAAAGTCGGCATGTTTATACCATCAACACCATTTGGAAACCATATTGTAGGTGATCCATTTAACAAGGCTTGCAAATCAAGTTACCCTACTTGCACACACATGTGAGTTTTCCAACATAAGTGGTTAGGTGATCTTTATCCCACAAATGTGGTATCCCTACCTCAAATCACAAGTTCCCTTAAAATGGTTAGGTGACCTTTATCCCATTAAGAGTTTCCAAGTGACTGAAGTGTTGTGCAAAAGGATGGTGTTAGACTTGTTATCAAGGAAATTTATAGTTTTCATAATCTTAGTTTAGAAACCTCTATGTACCTTATATTTGCATGCTTTCAAATACAAGGTACCCTATGGTTCACTTTTAATAAAACCTCTTTTATTAAAACCATTAATCCTTTTAATAACCTTTTATTAACCACTTAATGAAAAATAATTATCAATTTTCAGCTTGTTAAGTTTGTTAATGAGTTTGTAATACATGTCCAAATATCAACCAAACAATCAAACAACAAACATTCAAACAAGCATAAACATATAAACTTGAGTGCATAACCATAGCTACTAAGTTGACTACACTTGTTTTGCATCACAAGTGTTGTCATAAGGTCTTTCTTAAGGGTGAAGATGACACATCAAAATGTGTCCATGAACTTCCACTTGAATCCATATCCAAATGCTTCAAGGGCCATGTATTTCATGTCCATCTTTGGGTCTTCATCTTGTGCATCTTCCTTTTACAAAATTTATATCCTAATACATTTTTCTAATAAAAGAAATGCACCTAATCTATTTATTGCATAACCAAATGAATAAATAATTACAACCCAAATAATAAACATAAACATTACAACCTAATTGAATGAATAAAACAACCATTACAATCATCCAAACAACATAAGGCCAAAAGCTAGGTTATGTACTATAATTAACAATGATCATATCATCCAAAACAATAATGAAACCCCACTAAAAACGTGAAATTTCAGCCAACATAAACTGAAATTTCGGGTTTTCTTTTGTCCAAACAAACAAATAAACAACATACATGTCTTTCAAAGTTTAATCACAAGCATGTGTGACATAACTTTGAAAGTTTGGAGATTCATAACTCATGAACATAGCAGCCCCTAAAGGGGTTTTAAAGTCCATAAAACGAATTTTTAAAGGAAAATACAAGCTAGCTATCCACATAACCGGCTCTAGATGCCATTGTTGGGTTTGTTAGAACTTGAAACATATGTTTAACCATTTAAACTTTGTAAAAACGCAGCGGAAATGAAATTTATAATATGTTTATAAACTGAAATTTCAGGTTATTGTTTTGATATTATAAGTTTCAAACAAACCCAAGAACAAAGGGGATCTTATATATGTGAATGATGCTAGCTATGAAATCACAAACATCACATTATGGACAGCCATAAAGGAGCTGCCATAATCTACCTTTGAGCAGCAAAAGAGGTTGAAATGGATGATGAAAAACGATGAAAGGCACCAAAAGAGGTCCTCTCAAGCTTGTATACCCCAATCTTGATAGCAAAACACCTTCTTGGTAGGGAGAATAGCACCAAAGAAGAACTCAAAAACCCCCAAAATGTTGCTGCTGTGCCGAGAGCTTTTAGAGAGAAAGAGAGGAGTTTCTTTTTTGTGTTTTGCATGCATTGAGAGAAGAGAAGTCTTGAGTGCAAGACTAGTTATGATATGTATGTTTTCAAGAAAGCAAAAGCCAACCACTTCGAAGGGGGGGGGGGGCGAAATTAGTATTTCAAAAGGGTTTCCCCCCTTCAAACTAAACACACATTATTTTTAAACTAGTCATTTTATTAACAATTAACCTTTAAATTGTATAAGTTATACACTCTTATTATTATTTGATGTTATCCAACTTACTTAAATAACACTTCAAATAATATATTTTAACAAAATATGCTAATAAGTTGTTCCTTCTCATATGCAACTTATTTAGAAAACCCATTTTCTAAATTGGTGTAAATATTTAATTGCATGATTATATAATCAATTAAATATTAATTGGTGTTTGCTAAGCTTGTTATTGGGTATAACCCGACTTGGATCATAACATACTAACCACATCAATATTCTACGTGTCTTGGGCATATAGAATCCTACACGTGAAGTTACACGGCGGGGCAAGAATGACATCCATTCATGTTTTGATAATATTATTGTTTTGTAATGCATTAAAACAATCTTTTTGTAACTAATGAACAATGATGTATTGCTTAATAATAGTAAATATAAATGAAATGAATGGGCTTTTGATATTGAAATTCCGCTGCAATGTTTCATGAAATGTATACTATTATGTATGTTTAGTGCTATGATTGACCAACTGTGAGGTCTCCGGGGGATGGGGCCTTACACCTTAGAACCTTATTCTATCATACAACAAGATTCATACCAATCAACAAGCTCAACAATGATCTATTACAATCTTAAACATGATACAATCTCCTAACTAACTCTATCATCATGTATAATCCATAAAAGGCTAAATTTCCCAATTGACCAATCAAGTATCCATACAAATCAATTAACACATTCCATTATATTAGATACCATCTATAAACATTCTAACATGACCCTAACATCATGAACATGCCCAATTCACCATATCCAAGATTCTACACAAATAAAGTTTCCCTTTTAGTAAAGTAACATCCCAAAGTCAATCTGACACTCAATTCAATCATGAATTCATCAACACAATACCTATTCAAGCTCACAACCATCAATTAGACATGTTCAACACTATCAAAACATCATAATTCACCAATCTCATATTCAAAAGTTTCTACTTGTAGCAAGGTATGAACTACATGATCAATTCTTGGATTTCTAGCATAATTATCATAATTCCAACATTTAGGAAAGTTAGGCTTTTGGCATGTGGATGACAAGTTCTTGTAATTCCTATAAGTGTGTTTACATAAAAATAAGTTTATTATTAGTTTCTAGCCATAAATTTACTGAGAATTAGTTATATTTTTAGAATTTACACTCTGGTCCTTCAAGTTTCAAATATTATAATTTTTACCCTAAAGTTGCATACTTTCCATTTCTTGACCCAAATATGGTCTTATTAGTTCCTAGGGGTTTTTATATTACTTTTAGGCTCATTTAAACTTATTTTTTTAAGATTTTATCTTGAGAGGTTTAAAACACAAAATACAAGTTTCCGGTTACAGTAAAACCGAAGATTTTAACAGTTTGTTTTTAAATTCTTCTGTTTTCATCCAATTAACCTGTAAATGTTATTTAATGACTTATAATAATATAAGCTGTAAAAAATATGTATTTGGGCTCTTTTGATTAAAAACTTCATTTTTATGATTTACCCATTAAAACGCGTTTTTACCCGGAACCGAACGCCCGATTACGTTTTAATTCACGTTTTTATATATTTCTTGATTAAATGTCTCTATATTACTGAAATATTTTGTTATTTGTGGATTTCAAGTCCCTTTTATCATTTTACGGTATTACTCAAAAGATACCCCGTTAAGTCACGTTTTTAACGTTTAACATCCATTTACTAATGAGCTTAACCCATATATCATCAAATCCAACTAATTTTCCTACGATTTTTATATTATAGCCTGGAATTCTTTTTAATATGGTAATTTCCTTTATTTTTATATTTTTGAGTGATTTTCTCCTTTTTCAGGTTTCAAAAAAGTCCATTTTGTCTCCTAGTTCTTTCTTTTTACACTTCTAGCCATATTATCAACTTAGAACATTTCACAATAACCTAAAAATGCTGAAAAATGCATCAAAACTCAAGGATCTAGCATGTATCACATATATGTTGCTTTTAGTAGATGATTTACCCCATTTACACTTGTGTAAACCCTATAAATCATACCCAAACATCACCTAATCATCTTGTAACTTTCAAATAAGATCACTAAGTTGTTCATAAGCTATTTTAAAGTAGGTTTCATAGTTTTTTCACGTCACACCCCAACCTTAACGGCGGAAACGTCGAGATGTGAGTGTTAAGATTGTTCATGCCACACAATGCTATTGGCAAAGTGTCAATATTATATATTTTCAAGGTTTATAACATACATTGAGTATAAAACATAAGATTCGAGAAATACAAAAGATTCCATAGCGTCATGTAACAACATAAATCATTTTATTATTCTAGGTCCAATCCTAGATGTGATCAAGTCTTCAAGAGCACTTAAGCGGTAACAAGTCCTGAAACATGTTAAAAATAAAGGTCAACATAATGTTTATAAGTTTTACATAGTTTTCATATATATATATATATATATATATATATATATATATATATATATATATATAAAAGATGGAAATTCATGTCATAGGTTAGTGAATAAAGTAACTAGGGATGTATGACCAAATGTAACAATCAAACCTTGACAGATTACATGATTACAAGATTACAAGATTAAACGATTAGCTAAGTGTACTTGGTCCCCATAGTGCTCAAGAATAAAACACTAGGGCCACCTAAGGCTTGTCAGGCCCATAGATCTATGATGTCGCCAGGCTAGCAATAGTTAATGATTGTACATATAATAGTCATAACATGGTAATTACCATAGTTCAACTAACCACAAGAATAAAGATTAATTTGTCCATGTGTTTATAAGATTCAAACGAGTTTACAAGTGCAATGACCATAAGGTTAACATGTTTCACCCCAAAAGTGTGAAAATATATAAAAAGGATATGGAAAAACTCACATGTATAATAAGGATGAACAAAATAATAAGCCTTGTATATAATGTTGAGGATTCGTTAACGTTCACCTAAACCATTTGTCCATGATTTTCATGTTAACACATAGATGTAAATTATTATTATTTTAGTAATCATTTGTTTTAAATAAGAATTTTAGTGATTAACACTATTAATGGAAGTTAAACTTTTCTTATCAAATGATTATTATCTACTATTTAAATAGAATAGTAATTATGTAGATCCAAGTGATTAAATTCATTTTAGTTAAAATATGTGTACATTTTAAATATGTACATATATATGTTTAATAACCTTTAAATGTAACACCCCGAAAAGTCAAAACGAGTCATCAAGGATAATAGGCTTAACTAATGGGTATTTAATAAAGGAAAGAAATGGCCATGGGCTAAACTAGCCTTATTGGGTAGTAGCCTAAGTGATTAAAGGCCCATAATCAGCCCTTAAGCCACTTAACCAACCATCATCTTCCTCATTTGAACCCTACCCACCTAAATTTGAAGCGAGAGAAAGTAGAGAGAGAAAGTGAAGAAAACTCAAGATTTGGAGCTTCAAAGGTTAAGAGATTGAAGATATGGTGTTGGAGCATCAAACCATAAGAAAGGAGCAAAAAATCCAGGTAAGAATCGGCCTCTAAACCCATCTATAGATCAAACCCGGATTCTAGGGTTTTGGGTTTTGAAAAGTTGCAAAGAATCGCATAAAGGTCACATTTTTACATATGAAAACATGTAAAAAGCTTAGATACAACCTCATGGTTGATAAACTAAGAGATTGGACGTAAAAAGTTATGATTTTGGATTAGAAACGGGCTGGTTCGTCATTTTTATTCGTCCAGCGAATCTGTAAGCTCGATCAGCCAAACTGTGGACTCAACCAGCGAAACTAAGACAATTCCCAGCGAAACTACAGTTTCACTGGTAGTTTCGCTAGTGCCCAGGTTGACTTATAGATATTGCGAAACTAGGAAATTCCAATGAAAGTTGGGCACACCTGACAGCGAAACTGTTGTGCGAAACTGCTGGGTGAAACTGGCAGCGAAACTGCCAGCGAAATTACCAGCGAAACTGTCAGCGAAACTGCCAGCGAAACTGCAGCGAAACTGCCAGCAAAACTAGCAGCGAAACTGCATAGAAATGACCTATTTGAGTGTTGACTTATGTGCAGGCTGTGTAGTGCGAATCTAGCCTAGGAAGCTTAGTTGTGAAACTATATACCTTGACCAGGTGAGTTCTAGATCACCTTATTTAAAAGTTTTTCCATGTTTTTAGGGCTATTAGGCATAGAAAACCTAAGGTTTTCAAGGTAAAGATTTCAATGGGTTTTAACAAGAAAATACATTTTCCTATAACAAAATATGCTATATAAAGTCCTCGGGACAGCCCGCCCTCAGCCAGGGGCGTTGCCCCTTGGACCCCACTACGGCTACTACCCCTAGAACCCCACTATCAGGGGCTGCCGCCGCCAAACCCCTACTGTCCCACGGAGGGTCGGTTATACGGTGTTATGTTATTCTTTTTTGCTGATGATAGTTATGCTCCATGGTAAACTGTACTTTATATGTTGAATATTTAGTAAGTAAAATATTATATATTAAAGTGGAAGATAAAACTAATGAAAAGTGGAACTAAAGTAATGTTACCCTCGGGCTCTTATGATGACGAAAAGTCTTGCTAGCACTATGATGGACTTCACTTATGTGGGTATAATGTATGATGATGGATCTGTATTCATGAGCAGTCCATGTGCCTTGCAATGTGGATCAACTGTCGGGGGTTAGCTACTGCGTTTATGTGTACCGACAGAGATCGACATTCGTTGTCGATCAACAGGGTGCTCTTGCTGTGTGCAATCTCGTTTAAGATTAAGTGGAAGATAATAAAAGAATGAAAAGAAGATAATGAACATGTTTAATGATGCGATACGTCGCAAGAAATGTTATATGTTATGATGTATGCGTGATTACTAAAAGAACGAAAAGTATATATTTCATTATATTACTTAAAACTAGGACTCACTCAGCAATGCTGACTTTTATGCATAATAGTTGACAGGTAAGGGCTGATGCTGAGGATGACACAAGGATGGAAGCTACTTGGTGCTTGATGAATGGCATCCATGTTTATGAAATCATTTTCTTTTGTTTGAAAAGTACAATGTTTTATTTTATTTGAAATATAAATGTATGATTACTACATGACCTACAAGTTTCAAATGAATGTTTATTTAATTTCACTACAATGTTTTGGTTATAAAGTGATTTTATGCTATGATTAACCAACTGTGAGGCTTCCCGAGAATGGGGCCTTACATTAAATTTATTAAATTTGTAAATATAAAAATAAAAGATTTATTCACATGATCGCTGCCCGACCGAGCACGTTTAGGTCGGCAGTGGACTTGGCAGGAAGGCTATATGATGAGAGGGCTGTTGTTGTGGTGACAGAAGGCAGTAAGAAGGGTGGTGGCGATTGAAACTGGAAAGGGAAGAAGTTCGGTCGGGGTGATGCCTCGACGGGTAACAAGAAGGCACGGGTGGATGACCTCCGTGTTGTCACATCGGGTGCGGGTATGAAGAAGTGCGGTAAGTGTGGAAAGGAGCATAGTGGGGAGTGTAGACTGGGGTTGAATGTGTGCTTTAGATGTGGAAAGCTGGGGCATATAGCCAGGGACTGTCGTGCAGTCCGATGCTTTAACTGTGGCGTGGAGAGCCACGTAACTAAGGATTGTAAGAAGCCTAGGGCTGAGGGTTCCGGGGTGAAGAAGACGGGAAGTGAAGGACCGAGGGCGCTCCCAGGGTATTCACTATGACCCAAGAGGAGGCTAGGACGGACCCTAATGTTGTGTCCGGTACGTTTCTGGTGAACCAAACCTTAACTTCCGTGTCATTTGATTCGGGTGCCAGTAGAAGTTTTATTTCTGCTGCTTTCTGTGCTAAACTGCCTGTTAGTAGTTGACGTGATGATGCACCCTTTGATGTAGAAACTACCATAGGTAAGTCTACCAGGATTCCTGAGATGATAGAAAACTGTGATGTGGAATTAGAAGGCCATAAGTTTCCTGTTAGACCGTTTGTGATGATCCTAGGTCGTTTTGATTTGGTTCTTGGGATGGATTGGTTGGCGGACTTCGAGGCGAATATAGTATGTCGCAAGAAGATGATTCGTTTGATAGGAGTTCGGTAACTGTTTACGGGGACCGGGTCACGACGATCCCGAAAGTGATCTCAATGGCGGTGGCGGGAAAGTGTATGAGGCGTGGATGTAGCGCCTACTTGTGTTATGTAAAGAAAGTGGAAACGCCAACACCACAACTATCCGATGTTCCGGTGGTGTGTGACTTTCCAGACGTGTTCCCAAAAGACTTATCAGGAGTGCCACCTGACTGAGAGATTGAGTTTCAGATTGATCTGATACCAGGTGCCCAACCTGTTGCCAAGGCACCGTATCGGTTGGCTTTGACGGAGATGAAAGAGTTGATGGAATAGTTGCAAGAGCTGCTTGACAAGGGGTTTATTAGACCAAGGATCTCTCCGTGGGGTGCTCCTGTCTTATTTCTACCCGTTACCGAGGATTGATGATTTGTTTGATCAGCTTCAAGGTGCTAGTTGGTTTTCAAGGATAGATCTTCGATCGGGCTACCCTCAGCTAAAGGTGAAAGAGCAGGATATTACTAAAACAGCTTTTCGCACGTGCTACGGTCACTACGAATTTCTTGTCATGTCTTTCGGTTTGACCAATGCACCAACTGCTTTTATGGATCTGATCAAACGGGTGTGTCAGCCGATGTTGGATAAATCAGTGGTTGTGTTTATTGATGATATCCTGATTTATTCAAAGAGCGAGATAGACATGTCGGCCACATTCGTGAGGTGTTGGAGATGTTGAGAAGGGAGAAGTTGTACGCCAAGTTCTCCAAGTGCGCGTTTTGGTTGTGTGAGGTTCTATTCTTGGGTGGGTCACGTATTGAATCTGGAGGGGATTATGGTGGATCCGGCAAAAGTGGAAGCGGTGATGCAATGGAAGTCCCCAAAGACGCCATCCGAGATCCGTAGTTTCTTGGGTTTGGCGGGCTACTACAGAACATTTATTCAATACTTTTCCAAGATCGCTTCTCCACAAACCAAGTTGATCCGGAATGATGTAAAGTTTGTATGGGGTCAAGCTCAGAAGATGGCATTTGAGGAATTGAAGGCGAGGTTGACCCAAGCTCGTGTATTGTCATTACCCGATGGAAGTGAAGATCTGGTGGTTTATTCTAATGCTTCCTACTCGGGATTAGGGTGCGTGTTAATGCAGAGAGGGAAGGTTATAGCTTATGCATCCCGACAGTTGAAGGTTCATGAGGTTAACTATCCTACTCACGACTTGGAGCTAGCATCTGTGGTCTTCGCACTAAAGATTTGGAGGCACTATCTCTACGGGACAAAGTGCACCATTTTCACTGACCACAAGAGCTTGAAGTACTTCTTCGACCAGCAGGACTTGAACATGAGGCAGAGAAGATGGTTGGAGCTCATAAAGGATTATGATTGTGAGATCCATTACCATCCAGGCAAGGCCAACGTGGTGGCGGATGCCCTTAGTCAAAAGGAAAGGCCCGAACCGATTCGGGTGAAAGCGTACCAGTTGATTATGATCACTGACGTGACAAAGCAATTCAAAGAGTTTCAAGATGAGGTATTAAAAGAAGATCATCTTAACTCCGAAAGGATGAGAGGTCTAGTCACGAAGTTGGCTGAGAACACTCTCGGTGTTAAAACCCGATTCAGGCGGATGTGGATTCCTCATTTTGGGGATCTACGAGTGAAGATTATGGATGAAGATCACAAGGCTCGATACTCTATTCATCCCAGTGCTACAAAGATGTACCAAGACTTGAAGAAAGATTATTGGTGGCCGGGCATGAAGCGTGACGTGGTGGAGTATGTGAGTAAGTGCCTTACTTGCTTGCAAGTGAAGGCCGACCATCAAAAGCCGTATGGAAAGATTCAACCTTTGGATATACCGGAATGGAAGTGGGAGCACATCACCATGAATTTCATTACGAAGCTGCCGCGTACTCCAAAAGGGTATGATGCTATATGGGTGATTGTTGACCGCCTGACGAAGAGTGCTCACTTCCTACCGATCCGCGAGACAATTCATCTGAGAGGTTGGCTGCTCTATTCCTCAAGGAAATTGTAACTCGTCATGGTGTGCCGGTGTCTATTGTGTCTGATCGTGACACCCGGTTTACATCCAAATTCTGGAAGAAATTCCACGATGCGATGGGGATGAGGCTACACATCAGCACGGCTTATCATCCACAGACTGATGGTCAGTCGGAAAGGACCATTCAGACATTGGAGGACATGCTTTGGGCATGTGTGATTGATTTTGGGGGAAGTTGGGATGACCACTTACCGTTACCTGAATTCTCATACAACAATAGCTATCATGCCCGCATTTGTATGCCACCTTATGAGATGCTATAAGGTAGGAGATGCAGGACACCCGTTTTTTGGTGTGATATTGGTCATAAAGAGTTAGGGAGCATCAAGGTGATTGAGGCTACGACTGAGAAACTTGAAAGGATCAAATTCTTTATGAAGGCAGCTAAAGATAGACAGAAGTCGTATGCTGATAAACGACGCAGGCCGATTGAGTTCCAGGTGGGTGACCGGGTTATGTTAAAGGTCTCACCTTGGAAGGGTATCATTCTGTTAGGTCCCTTAAAAGATTAACATTTAGTCTTTATTGTTTAGTGTCTATTTTGTATTTTATACTAGTGTAGGGACTAGTTGTGTAAATTTAGTTCCTTAGTTCTAGTATAAATAGCAATAGGCGTAGTATAGATTGTAAGTTTTTGCATATGGTTTATGAGAACTGCTTTCTATCACTTGTAATCGTCTTTGCAATCAATGGAATATGAATTTTGTTGATTTGTCTTGATTTGATTACAATTGATTGTATTTTGCTTTGAATTGTTAATATAATTGATACAGATTGCTATAATTGATCCTATCAATTGGTATCAGAGCTTTCGGTTGAGTGTTTTTGAGGTTCTGTCGAAGATAGAAACTTCAAAAATCCACTGAAATCTGTAATCAATTGACAATTCAAGTGAAATATTGTGAATCGAGGCAGTGTTTCATCATCAGAAACATGTTTTGAATCACAATTTGCAGTTTATCTCATAAAAATCGAGTGAATTAGTGGAAAAACAGTACGAATATGTGTTCTTGAGTGTTCGACCTAAAATCTCTGAAATTCATAGAAAGTTGTTGATAATCACTGAAATTGAGGTTATAGGATTGATTATCGGTATAATCATGAACTAATTGTGAAATTTCAGCTCAATTCATCAACAATTGAAGGATTTTGAGATTTCTGAGTTCGTTACATTCATATGAATCTGATGAATGTGCCGTATTAGGGATGAAAAACACTGAAATTTGACTAAGTGATTGGTCGTTTGAGAACTGTTGGACTTTTCTCAACTGTTTCAGTCGTATCACCCTAGCCGTATAACCACTGTTGGTTAGACACATCACTACTGTTAGTCGTTTTACCTTAGCCGTATAACGACTGTTGGACATTTCAGATTGTGGTCGTATAACGACTGTTGGTCGTTTCAGCTTGTGGTCGTATAACTACTGTTGGTAGTTTCAGTATTGTGTTGGAAATTTTTCTAAGGCAATCCCTTAGACTCATCACTGTTGGACTTATCACCACTATTGGACTTCACTGTTGGACGTATTACCACTGTTGGACGTTTCACTGCTGGTCGTATCATCACTGTTGGACGTTTGACTACTGTTTCAGACTTTTCAGCCTTAACACTTAGAAATTTTTCATAAAATTTAAAAAATCCAAAAAATATTTTTTCTTTTCATTTCTTAATTCAAAAGATTAGAAAAACAACAAAAATATAAAAAAATGGCTAAATCAGAAGATTCTGAGAATAGAGTTCCAAAACTTAAAAACAGAGCTGATTTTAAAAATTGGTCTCTTAGGCTGAAACATCATTTGAATTCCATAGACACTGATCTGTGGAAATCAATTGAAAAGGGTCCATACATTCCTGTGACTACTGATGGTCCAGACAGAGGATTTGTGTATTCTAAAGATTCACAAGAGCCTTATCCAGAAGATAATCTTCATGGTGATGATTTAAAGAAAGTAAAGAATGACATCAAAGCATATTCTCTCATGTGTAAAGGACTACCACTGGAAGTTCTTTCAAGGCTTGAAAACTATCAGACTGGATATACAATGTATAAAGCCTTGAAGATCATATGTGAAGGAGGGAAAGAGATTCAAGATCTGCAAAAGCAGAAACTGAAAAGGCAATTGGAACTTTTTGAGCACATCTCAGGAGAAACAATAAACCAAATGATGAACAGGTTTGTGCAATTAACTACAGAGATGTCTACTTTGGGAATCAAGAATGATCTTGAGGACTTAAACAATAGACTTCTGAATGCACTACCATCTTCTTGGAAACAAACTGTAACTTTGTTGAAACATACTGAGAAGTTTCCAATGGATCTTGATCTGCTCATTGCTAAAATTGAATCTGTAGAAATTGATGAGAGCTCAAGAAATAATGATAGACATGCATCAACAACTCAGTATAAGTATGTTGCTTCACCAGCAAATACTGTTGAAAATGCATTTTTGGCTAAAGACCAATCCACTCCTGAAGATGAAGGTGATCTATTTGTGGGAGCAGGATTCTTCACCAGTACACCTGCTTACTCCACTCAACCACAACCACAATCTTCACCTAAAGCTCAAATGCCTAAACCTTCAACTGAGATGCCATCCTCCTCAAACTCTCCTAATCCAAGCAAAGTGAAAGATGTGATCAACATTCTTTTACAAGATGAAGAGTCAAAAACTGCTTTCACTGCATTCATGGCAATCTTTCAAGCTTATCAAGGTAGTCATCTGACTCAAATGGAGCTAGTTCTTCAGGATTTGTTTGAAATGGATCCAGATGATGTTGAAGAAATGGATCTTAATTGGCAGATGGTCATGATAGCCTACAGAACTCAAAAGCATGCTTACACTAACAGAAATTACAAACCCAGTGCAAACAAAACTGTTGGGTTTGATAAATCAAAATCAAGATGCTTTAACTGTAACAGCTATGGTCATTTTTCAAGAGAATGTAAAGCTCCAAGAAACCAAGGAGGAAATACTCAAGGCAGCTCAAATGGTCAAAAGTATCAGCAACAGGCAAACAAGACTTTTCAGAAGCCATACCAAAGTCTACCAATGCCAGAACCAAAAGAAGAGAAGAACAGTGAGGAAACTAAGAAGGCACTGGTTGTAAACAATAAAGATGGTTATGACTGGAGTGCATATGCAGAGCAATTTACAGCTGATCTCACTGCTAATCTGGCACTAGTTGCTGAAGTTGATGATGAAGACTGGTCTGAATTTAAAGATCCTAAATATGATGAATCAGATCAAGACGAAGAGTATGATTGGAGCGACAAATTAGACCCAAAAGATACCACTGAAGAAGTTGCTCTTATGGCTCAATCAGAACAGCCAAAGGTTGTTAATCCTTCTGATACTGAATCTTCACACTCATATCCTGAAATACCAGTAGAAGTGAGAGAGAAAATGTGCACAAAAGCATGTTTTGAGCTAGTTGAACACTACAGAAAATATTCATTTAAAATTTGTGACAAGCTCAAACAAGAAGAATCAAAACACAATAAGCTAAAATCAGATCACAAAATTGCTGATGAAAAGATCATGTCTCTTCAAGCATCATGGAACAAAACCATTAAAGAACTAGAACTTGTAAAACAACAACTTGAAGAGATAAACAAAACACTTGAAAAAGAAAAATTGGCACATGCAGCAACTAAAATAGATTTAGCCAAAGTTAAAAGCTCAAAGAAAATTGTTGAGCAACTGGTGAATGGAAGGAATGAAAAAGACAAAACAGGGCTAGGATTCACACATGAACCTATGCCTGAATCTATCTCAAAAACATTACCTGATAATTTCAATACTCATGATCATTCACCAGAAAACAAAGCTAAACTGAAGGAATTTCAAGATCAAAAGAACCTTCAAAAGAAAAATGTTGAAGTTTATGAAGAAACTGACTTAAACAAGATCAAAAATGGTCATCCAATCAAAGTTAAATCTTATGAACCTCAACAAAAACAAAAGAAGCTGTTTGTACCAAAAAGTGAAAATGTTATTGAACAAACTGAACTAAAGAGTGAAAATTCTGATGTCAATAACAAGCTGAAAGAAAAATATGAAGTGGTTAAATCAGATAACAATAATTCTGATGATTCTAGTTCTAATGAACTAACTGAAGTGAAAGAATGTCAAAAGGAATCTTCTCAAGATTCAACTAAACTTCAAAGCAAGAAAACTTCATCAAGATTGAGAAATCAAAGACGAAGAAAAGCTGCAAAAGCAAAGAAAACTGAATCAACTAATCAGTCACAGAACAATACTCAAATTAAACCTGTGAAGTTTGTGTCTGCTGGAACTTTTGACTTGAACACAAACACAAAAATAACAAATACACCTAAGATCAAATCTAACTCTGATCTGAGAACAAGTTCAGATCATAAGACTTCCGCTGTGTATAAAAGACTTGAATCAAAGGAGTCAAAGAATTTTGTTCTAGTTCAAAAGAAAAATCTCAAAGATCAAAAGACAAAATTTACAACAATTAAACAACAAATTAAATTGCCTAACTCAAAATTCAAACAAGAATCAAATGTTGCTTCAACATCAAGGGTTAATAAAATGTTGTTTAAACATTCTGAAAAGTATTGTGATATCTGTGACATGTACAATCATGACATTTCTGAATGTTACTTTAACAAGTATTGCTACATATGTGATATGACAAATCACACCACAGCTGAGTGTTATTTTAACAAATACTGTGCTTTGTGTGATGAAAGAAATTACAATACCAATGATTGTTACTTCAGGAAGAACTCTACAAGGAAGAAATTAAATAATCAAGGTTTTGTAAATCCTCAATTTATAAGAAATCAAAATATTGGATTTAAATTTTCACAACAACAATCTTCCTTGGGTTTGAGATCTTTTAGAAGAAACAATTCAGATTTTGTCAAATCACAGCAATATCATCAAGAAAAGTTTATTCCTCGATCTGTGAGAATAAACCAAGGAACATTCTCAAATGATTCATACAAGAGTTCAAGATTTCATAATAATGCTTTGAAATCAAAATCTCAAAGAGATAATCAGTTGGTTTCTCAAAAAGGATTTGAACATGATAAAATTCAAAAGAAACCAGATGTCAACAAACTTCATTTTAAACAATTTACAATTGTTGACAAGTTTGGCAAGCCCAAGACCATCTCGGCTTGGGTTACTAACTCACCTTAAATGTTTGTGACTGCAGGTACGCCCGCGGAGACCAATCAACTCATGGTGTGTTGACAGTGGGTGTAGCCGGCATATGACAGGCAATCAAGCCTTGTTGCAAGACTTTAAGTTAAAGGACGGTACTCATGTTGCTTTTGGAGGAGATGCAGGTGGAAAGATAACAGGAGAGGGAACAGTGTCCAATGGGATTATCAGTTTTGATAAAGTCAACTTCTGTTCACAGTTGAACTTTAATCTTCTAAGTGTATCCCAAATTTGTGACAAATCTTACTCTGTTCTTTTTGATGAATCTCACTGTTATGTCTTGAAACCAGGTTTTCAGATTAGCAATGACTGGGTGATAGTTAAAGCTGCTAGAGACAGAGATGTATACAAATTGGATATGTCTCAAGTGGATCCTGCAACTGAAACTACTTGCCTAATTGCTAAAGCTTCAAATGATGAAAGCCAGCTTTGGCATAGACGTCTTGGTCATTCCAACTTCAAAAATATGAACAAGCTTGTAGCAGGAAATCATGCTATTGGACTTCCTTCCAAGAAGTTTTCAACAACTGATCATTGCTCAGCATGTCTGAAGGGAAAACAACATAGAGCGTCTTATAAGTCCAAACTAATAAACTCAAACACCAAACCACTCCAGATGTTACATATGGACCTTTTTGGACCAACTAATGTTCGGAGTATTGGTAGAAAATCATATTGTTTAGTCATCATAGATGATTATACAAGATTTTCATGGGTTTTCTTTCTTCAAGCTAAATCTGAAACTGCAGATCTTCTAAAAGAATTTATAAATAAAGTTGAAAATCAGCTTGATCAAAAAGTAAAAATAATAAGAAGTGATAATGGAACTGAATTTAAAAATGCTAACATTGATTTGTTTTGTGCAGAAAAAGGGATAGTTCATCAGTTCAGTGCTCCCAGAACTCCACAACAAAATGGAGTTGCTGAAAGGAAGAACCGAACTTTGATTGAAGCTGCCCGTTCTATGTTAGCAGATGCTAAACTTCCAATCACTTTCTGGGACGAAGCAATATCCACAGCATGTTTTCTTCAGAACAGAATCTTGCTTGTTAAAGATAAAAAGAAAACTCCATATGAGTTGATGTTTGATAGGAAACCAAACATAAATTTTTTAAAATCATTTGGTTGTCCAGTTATGATTCTTAACTCAAGTGATCATTTAGGAAAATTTGAAGAAAAAGCTGATAATGGATTTTTCGTTGGATATTCATCTGTTTCAAAAGCCTATCGAGTGTATAACTCTAGGACAAACACTATTAATGAAACATTCAACGTTAAATTTTTGGAAAATTCTTTTCCATCAGTTTCAAATGGTCCTGCATGGTTATTTGATTTGGATTCTTTGTCAAACTCATTTCAGTCTAACTTGTTTAATCAATCTGATGATTTTTCAGGTAAGAAGAACTCAAGAGGAGATCTTGGATCTTTCAGTGATGATTCAGATTCTGATGATTCAGATGATGCTTGTCCAGATTATCCATTTTTTTCATTTGTCAAGGATTCAACAATCCATTTCCATGACAATGTTCCGGATTCTTTAGCTTCAGATCATTCTGTTTCAGCTGCTCAAGAAGCATCACAACCTATTCCTAATGATGGTATAGAAATTGGACATCCTGAGTCTGGCACATCTTCTATCTCTGGAGATGCAATTGATCATAGTAACTTTGATTACTTTCTCAATTCACCGACTCAAGTACCAAATTTCACTCCACATTCTTCTACCTTATTGCAACAGCTCTCTAATCTGAACCAAACAAATCTTGATGTTACTGTTCAAGGAAATGAGATTCCAATATCTCGTATCCACCGGAACCATCCAACATCACAGATTATTGGTCCTCTGAATGAAAGAACTACTAGGAGTAAATCTGAACATGCAAATGTTTGTTTATACTCTTGTTTCCTTTCTCAGACTGTTCCTAAAAATGTCACCGAGGCATTACAGGACAATGGTTGGATTGAAGCTATGCAGGAGGAACTTCTACAATTTCGAAAACAAGAAGTGTGGAAGTTGGTGGAATTACCTGAAGGAGAAAATGCCATAGGCACCAAATGGTTGTTCAGAAATAAAACTGATGATCGTGGCATTGTAATCAGAAATAAAGCAAGACTTGTTGCACAAGGATACACACAGGAAGAAGGAATTGACTATGATGAAGTATTTGCTCCAGTTGCAAGACTCGAATCTATTCGTGTTTTCCTGGCTTATGCATCATTCATGAAATTCAAGGTGTATCAAATGGACGTAAAAGGTGCATTTCTGTATGGTCCAATCACTGATGATGTGTATGTCAAGCAACCTCCGGGCTTTGAGGATGCAGAATTTCCACATCGTGTGTATAAGCTTAGTAAAGCTTTATATGGCCTACATCAAGCTCCTAGAATTTGGTATGAGACATTATCTCAACACTTGATCCAACATGGATATACAAGAGGGAAAATCGATCCAACTTTATTCATAAAGAAGGATAATGATGATCTCTTATGTGTGCAAGTGTATGTAGATGATATCATATTTGGTTCTACAAGTCCAACTTTATGCAAAGAATTTGAAGAAATCATGAAATCTCGGTTTCAAATGAGTTCTATGGGAGAAATCAATTTCTTTCTTGGATTGCAAGTTCAACAATCTGCAGATGGTATTTTTATCAATCAGGAGAAATTTGTTGATAAACTCTTGAAGAAATTCAAACTGCATGATTGTCAATCCATAAGAACTCCAGCTGACGTAAACACCAAGATTGAACCTGATCCTAAAGGAAAATCAGTAGACCAAACATTATACAGATCTATGATTGGTTCTTTGATGTATCTTACTGCATCAAGACCAGACATAATGTATGCTGTTTGTGTCTGTGCAAGGTATCAATCAGACCCGAAAGAATCTCACTTAATTGCTGTCAAAAGAATATTCAGGTATCTCAAAGGTAAACCTGCCTTAGGGCTTTGGTATCCTTACGAGGGTAATTTTGAGTTACATGGATATACAGATAGTGATTATGGTGGATGTTTTCAAGACAGAAAATCTACAACGGGTGGTTGTCAGTTTCTTGGACCCAGATTAGTTTCATGGCAATGTAAGAAACAAACAAATGTTTCTGTCTCAACTGCAGAAGCTGAGTACATAGCTGCATCAGCAGGATGTTCTCAAATCCTTTGGTTGCAAAACCAACTGCTAGATTATGGGTTCAATTTTCTTAAAACACCCATTTACATTGATAACACTGCTGCTATGTTCATTACAGCTAATCCAGTTCAACACTCAAAAACAAAACATATCGAAATTCGATATCATTTTCTAAGAGATAATTCTGAAAAAGGTTTAATCGTTTTGATTCAAATAGCAACTGAAAAACAGTTGGCATACCTATTTACTAAAGCTTTTCTACCAGGAAGGTTTGAGTATTTAGTGGAGTCAATTGGCCTTATTAACCATGTGTAAACCTGGTTACACATTTGAATCTTTTCATGATCAAATACTTTCCTAAATCTGACAATTTTCATAAGGATAACTTTGCATAGTTATTTGCCTGATTGTTTGCGTGTGTGTGCTTTCTTTTATAGAAAAACAAATACAAAAGTAGAAAACCCCAAAATCAAATAGAAAAATATAAATCAAAAATCCAAAAATAGAGTGATTTTCATTTTTCATTCATTATTTTAGGAATGAATCTGTATTTGCCTTCTGTGAGAAATGATAGTACATTAGTAAGATCAGTTACATACTTCACTCGCTAATAAAGTCTGACATGATCAGGAATTGTTGTGTAGACACTATCATGCTAGTATACTGAACAAGTAAATTCTTGTGATTACCCACATTCTTATGCTTGTTTGTGTATTCATCTAAGTACATTTGAGTATATTAGCTTATCAGATTGACTGCTTGTTAAGCTACTCCTGCTCACACCTAATGGTAATGTGACTAATCATGAGATCTGTTACAAGCATCACTTACTTCTCTGTTATGAGTCATCATAGACCTGAAGTACTGAGATATCCTCTGTTGTAAGTCATTACAGACCTGGATATTCTCATTTGATGCAAAAGATGCCAATGTGCACAACCCATTCACAAGGATGGTTAGAGTTGATCAAATGGTTATCCATGATCATTCTCTGTTAAATTAAGTAACATGAACTCTGATTATGCATATTTGTTAGGTAATAAGTTGAGAATAAGTGCTTTCTTGCATATCTTGATGATGGTTGATCCTCTTTGTCTTGATATGAGTCACATCTTGTCATATACCTCTACCATACTCATCCAAGATTGAACAAGTAAGTGAGCTGATAATTTATGTCAAAAACACTCATTTGCTGTCCTTAGATCTTGTGTCTCCTTTGCTGTGATATCACTGACCTGGAACACACTTGATCAGGATTTAATCATTGTCTATGACTATCCACACAATTTTTTATTTTAATGTCTGATCTTATCTAATATGATCTCACTGCAATTAAAGATTCTAGTGTACATATTAGATTTTTATTCTGCTTTAATTTTGATTTTATGCATGTTTTCTTGTGTGCAGGCAATATAACAATGTTAAGTATGATATTCTTATGCTATCTTGGTAAACTTCTAAGTTTTGAGAAACTTAAAAGTTTAGGGGGAGTAATAACCCAATAAGAATATTCTCAGAAAATCAAAATGAAAATGATCATGTTAAATTGAACGGATGATGCTTTAATTTCAAAGTATGTGTGTGTTTATCAAATGATAAAATGATCTCATAATTTTTAGCAAGGAAAAGCTTCTTTGAAAAGTTTTAAATCAAGACAGATGTTGAAATTTTTGGTTGTTCATTTTGAAACTAAGATGAAGGGTCAAACTTGTAAATAGTTCAAAATTTGAGGTTAAAAATGAAAATTTGAATCTTTGAGGGTCAAAAGTGTAAATTTGAAACTTTGAGGGTCAAAAGTGTAAATTTGAAACTTTGAGGGTCAAAATGTAAAAATATGCAATATTGTTTGAATATTAGTATGAAATATTACTAATTTGTTTAAACAGTGTGCAGGTGGAAGATTTGAAAATTCCAAGTGAATGTGGACATTTCAGATTTATTATGCTACTAATAGTGCTTATGCTACTGAAAAAGTGCTTATGCTACTGAAACAGTGCTTATGCTACTAGAACAGTGCTTATGCGACCAACAGTGCTTATGCTACTAACAGTTCTCATAAGTCTGAAACAGTTCTCATACGGCTAACCTAATGAGTCTAACAGTGCTAATATGACTAGATTCACAAGGTTGTACAGTGCTCATATGTCTCGATACTTAGTGAAATTTTTGACCTAATGAGTCTGAATGATCCTAAAACGACCAACAGTGCTCATAAGTCTAAAATTTTTATACTTAGTATAAATAGAACACTTGTGATATTCATTTCATTCTAAATTCAAAAACCCTCATAAAACCCTCTGAACTCTCGAACTTTCGACCTTCCTTCGAACAAAACCCTTATTCATCGATTGAATACATTTTTGAACAAAAATTTCAGATTGTTGATAGTATTCGTGTGATTGTGAATGTAAGTGAATGAATCATTTTCAACTGATTTCATTTTAAATGAAACATTTTGATGGTCGTTCGATCCCTGTCGGTCGTATGAACCCTAATACTTGTAAAAATCACTGATTACTTCAAATCGAGGAAAAATGTGAAAAATTGATGATTGATTCTTGTTCATCTGTTGATTTCGATCATGATATTAGGTTAAGCTTGTGATAATCTGATATTTGATTGAATTTTTGATTCATGGTCACCGATGAACATTATCGATAATGATGAACCTGATGAAGAAGATGAACAGTTTCATAATTTTCAAAATAAAATAAAACAAAATTCAAAATGAAATCAAAATTGATAAAAATCATCATCTCAGGAATCTAAGAGTTTTTAATAAAATGATATAAGATAACATAAACAGAAGTGTTAAACTGTTAATCAAAATCAATCTTGAAAATTCATCTTTTATCAAATCTAAGTGTTTACACTTAAAATTAAAATTCAAGTTATTTTTAAAATTCAAATTCAATTTAACACATCAGTTTATAATATCTTAAATCATTATAATTTTAAACTCACAATTAATCATTTGCTTCAAAATACACATTATCTAACATCATTGTTCTTAAATTTTGCAGATGGCAGAATTGAAGTTTGTACCTAAGCATAACATTGTTGCATTTTTGGATGATGAAGCTCAAGATGCTTTTTCTTATGAAGAAATGATCAGATTTCTTTTAAGAACCAAATATGTTTATGCTATGTGTTACCAAACTGTAATCTATGACAGACTTATTAGACAGTTTTGGAACACTGCTCGGGTTGAAGTAGAGGATGGAAGAAAAGTTGTAAGAGGCTTTATAACCAGAGATAGAATGATAGAAGTGTCTGAAGATTCTATCAGAAATGCTCTGAGATTGGGTGAAAATGATCCAGAAGATAGATGTAAATTTTCTTTTGATGAATGCAGAGAAATTTTTATGGCTATGGGTCATCCTGATCAGTTTCCTAAGAAACAATTCTTTAGAGCAAGGGTATATAATCACTGGAAGCTTCTTTGTTACATCTTCCAACACTATTTGTCCAAGAGGAGTGCTGGTTGGAATTCATTTCCTGTGGACATAGCTTCACCTATTGTTGCTCTAGCTACAAACAGAAGGTTTAATATGTCAAAGTGGATACTGAATGGATTTGCTTTTAATTTGGAAAAAGGAACAAGGCATAAATACTTAATGTATCCAAGATTCCTCCAAATGATTATTAATGAGGAATATCCTGACATTCATGTTTATGGTGTTGGTGGAGATCGATTGGAGTTGGAAAATATGTCTAAAATGACATATAAGAAGTTATCAATGATAACAGGTGCTCAAAATGTTCCTATGTTTGACTACATGTTAAATGTAGCAAATGATGAAGTTGACATTAATGTGGAGCATTATCATTTGATAGAGGGAGAACCAATTGATCCTGCTGATCTGATAGATGAGTTTCCTTTGGAAGAAGATGATCAAGAAGATGATAATGATCAAGATGATGATGATCAAGATGATGATAATGATGATGATGATGGTGATGAAGTTGAGAATCACCAGGATATAAGTCATGAACCCCCAATTTCTGAGCATGAAAATGAAGCTCAAAATGAAGATGAAGAAATAATGGGTGATGAAGTTCATGAACAGGACAGTGAGCATGAAGCAGTTGATAATGTAGATGCTTTCATTATTGATGAAACTGCTCATGAAGAGGTACATGAAGAGGAACAGGCTCACTTTGAGACTGAACAAGAGATGAATGTTGATGATCAAATTTTTGATTATGAGTTCATTGAGACATTCCAAATTCATCAAGATATACCTGTTTCTACAACCCATGTGGCAGTTCAAACTGAAGAAATTCTTGATGTTGATGAACTCGAAAGCCTAAAAGTTGAAAATGAAGCAAAAGAAAAAGAGATTGAAGAACTAAAGGCAGAGCTTGATTTGTTGAAGAAAGCAAATGAAAAATTGAAAGAAGATGGTTTGTTAAAAGATGAAAAGATTGTGTCGTATGCCAAAGACAAAGAAGATGTTATAAAGAATTTTGAAGTTATGATCAAAGACTATGATCTTCTTGAGGAAAAATTCAAGAAATAGGCTGAGGAAAATAAATGATTGAAAGAAGAGTTGATACAATTGAAAGAATTAGCAAAGCCCTCTTCTCCAGAAATTGTGATTATTGCTGAAAACATTCCAATTGATATTGAAAAAGTATCTGAAAGGGAGAAAGGAAAGAGAAAATTAGATGAAGCTGATGTTGAATTTGTTCCTGAAACTTCTTCAAAAGTACAAAAAGTTGAAGAACCTATTGAAAAAGAACATCAAGAGAGTCAAGAGCAAATGAGTCAAGACAAAATTGGTGCTCTTGAAGATTTAGAAGATGAATTTGATGATGACTGGTATAATGAAGTTCTTGATGATGATGATATGGTTGAAGAATTTGAAAATCCTCCTTTGGAACATGATCAAGGAGTTGATGATATTCTATCAGATTTTGAAGAAAGGTATAACTATCTTGTAAAGATGAAATACAACAGAGTATTTTTAGATGGATTAACAGTTTCTCAAATAAACGATGAATATGAGAAATGCATAGCTGCAGAATCCATTGCTCCAATAGATCCTAATGAAATTGTGATTGAACATGGATCGTGGAACAGAGAAAAAGAAAGTATCAATGTGGATGAACTTTCAAGTTCCGAGCTGCACCATCCTGATCCAGAAGACATGAGTGTGGTTGCTTTACGATCATGGTTGCAAGCAAGGAATTATCCTTGGAGAAAATTAAAAAGACTTCAATCTGTATCTTTGAGAAATTTGGTTAAAAGTTTCCAAGAAACAGAGAAACAAACCAAAAAGATGATTATTTTGGATACTGACAATCCATAATATCTGGAAATCACAAAAAGAACTAAAGTGTTAAAGCCTCAGGAGATCAAACAGATGGCTCAAAAATCCAGCATGATTGAAAGGAGGAAAGAATTGATGAGCATGTTTCCACAAACAGAAAAACAAGCATACAAAGCTTCTTCTGATCAAATTCAAATTTTTGATAAATCAAGGTCAACTGGTGATTTGGTACGAAATGTGTTACAAAAAGGTCAATCAGTTGCAGAATTGTTAAATGCAATGATTGCACCAGACTTCACCAATCAAGTAAAAATCATAGAATGGAAGTATGATGAAGTGTTTGATGCATTTCTAATTAAAAGAGTGAATGCAATATGTGATGTGTATCATTTTTATGCTAGCATCATAAAACTTCCAGTGCAAGATCTTAAAGAGTTGAATAAATTGAGGTTGATAAATCATTCAAATGCAAAAAGAGGTCAAATGATGGTAGATTTGTTGAGAACAGGGTTGACCAGATCAAGCAATTTTCTGAAAACAAGATGTGATCAGGAAGATAAAGAATACTTTATGTCAATGAAGAAGAAGAAAAGTAAGACAGTGAATCAATCAGATGAAGATCACTTCATGATTGAATTTTATGACAAGTTTGTAGAAAAGGTGACAACTCCTGGCATAAAGATGATTGATGGAAATCAAAAGTCAAAACCAATTCAAAGATGGTTTTATAATTCAGAAACATTTGAACTTAAGCTTGTGAGAAACCTAGAAGATTGGAATGAAGACATGGTAACTTTGTTTGGAGCCTCTGAACTGAGGTTACTACATCCAAGTTACATTTCATTTCTATCTGTGCAGAAGTTTGACAAGTTATCAAATGAGACAGCTGAACAAGATAAAAAGTATTTTGTGTCAATTATCAATGTCATGAGTGCTGCCATGGAAAGAATTGCTTTGAGAAAAGCTTTGGCCTATGCAAACATTGTGAAGAAAGATATTCCAGATATTGAATTTATGAGAATATCAAGAAAAGGAGTGCTTGAACTGTATACAAAAGACTGCGGAATTCCAATTGAGCTATATGCTAATGTTGATATAGCATGTTTGTCAAAGAACACATTGGAAAGAATGAAGCAGTTAGACACAAAAACCAATGAATCAAAACCAGAGCAAGCTGTTCTAGCAAAGAAATTCAAGTCAGCAATTGAGAATGCGCTGAAGGAAATTGAAATGTACAAGCAGAAGCCAATGTTCTCTGTAAAAGAAGAGCCTGAGGATTTCCATGCAGATTGAAGATTGAAGAGAGAAGATTCAAGATAAAAGAAAAAGTCAAAGGATGCAGAGAAGATAAAATGAAGACAAAGACAAGATCAAAGATAAAAGAAGAAAAGAAAGGATGGAGCTGAACTGAAGACTGAAGACAATGTAAATCTTAGGGGGAGTATTGTTAGGTCCCTTAAAAGATTAACATTTAGTCTTTATTGTTTAGTGTCTATTTTGTATTTTATACTAGTATAGGGACTAGTTGTGTAAATTTAGTTCCTTAGTTCTAGTATAAATAGCAATACGCGTAGTATAGATTGTAAGTTTTTGCATATGGTTTATGAGAACTGCTTTCTATCACTTGTAATCGTCTTTGCAATCAATGGAATATGAATTTTGTTGATTTGTCTTGATTTGATTACAATTGATTGTATTTTGCTTTGAATTGTTCATATAATTGATACAGATTGCTCTAATTGATCCTGTCACATTCAGTTTAGAAAGCAGGGTAAGTTGAGCTCGAGGTACGTAGGCCCTTTCCGAATCATTGCTCAAGTGGGAGTGGTGGCCTATAGACTGGAGTTACTAGATGAGTTAAGTGGAATTCACCCGACATTCTACATATCTCATCTAAGGAAGTGTTTGGCAGATGAAGATATGATTGTTCCACTGGAGGATATCGAAGTAGACGAACGGCTCAATTATATGGAGCAACCAGTGGCGATCATCGGTCGAAAAGAGAAGAGGTTAGGAAATAAAGTGGTTCCTCTTATGCGTGTACCGTGGAAGCACGGGAGGGGATCCGGGTCAACGTGGGAGACAAAAGAGGAAATGAGATAGCATTACCCACGTTTGTTCGAGGAATAACAGGTTTCGGGGATGAAACCTATATAAGGGGGGTGGACTTGTAACACCCGGATATTTTCCTTGAAGCCGACGAAAGAAGAACAAGAAATAAAGTCCAAAGTCGGGGGACCAAACTTGCCAAAACAGGAGAAAAATTCATAAAAATGGGGGATTAAGAGGGGGAGGGCGGCCACATCCTCCCCACTCTTGTGAAAACTCAGCAAAAGAGAAATAAGAGAGAAAGAAGACTGAAAAGAGAGAAAAAGGTTGTTTCGGGTGGATCCGAGCACGAAAATCGTCAGGTAGCGAGATAACACGAAGCTCTCCTTCTCCTTGTAGTTTGTGTGAGTTCTAGGACCCCTATTTTACTCATTTTCAACTGATTTGGGGCTGGAACACATATTAAACCCGTTTTTGTACGTGTGTGTGTTTGACCCATTTGGGTGTGTTTGGGTGTGATGCGTTTGGAGTATGTTCTTGGGCTTGTGTGTGCTTGACTGGTGTTGTAGTATGCATTCCTAAGGTTTAGGATGGTTGATTTGGGCTTAGAATGGGTTTGGATGAGCTTGGAGGTCAAAAATGGCAGATTGGGTTCGGGATGAACTGCATTCTGCATCAGTTAGGGCTAGGCGACCGACTGGAGGCCATACGGCCGACTGGAGGGCGATTGGGGTTCAGTCGCATGATTGGGGTTCAGTCGCATGACTGAGGGTGCAGTCGTATGGGGAGTCATGCGACTGAGAGCCCAGTCGCATAGGTGCTCATCCGCATGAGGTCCATTCGCATGAGGTCCATTCGCATAGTGTTAATTCGCACGATTTAGAGTCCATTCGCATTGGTGTTCATCCGCATAGGTCCAATCGCATGATGTTCAGTTGCATGAAGGCCGTGCGACTGAAGGGTGTCCATACGCCCAAATAGGGCTGTTGTACCCGAGGGGGAACATAGTTAAAGTACTGACTTTCGAGGGAAAGTACAGATGTAAGTTTTCACGTGGAAGTTCTAGCAGATACATGTAAGATGACCATTGGGATCTTAGAAGTTATGTAGGGCATGATAATGATGATGTTGCATGTTTATGAATGTACGTATGATGATGCCCTGTATAGTAATGCTATAGTGTATGTTGATGTTCCTTATTATGATGTATGTTTATCTTTCCCGTGGCTTTTCGTGTTATGTTAATGAATGAAACGAATGTATTATGTAACGTAAAGTGAAAGATAATGAAAGAGGAACATGATGAATGAATGCATGCATTAATAATGAATGAGAGTAATAAAGGCTTGCAAGCAAATACAGGAGGTGAGCGACCTTGTTGTTGCAACAGACTTGAAATGGAATCCTTGTCTTTCGACCTCAGTAATCGGGGCTGTGTGCCACGAAGAGGGTAAAGCTTGACACTGGGATCAACCATTGTATAGAACCATCGCTGCATATCCTAGGTACTGTGGCCAGGAGGGTGCGGTGCGCCAATATAGAAGGTCTATGATAGGCCTAGGTCCAGTACCATGATACAAAAGGATGTTGCATGTGGCAATGGTACACTTAAAGTCTACCATAGGTGTTGTGGCCAGGAGGTGCGATGCGCCGTTATAGAAGGTCTATGATAGGCCTAGGTCCAGCACCACAAAACAGAAAGGTAAGGTTTATGGGTGGTGTAAATAAAAGAGGTAAAGATGAAAGAGTAAGAAAGTTAAAGACGTACAATGAATGATTGAAAGTTAAAGAATGAACGAATGAAAGTAATGAACGGAAGAGTATAATGATAAAGTATGAAATGGGATCCTTGTCACTCAACCTCCGTAATCATGGTTGCGTGCCGTGAAGAGGGTAAAGTTGGACAGGATCTATATAAAAGCAAAAGATAACAAATGATGAAGATAATAATGATATTATCTATATGTACGTATGATGTGTGATAGCATTAAAGTAAAGAAGCACTTTTAAATAAAAGTAAAGTATGTTTTATTATAAAACTAGAACTCACTCAGCAACGCTGACTTTTTATGTGTTTCCAGTTGGTAGGTAAGGTTGCTGAGGATGGAACGGGGCGGCTACTCAGCTCTTTTGGATGGCATTCTTTTGTATAATGCTTTTGTGATGTAATGCAACAATATATATTTTGTAATTGATTAACGTTGTTTTAACTCGCAAAAGCATTTATAGTAAAAATGAAAAGTTATTTCACTGAATCCGCTGCAATTTTTATTAAAGTTAATGAAGTTATATGTTTTAAGAGCGAGGAATGGCCAACTGTAAGCGTCCCGGGAATGGGCCTTACAAGTTGGTATCAAAGCCAAAGTTTAAGTGAAATGGGTAAAATTTCAAAATAAACCTTAACTTAAACTGAGAATGGGACGGAAAGGAAAGGGATGCCAGTCTTAGTAGTTGCGTGCCGTCAGGTATTTTCTTAATGTTAACCGGTATTATGTGCGCATGTTATGTGGTTTATGTGTTGCTGGTAGATTTAAATACTGATGTAGTCAGGACAGGTAATACTCGGGGTACGAAGAGTAAAGTAAGTGGCTAATCACAACTGCCCACTGTAATTAGAGACTTTCTATACTTGACATAAACTGAGCTATTCCCTTGAATGACCGTGTTGGTGTTTGAATCTTTCAGTGTGTGATAGAGGATGGCCGGTGGTAGATCATCCAAAGCCTCGTGTGGTGGGCTTGCAGCTGCAACGCGTCCCAAAAGAGGCAGGCCTAGAGTTGAAAAGGAGGTTCCTGAAGAACCCGAGACCCCTCATCCAGAGGGTGTAGATGAGAACGCCAATCTGAGAGCCTCGGTAAAGGAGGCTGTAGCAGCGGAGGTGCATCAGGTCATGCAGACGATCTTACCATCTGTGGTGACTGAAGTGATAAAGGCGATACGGGAAGGAGAACGGAAAGAGAGGAACCGGTCCTCAGGTGGACGGGAACAACCGAAGCCTGAAACGGTTCCTTCTGATGAAGAAGAAGAGGAAGAGGAAGAGCCTATGTCGGAGGCGGCACGAGGCTGTAACTACGGGGCCTTTCAAAGGTGCAAGCCCCCTACTTTTGATGGTAACGGCACTGCTACTGCTGCTCACTGGTGGGTGAGAGAAATGGAAGCTGTTTTGAACATCAGCGAGTGTCAGTAGGATCAGAAAGTAAAGTTTGATGCTCACTCTTTTGTGGACTCGGCTCTGTGCTGGTGGGACAACATAGTCCAAGTCGAGGGCAACAGGGTTATTGGTAGGATGAGATGGTCAGAGCTGAAGAAGTTGGTCACTGAGGAGTTTTGTCCTCATCGAGAGATGGATAAAGTTAAGAGAGAATTCCTACAGCTGGAGGCGGGAACGAAGACACACCAGCAGTACACTACAAAGTTCAACGAGATGGCACGTCTGGTGCCGGATCAGGTGACACCTCTATCACGAAAGATAAAGCGGTACATACAGGCTCTACCAGCGGATATTCGCAGGCACATGATCGCTGCCCGACCGAGCACGTTTAGGTCGGCAGTGGGCTTGGCAGGAAGGCTATATGATGAGAGGGCTGTTGTGGTGGTGACAGAAGGCAGTAAGAAGGGTGGTGGCGATCAAAACTAGAAAGAGAAGAGGTTTGGTCGGGGTGATGCCTCGACAGGTAACAAGACGGCACGGGTGGATGACCGCCGTGTGGTCACATCGGGTGCGGGTATGAAGAAGTGCGGTAAGTGTGGAAGGGAGCATAGTGGGGAGTGTAGACTGGGGTTGAACGTGTGCTTCAGATGTGGAAAGCCGGGTCATATAGGCAGGACTGTCGTGTAGTCCGATGCTTTAACTGTGGCGTGGAGGGCCACGTAACTAAGGATTGTAAGAAGCCTAGGGCTGAGGGTTCCGGGGTGAAGAAGACAGGAAGTGAAGGACCGAGGGCGAGCGCCAGGGCATTCAGTGTGACCCAAGAGAAGGCTAGGACGGACCCTGATATTGTGTCTGGTACGTTTCTGGTGAACCAAACTTTAGCTTCCGTGTTATTTGATTTGGGTGCCAGTAGAAGTTTTATTTCTGCTGCTTTCTGTGCTAAACTGCCTGTTAGTAGTAGACTAGGACGCCCTTTGATGTAGAAACTGCCATAGGTAAGTCTATCAGGATTTCTGAGATGATAGAGAACTATGATGTGGAATTAGAATGCCGTAAGTTTCCTGTTAGACCATTTATGATGATCCTAGGTGGTTTCGATTTGGTTCTTGGGATGGATTGGTTGGTAGACTTCGAGGCGAATATAGTGTGTCGTAAGAAGATGATTCATTTGATAGCGCCTGACAGGGGTTCGGTAACTGTTTACGGGGATCGGATCACGACGATCCTGAAAGTGATCTCAATGGCGGTGGCGGGAAAGTGTATGAGGCGTGGATGTAGCTCCTACTTGTGTTATGTAAAGAATGTCGAAACGCCAACACTATAACTATCTGATGTTCCGGTGGTGTGTGACTTTCCAAATGTCTTCCCAGAAGACTTATCAGGAGTGCCACCTGATCGAGAGATTGATTTTCAGATTGATCTGATACCAGGTGCCCAACCTGTTGCCAAGGCACCGTATTGGTTGGCTCCGACGGAGATGAAAGAGTTGATGGAGCAGTTGCAAGAGCTGCTTGACAAGGGGTTTATTAGACCAAGTATCTCTCAGTGGGGTGCTCCGGTCTTATTTGTAAAGAAGAAAGATGGTAGTATGAGGATGTGTATAGACTACCGTGATCTGAACAAGTTAACGGTGAAGAATCGGTACCCGTTACCGAGGATTGATAATTTGTTTGATCAGCTTCAAGGTGCCAGTTGGTTTTCAAGGATAGATCTTCGATCGGGCTACCATCAGCTAAAGGTGAAAGAGCAGGATATTCCTAAAACAACTTTTGGCACGCGCTACGGTCACTACGAGTTTCTTGCCATGTCTTTCGGTTTGACCAATGCGCCAGCTGCTTTTATGGATCTGATGAACCGGGTATGTCGGCCGATGTTGGATAAATCAATGATTGTGTTTATTGATGATATCCTAATTTATTCAAAGAGCAAGATAGAGCATGCCGACCACATTCGAGAGGTGTTGGAGACATTGAGAAGGGAGAAGTGGTACGCCAAGTTCTCCATGTGCGCGTTCTAGTTGCGTGAGGTTTAATTCTTGGGTCATGTGGTGAATCTGGAGGGGACTATGGTGGATCCGGAAAAGGTGAAAGCGGTGATGCAATGGAAGTCCCCAAAGACGCCATCTGAGATCCGTAGTTTCTTGGGTTTGGCGGGCTACTACCAAAGATTTATTCAAGACTTTTCCAAGATCGCTTCTCCACTAACCAAGTTGACCTGAAAAGATGTAAAGTTTGTATGGGGTCAAGCTCAGGAGAAGGCATTTGAGGAATTAAAGGTGAGGTTGACCCAAGTTCCTGTATTGTCATTACCCGAGGGAAGTGATGATCTGGTGGTTTATTCTGATGCTTCCTACTAGGGATTAGGATGCGTGTTAATACAGAGAGGGAAGGTTATAGCTTATGCATCCCGAAAGTTGAAGGTTCATGAGGTTAACTATACTACTCACGACTTGGAGCTAGCAGCTGTGGTCTTCGCACTAAATATTAGGAGACACTATCTCTACGGGACAAACTGCACCATTTTCACTGACCACAAGAGCCTGAAGTAGTTCTTCGAGTAGCAGGACTTGAACATGAGGCAAAGAAGATGGTTGGAGCTCATAAATGATTATGATTGTGAGATCCATTACCATCCGGGCAAGGCCAACATGGTGGCGGATGCCCTTAGTCGAAAGGAAAGGCCCGAACCGATTCGTGTGAAAGCGTACCAGTTGATTATGACCTCTGATGTGATGAAGCAAGTCAAAGATTTTCAAGATGAGGCATTAAAAGAAGATCATCTTAACTCTGAAAGGATGAGAGGTCTAGTCACGGAGTTGGGTGAGAACACTCTCGGGGTTAAAACCCGATTCGGGCGGATGTGGATTCCTTGTTTTGGGGATCTACGAGTGAAGATTATAGATGAAGCTCACAAGACTCGATACTCTATTCATCTCGGTGCTACAAAGATGTACCAATACATGATGAAAGATTATTGGTGGCCGGGCATGAAGCGTGACGTGGTGGAGTATGTGAGTAAGTGCCTTACTTGCTTGCAAGTGAAGACCGAGCATCAAAAGCTGTATGGAAAGATTCAACCTTTGGATATACCGGAATGGAAGTGGGAGCGCATCACCATGGATTTCATTACGAAGCTGCCGCGTACTCCGAAAGGGTATGATGCTATATGGGTGATTGTTGACCGCTTGACGAAAAGTGCTCACTTCCTACCGAGCCACAAGACATATTCATCTGAGAGGTTGGATGATCTGTTCCTTAAGGAAATTGTAACTCGTCAGGGTGTGCCGGTGTCTATTATGTCTGATCGTGACACCCGGTTTACATCCAAATTCTGGAAGAAATTCCACGATGCGATGGGGATGAGACTACACATTAGCACGGATTATCATCCCCAGACAGATGGTCAGTCGGAAAGGACCATTGTTGGACCAAAAGAACCAATGAGCCAAGATCAGGAAAACCTCTAAGTCCCACATGTCATCACAACAACTGCTGAAGACCTTCTTCAGCAGTTTGACAAAGTCTGAAGAATCAAAGTCTGAAGATCAAAGATCTGAAGTACAACAGCTGAAGATCCCAAAGTGCTGAAGATAAGTACTGAAGTCTGAAGTACTGAAACATACAAGTACTGAAGACATCAAGTACTGAAGACAAGTGCTGAAGATCAAAAGTTGAACTGAAGAACTGAAGATCATCTACTGATGCACAAAGTCTGAAGACAAAGACTGAAGACATCAGCTAATGACATCTACTGAAGTCATCAGCTGATACATCATCTGAAGCCCAAGTCTGAAGAACAAGTGCTGAAGCTTCAGAGTTTGTCACAACAGCTGAAGAAGTCTTCAATTGTTGTGATGCTTTTTCTCTTTCAGTAGTTTTGTTTATCTTTTCAGTAGTTTGTACAACAGCTGAAGAGCTTGTTCTTCAGCTGTTATAGTTCAGTAGTTATAAACGACTGAAGAGTTTGTTCTTCAGTCATTGTAGGCTTTCAGTAGTTTCCTTTTTCAGTACTTGTAATAGGTAGACAGCTTTTGTAAGAAGATGTCAGATGTTGACATCTTCAGTAGTTTTATGTTCTATCAGCTGTTAGTTTAATAATCGGTTGATGTCACTGTCAAGTGACATCATCATTCATCCTTTGCCGTCTATGAAAGGATGGTGAACCATGCTGTATTAGGTGCCGAAACGTGTAAAGTTAATAGAAACATCTTTTCGCAGAACTTTTCTCTCTCTCTATGTTTGTACTTTTACATGCAATATCTTTTGTGTTCTTGCTGTAAACGCTAATTTTGTGCTAAATCCGCTGCAAAAACAATCTAATTGATCAAACTAGAGGCTGAGATCCTGTCAAATGGTATCAGAGCGGGTTAATCATTGATCGATTTCACTATTGATCATTTGAAACTGCTCTTTTGATCTCTACGTTTGATCGAATTAGCAATTTGCAAGAATTAGCCATAGAGAGTGAGTTTCTGCTGTTTCTGGCCAAAAACTTGAGGTCCTCTGGTGGTTTCGAGCTACATTTGTTTTGCTTAAACTTGTTTTTGACTAAAACCTGAGATGACGACACTAACTAACGATCCTCACAATACTGGTTCCTCAACCAAGCCTCCGATGCTTGTGAGGAACGAGTATAACATATGGCAACGTCGTATGCTTCACCACTTGTCTGTCAATAGTGCTGGTTGTTGGAAGTCAGTGGTGCATGGACCATACAAGCCTATGGTGAGCGTCCCTAAATCAAATGAACAGGTTCTGAAGGAACCTGAACAATATTCGGACGAAGATCTTAAGCTGTTCGAGATTGATGCTAGAGCCCATGGAATTTTAGCCATGGCTATTCCAAATGAGATTTATTCAGGGCTTTTGCATCATGAAACTGCTCATGACCTATGGGTTGCTCTGAAGGAACATTTTGGAGGAACCGATTCGGTCTTAGCAAATAATAGGGAAATCCTCACCCAACAATATGAGACATTCTCTCATAGGAAGGGTGAGACTCTGACTCAGCAGTTTGAGAGGTTCTCTTGTTTGATTTCTGAGTTGAAGATGGTCAAACAAGAGTATTCCAACAGCCAGATGAACAACAAGTTCCTCAGATCACTGCCTGAGAGATGGGACACTTATACCATTGTCCTACGCTCCAGTGCAAATCTGGATACTCTATCTCTCACCCAACTTCATGGGAAACTGCTCACATTTGAGAGAGATAGAGCAAAAGAGGAAGTTGTCCACCTCTGGCAAGCTCGCTGATGACTTTGTCCAAGGCAATACTGCCTTGATAAGTCAGGAGTCAGAACATGCTGCATCAGAAAGTTCTTATGATGAGCATATTGATTTCTCTACCAACTCTGAACAAGCTTTTGTTGGTGTTAGTAGTAGTTCAGGAAGCAGTGGTGATAATCTATGTTTTCTGATGGAGGACTTGAAGGGCATTCCAGATGATGATCTGGAAGAGATGGATATTTTGAACCAAATGGCAATGATAAATATCAGATCTCAGAAGTTCTACAAGAGAACTGGCAGGAAATTCCCTTCTCTCTGGTAAAATCAAAGTTGGTTTTGACAAGAGCAAGTTGAGGTGTCACAAGTGCCAAAGGCTTGGACACTTTGCTAGAGAGTGTAGATCATCTGGATCTAACTCCTCTGCACCCTTTGTGACTTTTCCCAGCAATAGCTCACAGCACAGAGGGCAACAATCCTCCAGTTCTGGCCATCCATCACAAGCACAAGCATCACCTGCTTATTTTGTGCCTTAGGGTCATATGCCATACCCATACCCCTGCTACTATGTGCCTCGGCCCAGTCAAACTCAAGCACCTTCTGTTCAACCACCACATACTCTTCTTGAGCCTCAATCTTCCCAATCTCATCATCACACACAACCTCAACAACATAGCTTCTTCACCCCAGGAGTTGCTGACTGGAGTAGTCTGCCAGATGATCTATCTGGTCAGGAACAACTACTCCAAGGTGCTGGTCAACATGGTGGTGATAATCCATTTGGAAATTTTGCTCTGATGGCCCTTGAGTCTGCTGAGGGGTCATCATCCAATGCCTTATCGCAGGTATCCACTGAGGCTAAAGCCAAGGTTTGTTCTGAATCATGCATAGCAACATTTGCTTCTATTAGAGAAGCAAATGTAGCTTTAATAGATAAAAACCTTGAGCTAGAGCACACAATTTCCAAAAAGAAAGCTGATTTTGAGGCTGCGCTAACTGAGAAAAATGATGAGATTTACAAGCTTAAATGCCAAATCAAAGATGATAATGCTAGGGAAGATGTACTTCTAGAGAAGTACAGAGACCTCAAGGAAACTCTTGCAACCACCCAAGTTGAGTGTGATCGATGGGTGCAATCGTGCAAGGGTTTTGAAATGCTTCTTAGCAAGCAATCAGCTTCCAATGTGAAGTTTGGCATTGGTTATAATCACACTTCTCCTCCTACAGATTTTACTTCAAGAGCAGAAGTTGAATCTGATGGAGAGAGCAATAACCAATCCTTCTCATCATGTGACCTACTAACTTCTGATTCAGCATCATCAGAGATAGAAGTCAACATTAACTCCTGCCAAAACCAATCAGTTGATGCTACAACAGCTGATGGTTCAAATGCTGACTGTCACATGATCAAAAGGTTGATCAACTCAGGTGTTGTCACTAGAAGTACTGAAAGTACTGGAGAGCAAGCGATAACATCTGAAGTTCAAACCTCAACTACTGTTAGCACTAAAGAGAAGAAAACTAACAGTAGAAAAGGTTTGAAGACAGCTAAAGAGGAAGTCAGGAAAGCAGGCACTACAAGGAAGAAAACTGCTAGTACTGATGACAAACAGCTGAAGAACAAGTCTTCAGCAGTTTCATCCTCTTCAGCTGATGATCAACATAAGATGAAGAAGAAGCCATGTGAGATATGTGGCTTGTTCAATCATCTTACTGATGATTGCCGGTACAAAAGGGGTTCCAAACTCAAACAAAAAGAGAAAATCAATGAGGACATCAATAAAATGAAGAATGAGTTTGAAACCAAGTTTGTACTAGCAACATCCAAGCCTGAAATCCCTAAGCCCAAAGCTAAATCTAAAAAGAAGGTAGGGGTTACTCAGGCAACAGCTGAGGTTGCTCAAAAGAAGATGGTACAACATAGGAATCCATCATCAGCAAATCCCAATGTGTCTGAAGAGCTGAAAGCTTTATCACAAAGTCAGACACAGTTGGTGATGATGGTTCAACATCTAATGGGAAGAGTCAACCATTTAGATGCTCCTGTGTTTAATCCACAGAAAAGGAAGTCCAAGCCAAAGGGTTCCTCTTCTGCACCATCTCCTTCACCTCAGGCTGTCACACATACACACCTGTTAGTGCTGCACCTGTAGTTAAGAACAGACCCAAAACCAAATAGGTTTGGGTCTCTAAGACTAACTAACATGTGGTTATGATTGCAGGGTTCTTCAACATGCCATAGAAGCATCTGGTATGTAGACAGTGGAGGATCCATGCACATGACAGGAAGCAGCTCCCTTCTTAATGACTACTCTCAAGGAAAGAAGGGATTTGTCTCCTTTGGCAATGATGCAAAGTGTTACATCATCGGAAAAGGCTTTGTTTCCAATGGGTAAATAAGGTTTGATGATGTTAACCATGTGGAGAATCTCATGTACAACCTCTTAAGTGTCAGTCAAATGTGTGATACAGGCCATGTTGCCCTTTTCACAAGCCAGAACTGTCTGATTCTGTCATCCAAAGTTCTGAGTTTGATTGACAAGGTGTTGGATGAATACACTCTCCTGAAGGCCAACAGGACAGGAAGAGTGTATGCCTTAGATCTTTCCAAAAAGATAGATCTAAAAGGCCATCCTTGCCTATTCTCCAAGGCCTCTCCTCAAGAGTCTACTCTATGGCATAAAAGGCTGGGGCATGTTAGTTTCAAGAACATGAACCAGCTAATAAGCCATGGTTTAGTAAGAGGATTGCCTTTGAAGGAGTTCAAGTGCGAAGATGACTGCACTGCTTGCTTAAAAGGAAAACAACACAAAGTTTCATTCCCTTCAATAGAAGAACCAAAGTCCACTGCCTGCTTGCAGCTCCTGCATATGGATCTCTTTGGTCCTGCCAGAGTAATGAGCATGGCAAAGAAGAAATACTGCCTGGTAATTGTGGATGATTATTCCAGGTTTGTATGGACTTTCTTCTTGCACTCCAAGGATGAAGCAGCCAAGACTATCATGAACTTTGTGTTATTTGTAGAAAAGCAGTATTCCCTGCAGGTCAAGTGTGTGAGTAGTGACAATGGAATAGAGTTTAGAAACCACACACTTGATGACTTCTACCTGTCCAAGGAAATTAAAAGGCAGTTTAGTATTCCTAGAACTCCTGAGCAAAATGGAGTGGTGGAAAGAAAGAACAGGACACTCATTGAAGCTGCAAGGTCAATGTTGGCTGACTCAGGGCTGCCACTGACCTTTTGGGCTGAAGCTGTCAATACAGCTTGCTATGTACAGAATAGAGCTTTAGTGAATAAGAGGTTGATGAAGACTCCTTATGAATTTCTTCATCATTTGGCTCCTCTGATTTCATTCTTTAGAGCCTTTGGGTGTCCATGTTTTATTCTCAACACTAGCAACCCACTCCAGAAGTTAGCTAGTAAGGTGGATGCAGGGTATTTTGTTGGATATTCATCAACTTGCAAGGCATACAGAGTCTTCAACTGTAGGACAAAGGTGGTTGAAGAAACTCTGCATGTTAAGTTCAATGAATCTCCAAAGGACAAGATTCCACAAAACCCTGTGGAGTTGTTTGATCTGGACATACTGCAATATGTTCCTTATCAACCTCCAGCTGTTGAGCCTGTCAATAGTTCTCCACCTGGTGGTACTCATGATGATGTAGTCAATACTCACCTCTTCAGGTTTAGTGACAACCAGCCTGAGTCCACTAACCCTGATGCTCCTGTAGCCTCAGCAGCTCCATCCACAACAAATGCTGATGAGATCTCTGCATGCTCCACTTCATTTGAGCTGCCATCTTCTACATGGTTTGAGGAATCTCCATCACCATCTGTTGCTACTGATGGGTGTACAAACACTTACACAGATATTATAGTCTATCAAGAGCTGAAGAATCACCCCACATCTCAAATCATTGGTGATATCAATGCTGGAGTTTCAACCAGGAATCAATTGTCCAACTTCTGCTTCTATGCTCTCTTCATCAGTCAGCAAGAGCCAAAGAACTATCATGTTGCTTTAAGAGACAATGGATGGGTGGAAGCTATGCAGCTTGAGTTTCTTCAGTTCAAGAAACAACAAGTATGGGAGCTTGTTCCATTACCCAAAGGTAAGTGTGCTATAGGCACCAAATGGGTATTTAGGAACAAAACAGATGAGAAGGGCCAAATCATCAAGAACAAGGCCAGGCTGGTTGTCCAGGGGTTTGCACAAGAGGAAGGCATCGATTATGATGAGACCTTTGCCCCTGTGGCCAGACTGGAAGCAATCAGACTATTCTTAGCTTATGCTGCCTTTCACAGTCTTAAGGTTTATCAAATGAATGTCAAAAGTGCCTTCTTATATGGAAAAATAAAAGAAGAAGTTTATGTGTGTCAACCACCAGGCTTTGAGGACAATAAACATCCTGATTGGGTGTACAAGCTTGATAAGGCTCTTTATGGGCTGAAGCAAGCTCCTAGAGCTTGGTATAAGACACTATCAACTTTTCTTCTAGAGAATAAGTTCACTAGAGGCACCATTGATAAAACCTTATTCATCAAGACTGTGGGACAACATAAGCTCCTTGTTCAAATTTATGTAGATGACATCATCTTTGCATCCTCTGATCTAAAGTTGTGTGATGAATTTACAAAGCTCATGAAGCTAAGGTTTGAAATGAGTGCTATAGGAGAATTACAGTTCTTTCTAGGTTTGCAAATCAAACAACAGGATGATGGAATCTTCATCCATCAGTCCAAATAACCAAAGAGTTGTTGAATAAGTTTGATTTACAAACCTGCATACCCTGTTCTACTCCCATGAGCAGCATCACACAACTAGATGTAGATCAGAAAGGTAAAGCGGTTGATGAAACCCTTTACAGATGTATGATTGGGTCCTTGATGTACCTTACAGCTTCTAGACCAGACATCATGTTTGCAACATGTGCCTGTGCTAGATTTCAGGCTGCACCTAAAGAATCCGATTTGATTGCAGTCAAAAGGATCTTTAAATATCTGCAAGGTACCCAATCACTAGGTCTTTGGTATTCAACTGGGCATTCTTGCAAATTAGTTGCTTTCTTTGATAGTGACTATGCAGGATGCAAAGTCACCAGAAAATCCACTTCTGGTGGTTGCCAATTCCTAGGCAATTGTTTAGTTTCTTGGCAGAGTAAGAAACAAACATCAATTGCTGCATTCACTGCTGAAGCTGAGTACATTGCTGCTGCAAGTTGTACATCTCAGATACTCTGGCTTCAGAACCAACTCTTGGATTATGGCATTACAGAGACTAAGACTCCATTACTAATGGATAGTGCTTTAGCTCTTTGTATTGTTAAAAATCCAGTCCAGCACTCTAGGACCAAACATATAGAGATCAGACATCATTTTATCAGGGATTGCTATAAAAAAAGGTCTGATTGATCCTAAGTTTGTGCCTAGTGCTGATGAGCTTGCAGATATCTTTACTAAGCCTTTAGATAGTGCCACATTCCAAAATTTGGTACTAAGGCTTGGTATGCTGCAGCTAGATTAATTTGACCAATGCTGATGCTCTCACTTTATAAGTACTGATGAGCATAGGTCAAATCTAAGTACTGATGAGTAATTTAGTCTTCAGCCTTTCATAAACTACTGAAGACTAAAATGCTTCAAAGTACTGATGTACATTATTTGTTGAAAACAACTGATGTAGTGAGGTGGATTACAACTACTGATGTATTATTTTCAAACAAATAAGTACTGAAGAACAAATTTTGTTCACAAGTACTGATGTGTAATCTTACACACAAGTACTGAAGACAAAATTTGTTCACCAGCTCTAAAGGGTATTTCAACAGCACTTGTGAACATCTGATCACAAGAGCTGAAGGCATAAATACTCATAAGAGCTGAAGGGTCAATGAAACATCTGAAAGTTAGCCAAAGAGCTGATGAGTAAAAGTGGAGGCTAGCATGAAACAACTGATTTGACGGAAACAGCTGATGAGTAATTTCTCATCAGCTGATGCCAACAGCTGCTGTTTCATACCCAAACAACTGTAGGACAAAACCATGTCCTCAGTAGTTTCATAACAACTGATGACTAACACCAAGTCCTCAGTTGTTTCCAACAACTGAAGCAATACCATGTCTTCAGTAGTTCACAACTACTGATGTCAGTATTTCACAACTACTGAAGGCTAACACCAAGTCTTCAGTTGTTACAACGTCTGAAGATGAAAAGCTAGGTCTTCAGTAGTTTATAACTACTGAAGACTAACAACAAGTCTTCAACCGTTTATAACATCTGAAGGACAAAACCAAGGTCTCAGTAGTTTCAACTACTGAAGACTCACACCAAGTCCTCAGATGTTACAACCACTGAAGGTTAAGACCACGTCATCAGTAGTTTCAACAACTGATGACTAACACCAAAACCTTCAGTAGTTTTCTTTCAGCCTTTGCCCTACCCTATATATACTCAACCTTCAAAGCTTTTAATTCTCACTTGACCTAACTTCTCAAAAACCTCTGAACTTCCCATACACCATTAATGGCGACCATGCAACTCAAACCTCGACACAACTGTGTCGCTCATCTCACAAAATCGCCATTCTGGGCCAAATTTCACAACGCCGTCGATCTCATGAATGACTCACCTTACCAAACGGCATTTCTTCTAAACCCCACCATCTACACTGACTCCCTATCTGAGTTCTGGACGAACATCATCGTCCAAAGCGGAGAGAATGATGGCGAGGTCTCTCTCCGGTCCTACGTTAACAACCACCCAGTGGTTATCACTCCAGTTACTATTCGACAAACCCTAAAGCTGGAGGATGCCACCTTCCCAACCTCTTACCCCAAAGGCACCCTTGATCTATCTTTCACATCCAACGACTATCAGGGTGACCTATCTGCCTCCACCTTAAGAAACACTTCCCAGATCCCCAACGTGTCATCTTCCACATGGTGAATGTGTGTCTGGCCCCCAAAACATCTTCAAGGGACCAGATGTCAACAAGGTGGCAACAGGTATTATATTCTATCTTTGAGAAACAACCACTGAACTTAACTGAAATTATATTTTTGGAACTCAAAGACATGGCTGCTAAACCTGTTTTAAACCGATGGATTTTATATCCTAGGTTCATTATGGCCATGATAGAAGACCAGCTTTAAGCTGAGGGACTTGTTGGCACTGGGGTCCCTGCCATGGCTGTTCTAGCCAAGGTATACTCCAGGCACAACACCGACCAATCACTAAAACAGGCTGGTCGGCTGCGAAAACCCACGCAGCAGGAACCCACAGCCTCCCCCTCCAAATCCAAAGTCCCCACCAAACCAAAAACCAAAAAGAAGCCCACAAAGGCTACTCAGGGAAATGAGTCCCCTGAGGATGCCCCTGCAACACAAAGGCAGGATGTGGCTGCTGGTCCGATTCTCCCAGCAGTCACCACGACTCCACCCACCACAACCGCACAGGCTTCCTCTCAACAGGAGCCTGTTGCAACCACTTCTGGGGCAGCCACACATCTGGAATCTATCTCAATTGAGAAGATTGCCATTGAAACGCACATTCCTCCCCATGTGCAATCTGCTTCAAGCCCATCACCCACTGAAACCGCCCCACAAAGCCGTACCCTAATCATTGCCAAAGTGTTGACCCACCTGAGCACTCCACCCTCTCCCCAGAAACCAATTACAACTGGGGAGACTCCAACCGAAGAGAGGGTGGACACAAGTGCCGGTGGAGCCCCCAACACAGAGAATCACATGTCTAATCTCCCAGTGTGGCTAGGGAGATAGGACATTCTGGTGAGGCTACCACTTCCTCTACATCAACATCTGAGCAGGGTGAAGCTGGTAACATCAATAAGACCTCACCAAAGGCAACTGCCGATGATGGATACAATCCAGAGGCTGGAAGTCCCCAGTACCATGCCCAAGGGGCACATGCAATATCTGAGCCACACTCAGAGCATGTATATCCTGACACAGTCAGGAAGTCAGGTGATTTAGTTCACACTGATGATGACCTGTGCCTCTTCTATGATGTAGTTGCACAAAACACTATCCTAGAGGATGAGGTAAGTAGACTCAAAGAGCTGCTTGCTAAAATGTCTCAGGATAGAAGTCCATCTGCCACCACTGACCCATAGATGGCACCTTCACCCGAAGGTCTCATAAACACTGAGCCACTCCCACAAACTCGGCCACCTGCCCCTGCTTCTGGCTCTAGCTCTCAGGAATAGAACCCTCCTGAGCAGCTAGATGCTATCCTCCAGAAATCCCTGCCTCTCATCACACCTATAATAATAGAAATTATGATGAAAACCATTGATGAGAGGCTTCCCACTCATATACAACCCATGGTGGAGGTTGATGTTGCTAAAGCGCTTGCTGATAGTCAAACCCCAACCAATGCACCCAAAAATGGGGAGACATCAGTTCAAGCTATAAGGAAGAGGGGAGAGGAGGAGATGGAAGTAGGGAGAGAGGAGGTAATTGAGAGGGAGAAGGCTGAGGAGAGTGTTAGGGTGAAGGGGAAGGAGAAGGTGAGGGAGGAGAGTGAGCGAATTGGAGTGGCTGAAATCTAAAAGGATTTTAGTGTCACTTATAAAAAGAAGACTGTACAGAAAGAGGGAGAGAAGGGGGATGATGATCTAGCAGTCCTTGTCAAGGAGGCTGATGCTGAGCATAGCCGATCAATGGACTCTGTCATTGATCAGCTGTTCAGGCAAGGCTTTGACTTAGACACTGCTTTGCTAGATCAGGAGATTAGGAGGATGGAGACCAGGGAGATAGAACACCGATGGTCTACTTATAGCCAAGAGGATAAAAATAGACTCGAGGCTATGAGTAGATTCATTTCGAAGTATCTGGGCAGGCCAGTCCTTGATGTCAAGGCATGGACCAGGGACATAATCTTGGCTATAGCCACCAAGATCTGTTCAGCTGGTGATTTCACCAAAGGACTGGTCGCTGAGGCCCTTTCAGAAGCCGGTGCTGGGAACAGGACCCTGCTAGCAAAACAGACCAAACCATCCCTTATCTCAAAATTTCTAGCAGTGCCTGCCAACATTCCCACATCAACAACCCAAACACAACCCATAAAACCAACCCCTTCACCATCAAAACCCACAGCCAATGATCCAAACTTGCATAAGAAGAGAATGGTGTTGAGGCTGCAAGAAGAAGAAGAAGAGGAGGATGAGGAGGACAGACTGCCTCTTTCAGCAGTCATCCCTCTACCCAAAGCCAAACCTCAAACCATCACTCCCACCTCACAGATGGACACTGTGAGGGTGAAGTTAGAAGAAGAGGAGCAGCAAAGATTACACGATGAGGAAATGCTGAAAAACATTGATAAATCCTATGCTGCTTCTACTTTTATTATGAATATGAAGAAGGAGGCTTTGAGACTATTCACTCTTAAGCAAACCTATCAATATGATAAGGATAGAGTGAGAACTTGGCCTGATTCTAGGGTGGCTCACAGGATAGTTAAGAAAGATATTCCTGTGAGATACAAGAGCCAACTTAAGAGAATCGTAGATGAAGTGATCTCTGTGGCTCTTGTAATAACACCCTGGGAGATAGTAGAGGAGTTCGAGAAAGCCTATAGAGCTAAGCAGCCACCCCAAACAATGTTAGACAATAGGGTGGTGAAGAAGGGCTTAGTCTATAAGAGGCTTGAGAACTTCCATAGGGATGAGCTCAACTGGTTGTTTGAAGGAAGACACCCAGATGAATTTGCATATAGGCAAGTCACAACAGTTGAGCTCAAGAATGGCAAACAGGTCAAGTTTGTCTCAGAGCTGTACGGCCGGGAGGGGTTATTCGATGGTGTGGCTGAAGACTTGACTAAAGAAGAACAGATGATATTCCTTCAAGCCTACACCAGAGAATCCTACAGGCTTGTACGAGGGAGGTAGGTCTCATGGATGGGACAACAGTCTTGTGTCCAGTTCCCCAAGATAGGGCTCCCATCCATACTTAGCCAAACAAATATCAGAGACCTCCTCTCGGGCCAGTGCTTATCAGGGTCAACTTCTGATCTGACCCAGAAGGAAATAGACCAATATTTCTGCCAACAATAAGTGGGACAACAAATAATTAGAGGTTTTGGCTGCATTGGTTCAGGGGGAGTTTGTTGGACCAAAAGAACCAATGAGCCAAGATCAGGAAAACCTCTAAGTCCCACATGTCATCACAACAACTGCTGAAGACCTTCTTCAGCAGTTTGACAAAGTCTGAAGAATCAAAGTCTGAAGATCAAAGATCTGAAGTACAACAGCTGAAGATCCCAAAGTGCTGAAGATAAGTACTGAAGTCTGAAGTACTGAAACATACAAGTACTAAAGACTTCAAGTACTGAAGACAAGTGCTGAAGATCAAAAGTTGAATTGAAGAACTGAAGATCATCTACTGATGCACAAAGTCTGAAGACAAAGACTGAAGACATCAGCTGATGACATCTACTGAAGTCATCAGCTGATACATCATCTGAAGCCCAAGTCTGAAGAACAAGTGCTGAAGCTTTAGAGTTTGTCACAACAGCTGAAGAAGTATTCAGTTGTTGTGATGGTTTTTCTCTTTCAGTAGTTTTGTTTATCTTTTCAGTAGTTTGTACAACAGCTGAAGAGCTTGTTCTTCAGCTGTTATAGTTCAATAGTTATAAACAACTGAAGAGTTTGTTCTTCATTCGTTGTAGGCTTTCAGTAGTTTCCTTTTTCAGTACTTGTAATAGGTAGACAGCTTTTGTAAGAAGATGTCAGATGTTGACATCTTTAGTAGTTTTATGTTCTATCAGCTGTTAGTTTAATAATCGGTTGATGTCACTGTCAAGTGACATCATCATTCATCCTTTGCCGTCTATAAAAAGATGGTGAACCATGCTGTATTAGGTGCCGAAACGTGTAAAGTTAATAGAAACATCTTTTCGCAGAACTTTTCTCTCTCTATGTTTGTACTTTTACATGCAATATCTTTTGTGTTCTTGCTGTAAACGCTAATTTTGTGCTAAATCCGCTGCAACCAGTGGCGGTCATCGATCGAAAAGAGAAGAGGTTGAGAAATAAAGTGGTTCCTCTTGAGCATGTACAGTGGAAGCACAGGAAGGGATCCGAGTCAACGTGGGAGACAGAAGAGGAAATGAGACAGCATTACCCACATTTGCTCGAGGAATAACAGGTTTCGGGGACGAAACCTATATAAGGAGGTGAAGGATTTTTAACAAGTTTATCAAAGTTGTTTAACCATTTAAACATAAAACGCAGCGGATAATCATTTTAAAACTTATTAGAAGTTTACATAAACCATTTTATGTGGATACAACCCTTTAAAGACGGATCTATTTGCATGAACAAGTAACTTACAAAACAACCGTAGAAAAGTGATGGAAACTACCTTTCAAAACTTTCCTAGAGATGAGAAGGTTGATGTTCTTGAAAGCAAGATTCCAAATAGCAATCCACAAGTAGTAATACCCCAAGCAAAGCAGCAAACACCAAGTTGTTAGGAGTTTAACACCAAAAATCAACCAAGGAGGCTGCTGGAAACTCCTTTCCAGCCGTGAGATTTCTTCACAAAGGAGAGAGTTCTTGGTTCTTTTACATGTGTGTGAGAGAGAGAGTTTGGTGGAGAGTTTTTCTAGTTAATATTAGTCTACTTCCAAGACAACAAAAAAACTAAAAGAACCCCTCAAAGGGGCGGCCCCAATTTTAAAAAATTTCGGGTTTTTACCCAAAACTTTTAATCCCCTTTTGATCTTTAGCTCAAGGTAGAAGTTAAACCCCTTTTTAACTTTTACATGTAATTAATAACTACTTATGTTATTTAGCTAATCTAAATAAACATAAGAATCATATCTCTCATAAAAAAATTATCCATATAATTTTATTTAATTCTCAAAAGTAAAATTTAGAAACCCGATTTTCTAAATTGGTGCTAATGTTTATTTGCTTGATCATATCAATGAATAAACATTTATCGGTGTTTGTCTAGCTTGTTATTGGGTATGACCCGACTTGGATCATAACGTACTAGCCACATCAATCTAATATGTGTCTTGGGCAGATAGAATCTTACAATCTCCCACTTGCATAAGATTCATAGTAGATTGGTGCAAGCAGTAAATACCGCCTAACAACGGTTTACTACCCCTAATACGTATGACTAAGTGCCATTCAACAACATCATCCCTTTCAAGTTCCTCACTTGAATATGATTTAGGTTAATTAGTCATTTATCCTTTTGTCGCAGATATCATGTTAAATCCTGGAGACACAGCGTGATCATTTTCCGTTGATTTAACTTTAACAGGCCTTAGACACCGTACTCTCAACGAATAAGAGGGACAAATTCCATCTTGACTACATACGTCTCTCACAATCACTTCATGTTACACTTGAGCCCAACCTTATGTACTGTCATATTTCAGTCCAGCGAAGAACTAAGTCAAAGGATAACACTTGGTGAATATCAAGACCCTATATGTATCTCAGGTCAGAGGATACCAAATGATATTCGCCTATACTCAAAATTTACTTATGATCAATCACAATGATTCCATGTTGTAATTTTGAGAGCGGGTCAGTCTAATATTTGTAACCCACAAATATCTATGAACCTTGGCAGCAACCCATTGCTCCATATTCATTCCATATGAATATCAACCAATCCAAGTTCATAATAGTCTTACCTTCATACTTGCTCCCACAAGTATGAACGACTATGGATGTTTAGAGTAACTAGTTTACTAATGGATTAAACATGCAAAGTGGAACATTAAGTGAAACAATATAACCAAATAATTTTATTCAAATAACTTAAGGTGTTCCAGTACCAAATACAAATACAAAATATAAAATCAAATCCAGTCACTAGAATATCAAAGTCCCATGGCACAAGTATGACCTTCATGCTTTGCCTTTACAAGGAGCTTCGTGAGTGGATCCGTAATGTTTTTATCAGTGTGAACTTTGCGAATATATATATTTCCCTTTTCAACTTCATCCCTTATGTAGTTGAATCTCCGCTCAATGTGCCTTTTTCTGATGTGCACCGGGTTCCTTGATTTGAACAATCGCACCCTCGTTGTCACAAAGAATCTCCATAGGATCCTGAATGGAAGGGACTACCCCTAGATCGGCTATGAATTTCTTCAACCATGCAGCTTCTTGTGCTGCCAATGAAGCGGCGATGTATTCTGATTCTGTAGTGGACAGCGCTACGACTTCTTGCTTTGAGCTTTTCCAAGAAACAGCTCCCCCATTCAGAATAAAGACGTACCCCGATTGAGATCGTGAATCATCTCGATCGGTTTGGAAACTCGCATCCGTGTAACCCTTTACAACTAGTTCCTATTCACCAGACCCGTAGATCAAGAACATGTCCTTAGTCCTCCTCAGGTACTTTAGAATGTTCTTGATAGCCATCCAATGACTATCACCAAGATTTTGTTGGTATCTACTTGTCATGCTTAAAGCGCAAACTCGTCCGGTCTAGTGCATATCATTGCATACATGATGGATCCTATAGCAGATGCATATGGGATTGCCTTCATTTTATCCTGCTCCTCCTTTGAGTTCGGACATTGAGTCGTACTCAATATTGTCCCTCTCTGAATAGGTACAGTACCTTTCTTACAGTTTTCCATCTTGAACCTTTTCAAGATTTTGTCAATGTATGCACTTTGATTTAAACCAATCAACCGCCTTGATCTATCCCTATAGATCTTTATTCCTAAAAGATCCTTAATGGAAAAGCAGCTTCCAAGCCAGGCTTTTACACCTTCCATTGTTGGAACGTCATTCCTAAATAGTAGAATGTCATCGACATATAATACTAGGAAAATTATTGTGCTCCCACTAGCCTTCTTATACACACAAGCCTCATCAGCGTTTTTGATGAAACCAAATTTCTTTACTTCCTCATCAAAACGGTGATTTCAGCTTCTTTATGCTTGTTTCAATCCATAGATTGATTTCTTTAACTTGCATACTTTATTAGGATGTTTGGGATCAACAAAACCTTCAGGCTGAACCATATAGACATCTTCCTCAAGATACCCATTTAGAAAAGCGGTTTTGACATCCATTTGCCATATTTCATAATCATAATATGCGTGGCAAATAATATCCTAATTGACTTAAGCATAGCGACAGGAGAAAAGGTTTCATCATAATCAACACCTTGAGTTTGAGTGAAGCCTTTTGCTACAAGTCTAGCTTTGTAAGTATCCAAGTTTCCATGCCTGTCTGTTTTCTTCTTCAAAACCATTTACTTCCAACTACTTTGGAATTAAGAGGTAGTACAACAAGTTCCCAAACTTGATTTTCATACATGGATTGCATCTTAACGTTCATGGCTTCAAGCCATTTGTCACAATCCGAATTGGACACTGCATCATGGTATGTGGTTGGTTCATCTGAATCTACCACATAGCATCCATCCATGAAAAATCCGTATCTTTCAGGTGGATTACTAGTTCTACCACCTCTGCGAACGTTCTGTGTGTATTGATCAACCGCTTGATCATCCTCAACATCCTCATGTTGAGTGCTAGTTTCAACCAAACGTGCATCGGGTTGTGGTTCTTGATCCTCCTCAAGATCCACTGTTCTACTGCTAGTTCCTTCCATAAGGAACTTTGCTTCTAAGAACTCACCCTTTCTGGCAACAAACACCTTTTGTTCTAGTGGATCATAGAAATAATATCCCATAGAATCTCTAGGATATCCAACAAAGATACACTTGGTGGATCGGACTTCCAATTTGTTTGGGGTGGGAGTCTGAACATAAGCCTCATAACCCCAGACCCTTAAGTATGATAGGGATGGAACTCTTCCATGCCATATCTAAAAGGGTGTCCTTTCCACCTTTTTGGTTAGGGCCATATTTAGAGTACGGGCCGCGGAGAGCAAAGCGAAACCCCAAAATGATAGAGGCAATGTGCTTCTAGCCATCATAGATCGGACCATATCCAATAAGGTTCGATTCCTCCTCTCTCACACACCATTTTGTTGTGGTGTTCCAGGTGGAGTGAGTTGTGAGACAATCCCACAACTCCTAAGATGATCATGAAAAGCATCACTTAGGTATTCACCTCCTCTATAGGTGCAGAGAACTTTAATCGACTTGTTGAGTTGATTTTCTACATCATTCTTGAAGATTTTGAACGTTTCAAAAGCTTCATCGGTGTGCCTTAATAAGTACACATACCCATAGCGACTATAATCGTCGGTAAAGGTAATGAAGTATCTTTCACCATTCCTAGTCATTAGTTTAAAAGGACCACATACATCCGAATGTATGATTCCTAATAAATCTTTTACCCTTTCGTTAGTTCCACTAAAGGGTGCCTTAGTCATTTTTCCTTGTAAACAAGATTCACATATATCAAATAAATCACGTTCATTTGTTTTTAAAAGACCATTCTTTTGAAGTGTTTGTATACGTTTCTTGTTTATATGACCAAGATGACAATGCCAAAGATAGGTATCACTCAAATCCAACTTGAGTTTCTTGGTGTTAGTTTGATACAATAAACTATTTAAAGTATTTTCATGAACCAAACGATAAATACCATTAATGGGAATAGCTTTAAAATAGAACATATCATTTAAAGAAACATGAATATCATTTTCAACAAAAGATAATACACAATCATAATGTCTTAATTAGGATACAGAAATAATGTTCCTAGTCAAACTAGGAGCATACAAAACATTTTTCAAAATTACTTCCAAACCACTTGGAAGTTTAAGGATGTAGTCCCCACGAGCTTCAACTTTGACTTTAGCTCCATTGCCCATGAAGAGGCTAACATCCCCTTGATTGAAGTCCGTACTTCTTTTGAACCCCTGCAACAAATTGCAAATATGAGTTCCACATCCGGTATCCAATACCCATGTGTTAGAAGATATAACATCAAGATCAATATGAATCATGTAAATTGTACCTGAGGTTTGCCCTGGATCCCTCTTTTCTCTCAACTCTTTGAGATAGACTGGATAATTTCTCATCCAATGCCCTATCTCGCCACACTTGAAGTGTGGGTCGTTTGCAGCAACCTTTTGCTTCTTCTCCTTGGGCTTTGGAGGTTCCGCCCTAACAACCACCTTCCCTTTTCCCAAAACGTGCCCCTTTCCTTTGGCAACGATTGCCTTAGGAGCGGGGTGAGGCCTTTTCTTGTTCCCACCTTCATTGATGGTGAGAACGGGTAAAACCCTTTTACCCATTCCCGCCTCGGCCGTTTTGAGCATTGAATGAAGCTCATTTACGCTCTTGTCCCATCCGTTCATGTTGTAATTCATGACAAAGTTGTCAAACCGTTTTGACAAAGAGTTGAGGATCAAATCCGTAGCCAACTCCTTGGAGACATGACAATTTAGCCTTTGAAGGCGGTCGATGTGGCTTTTCATCTTAAGAACATAAGATGAAACCGATTGGGATTCCTCCATCCGACATGCATGAAGCGCTTGAACCGTTTCGAAGCGCTCCATTCTAGCTTGTTGCTCAGAACGTTTCCCGCAACTGGGTGATCATGTCATAAGCTCCATGGAGCTCATACTCCTATTGGAGGTCGGGTGTCATACTTGCCAACATTAGGCAAGAGACTTGGATGGAGTCTTCCACATATCTAGCCTAATCGTTATAGGCCTCCTCATCCTCCTCATTGGGTTCATCGGGGATGGGATCATCAAGAATGTAGGCCCGCTTTTCTTGCTTGAGAACGATTCTCAAGTTGCGGTACTAATCCATGAAGTTGTTAGGTGTTAGACGATCCCTTTGAAGGATCGCCCTTAGAGATTGGTTGCTTTGGTTGGTACATCGTTATTAGCGTTGTTGTTGTTGGCCATTACAAGATTTTACAAAGTTCCATTTTAGTATTCGTTGATATAATTATATTTCATTTATTAATACCCTTTTATGTCTCATAGACGAATAATAAATAAAATTTTAGAATCCAACATTATATTTAAATATTGGTTAGGTGACCTTTATCCCATTATTTAAATTAACAAGGTAGTCATGAGTGACAATTGCAACCTATTGCAACTTCTAATGGCATGGGATCGTTTGAACATCTTATGTTTGAAACGGCATGTTTATCCCATCAACACCTTTGTAAAACATACTTTAGGTGATCCATTCAATATATTTCACAAATCAAGTCGTCCTACTTACACACACGTGTGAGTCTACTACATAAGTGGTTAGGTGACCTTTATCCCACAAACATGGTATTCTCACCTCAAGTTACAAGTTCCCTCAAAGTGGTTAGGTGACCTTTATCCCACTAAGAGTTTGCAAGTAACCTAAGTGTTGCGTAAAAGGATGGTGTTAAACTTGTTTTCACAATTCTAGTTTAGAAAACTCTATGTACCGTATGATTGTATGCATTCAACCATATGGTACCCTATTGGTTCTTTTAAATAAAACCCATTTTATTTTTCAAATCATTAATCCCTTTTATAAACCCATTCTACTTTGTGCTTAATGATTTGAGAAACAATTTCATGTTATAGCTTGTTTTAATTGACGGTTTGTTAATCACATCCAAATATTCAAAACATACATAAACATAAGCAATCAACCAAGCATAAACAATCCAATCACATATGCATAACCAAAGCGTACTAAATTGAGCACACTTGTTAGCCGAAACAAGTGTGTCAAAAGGTCTTGTCCTAAGGGTTAAGAACATGACACAATGATGACAAAAGACTCCCACTTGAATCCACATCTTCAAGCATCCTTTTTGCCATCTTTTCTTCAAATCTTGATCTTGAGCATCCTTTAAAATCTGTATCCTAATACAATTTTCTAATAAAGGAAAAACTCCTAATCTATTTATTACAAACCAAATGAATAAATAAATTACAAAACAAGACTTGAAACATAAAATTAAATTATTACATAACCAAATGAATAAATCATGACAATCAATCAATCAATCCACAAGGTCTAGGCTTTGTTATTCCTAACCAAACAACATATCCAAATATGTAAATCATCCAACTCAAGCAAAGTTTCATTTAATTAAAAAATCCAACAAAAAATTTTTTTCTTTCTAAACATAGCTGTACGGCAGCAGCTATTTTTTTTTTTAAAATTTGGATTTTTCAATTTTTAAGTAATTTAAAATCACAAGATTCAAGCCATCTCAATGAATATAAGATTAACCAACTTGAATCAAGAGAAACCAAGCCAAATCTTGAGTTCTAGGGTTTCTAATAACCCAAAAAAACTCAAAATTTCGATCTAAAGAAGTTAGTGTCCATGCAAACGGCTCTAGATGCCATTGAAGGGTTTTTAACAAGTTTATCAAAGTTGTTTAACCATTTTAAACATAAAACGCAGCGGATAATCATTTCAAAACTTGTTAGAAGTTTACATAAACCATTTTATGTGGATAAAACCCTTTAAAGACGGATCTATTTGCATGAACAAGTAACTTACAAAACAACCATAGAAAAGTGATGGAAACTACCTTTCAAAACTTTCCTAGAGATGAGAAGGTTGATGTTCTTGAAAGCAAGATTCCAAATAGCAATCCTCAAGTAGTAATACCCCAAGCAAAGCAACAAACACCAAGTTGTTAGGAGTTTAACACCAAAATCGACCAAGGAGGTTGCTAGAAACTCCTTTCCAGCCGTGAGTTTTCTTCATAAAGGAGAGAGTTCTTGGTTCTTTTAGATGTGTGTAAGAGAGAGAGTTTGGTGGAGTGTTTTTCTACTTAATGTTAGTCTACTTCCAAGACAACAAAAAAACTAAAAGAACCCCTCAAAGGGGCGGCCCCATTTTTCAAAAATTTGGGGTTTTTACCCAAAACTATTAATCCCCTTTTGATCTTTAACTCAAGGTAAAAGTTAAACCCCTTTTTAACTTTTACATGTAATTAAAGACTACTTATGTTATTTAGCTAATTTAAATAAACATAAGAATCATATCTCTCATAAAAAAAATTATCCATATAATTTTATTTAATTCTCAAAAGTAAAATTGGAAACCTAATTTTCTAAATTGGTGCTAATGTTTATTTGCTTGATCATATCAATGAATAAACATTTATCGGTGTTTTTCTAGCTTGTTATTCGGTATGACCCGACTTGGATCATAACGTACTAGCTACATCAATCTAATATGTGTCTTGGGCAGATAGAATCTTATAGGGGGTGGACATGTAACACCCGGGTATTTTCCTTGAAGCCGACGAAAGAAGAAAAAGAAATAAAGTCCAAGTCGGGGGACCAAACTTGCCAAAACGGGAGAAAAATTCGTAAAAATGGGGGATTAAGAGGGGGAGGGCAGCCACATCCTCCCCACTCTTGTGAAAACTCAGCAAAAGAGAAAGAAGAGAGAAAGAAGAGAGAAAAGAGAGAAAAAGGTTGGTTCGGGTGGATCCGAGCACGAAAATCGTCGGGTAGCGAGACAACACGAAGCTCTTCTTCTCCTGGTAGTTGTGTGAGTTCTAGGACCCCTATTTTACTCGTTTTCAACTGATTTGGGGCTTGAACACATAGTAAACCCGTTTTGTATGTGTGTGTTTTTGACCCATTTGGGTGTGTTTGTGTGTGATGCGTTTCGAGTATGTTCTTGGGCTTGTGTGTTCTTGAATGGTGTTGTACTATGCATTCCTAAGGTTTAGGATGGTTGATTTGGGCTTAGAATGGGTTTGGATGAGCTTAGAGGTCAAAAATGGCAGATTGGATTAGGGATGAACTGCATTCTGCATCAGTTAGGGCTAGGCGACCGACTGGAGGCCATACGGTCGACTGGAGGGTGACCGGGGGTCCGGTCGCACGACTGGGGTCCGGTCGCACGACTGGGGTCCGGTCACACGACTGGGGGTCCCGTCGCACGACTGGGGGTCCAGTCACATGGAGAGTCATGCAACTGAGAGCCCAGTCACATGGGTGCTCATCCGCATGGGTGCTCATCCGCATGAGATCCATTCGCATAGTGTTCATTGGCACGTTTGAGAGTCCATTTGCATTGGTGTTCATCCGCATAGGTCCAATCACATGATGTTCAGTCGCATGAAGGCCATGCGACTGAAGGGTGTCTATACGCCCAAATAGGGTTGTTGTACCCGAGGGGGAACATAGTTAAAGTACTGACTTTCAGGGGAAAGTGCAGATGTAAGTTTTGACATGGAAGTTCCAGCAGATACATGTAAGATGACCGTTAGGATCTTAGAAGTTATGTAGGGCATGATAATGATGATGTTGCACGTTTATGCATGATGTATGTTATGTATGTATGATGATGCCCTGTATAGTAATGCTATAGTGTATGTTGATGTTCCTTATTATGATGTATGTTTATCTTTCCCGTGGATTTATGTGTTATGTTAATGAATGAAACGAAAGTATTATGTAACGTAAAGTGAAAGATAATGAAAGAGGAACATGATGAATGAATGCATGTATTAATAATGAATGAGAGTAATAAAGGCTTGCAAGCAAATACAGGAGGTGAGCGACCTTGTTGTTGCAACAGACTCGAAATGGAATCCTTGTCTTTCGACCTTAGTAATCGGGGCTGTGTGCCATAAAGAGGGTAAAGCTTGACACTGGGATCAACCATTGTGTAGAACCATCGCTGCATATCCTAGGTACTGTGGCCAGGAGGGTGCGGTGCGTCGATATAGAAGGTCTATGATAGGCCTAGGTCCAGTACCAGGATACAGAAGGATGTTGGATGTGGCAATGGTACACTTAAACTCTACCTTAGGTGTTATGGCCAGGAGGTGCGATGTGCCGTTATAGAAGGTCTATGATAGGCCTAGGTCTAGCACCACGAAACAGAAAGGTAAGGTTTATGGGTGATGTAAAGAAAAGAGGTAAAGATGAAAGAGTAAGAAAGTTAAAGACGTATAATGAATGAATGAAAGTTAAAGAATGAACGAATGAAAGTAATGAACGGAAGAGTATAATGATAAAGTATGAAACGGGATCCTTGTCACTCGACCTCCGTAATCATGGCTGCGTGCCGTGAAGAGGGTAAAGTTGGACAAGATCGATATAAAAGCAAAAGATAACGAATGATGAAGATAATAATGATATTATCTATGTGTACGTATAATGTGTGATCGCATTAAAGTAAAGAAGCACTTTTAAATAAAAGTAAAGTATGTTTTATTATAAAACTAGAATTCACTCAGCAGCGCCGACTTTTTATGTGTTTCCAGTTGGCAGGTAAGGTGGCTGAGGATGGCACGGGGTGGCTACTCAGCTCTTTTGGATGGCATTCTTTTGTATAATGCTTTTGTGATGTAACGCAACAATATATATTTTGTAATTGATTAACGTTGTATTAACTTGCAAAAGCATTTATGGTAAAAATGAAAAGTTATTTCACTGATTCCGCTGTAATTTTTATTAAAGTTAATAAAGTTATATCTTTTAAGAGTGATGAATGGCCAGCTGTAAGCGTCCCGAGAACGGGCCTTACAGATTTGGGATTTGGACAGTCGTCGGACGTTGGCTGGAGCTCTGCCGGAAAAGAAACAGGGGTGACGGGGGTTTGGGTACTAGTTTAAAAGAAATTACACTTAGGTCCTTGAGGTTTTTAAGAGTTAACAGTTTTATTCTGAAGTTTGGATTTTATAAAATAAATTTATAGGTTAGTCCCTGAAGCTTTTGGAATTTATTATTTCATGCACAAAATTTATTAGTTACAAGTTTTTTTTCTAAAAAATATAAAACATTAAATTTCAAGATTAACATTCCTTTCAAGATTATTTACATTTATTAGCATTATTATTATTTTATTATTTTATTAATATTTTTACTATTACTATTATTATTATTATTATTATTATTATTATTATTATTATTATTATTATTATTATTATTATTATTATTATTATTATTATTATTACTATTAGTATTATTATAAATACGTATTAATCCCTTTGGTCGGTGGCTACAGTGCCACCGTACCAAAGGTGATGCACAGGGTTCAACTTTCAAAGCAAGCACAAGTTCAAAAGTACAATGTACAACACAACTTTTAAAAGCACAAATTTAGAAGCTGCGATGGTTGCGGTGGTGGTGTTGCTGTGGTGGTTATGGTAGTGGTTCTGCTGCGGTGGTTGCGTTGGTGGTGTTGCTGCGATGGTTGCAGTGGTGTTGCGATGGTTGCATTGGTGGTGATGCTACGATGGTTGCGGCGGCAGTGGTGTTGCGATGGTTACGTTGGTGGTGTTGCTATGATGGTCGCGGTGGAGGTGGTGCTACGATGGTCGCGGTGGTGGTGGTAGTGCTGCTGCTGACTCAAGTGCCCCCCGAACCGGGCGAAATGGTCGCCTATTACACGGCTCACACGGTGGTGGTGGAGCGAGTGATGGTTGCGATGGTGGTGGAGCGGCGATGGTTGAGCTTGTGGTGCTGCTGTGATGGTGGTGGTGGTGCTGCTGTGATGGTGGTGGTGGTGCGATGCTGGTGATGTTACGATGGTTGTGGTGGTGATGGTTACGATGGTGGTGGTGTCGCGGTTGTTGTGGTGACGGTGGTGAAATGTGGGGAGAGGAAGAGATTGAAATGGTTTTTTGATGGTGGTGGTTGTGGTCAATGGACCTCAAATTTTTTTAAATACAGTTGAATTTGAATGGAGTACAAATGTTAATAAAATAATAATTTTGAGAACGAAAATATCATTACAAATTAGCTATATTAATTACTAAATATAACATTAAAATAAAGTTATTTGTTTAAAATTTGATACATAATTAGTGAGATTTGTTTTTTTAGTAAAAAGTTATTTTTTTAATTCTTTATTTTTATGGTACGAACTTTTCGCTGCTTTTAAAGATTTTTTTACGTTAGGATGTGTTTGTGTTAACTGACACCTTTTTTAATTGCGTCAACACGATAATCACAGTTCTAAAAAAAACACCTCAAACCCAAAATAATCCCACAACAACGCGCGGGTTTTAATATCCAGTTATTATTACTACCTTTAGTGTTATTATTATTATTATTACTTTAATTAGTAGTAACAAAAACAATTTATAATAATGATAAATACCCAAATAAGGTCAAGATAAGTGGACTACAAATGAGTCATCGTATTTGTTTTAATGATAAAACAAACCCTTACAAGCGTTAACGACGTTTAAACAAATGTTAAATAAAAACATGAGAGGTTACAGTCTCCCCAACTTTAAAAAAATTTCTTCCCGAAATTTAATTTCAAGGGAACTTGTGATGAAAGATGAGGATACTTGAATTTCATTAGGTATTCACATTCCCATACGAATCCTTAGGGCAAGTTTAGAATTCTAAAGAACTGTAATTGGTGTTTGAGTACGGGTGAGTTGCTTCACTTTGCGTATTATGGAATTTGTATAGGTTTCTCGACCAGATGCATGTAATTTGAACTCCTCCAGTAGGATGCGAAAGTTATCATTGACAAGATAAATTTTTGATATTTGACACATGAAACGTTGGAGAAACGATGCTGAGTTCTTCAGGCAGATTAAACTTATAAGCCACTTTCTCAATACGCTCAAGCATTTTGAATAAACTTACATAATAAGATGACATCTTGATGCCAATGAAAAGACCTGTAATTTTATGAAAGTTTGATCGATGGAAATTAAGAATCCCAAGAGCCACTAAATAAGATGGCACAAGCTCAATGCATATCTTGTGAATATGTATTGTTTCTTCAGTCAAACCGTCAGATTAGGAATGATACGATATGCTGAGATTTTGAGCTGGGTTCCCAAAGATGATTGGAGACATTGCAAATAACAGAAAGTGAATCGATCATCAAATTAACGATCGATGTTTAACGACAAACCACGATGACCGACTATTTAAGGTAGGTATGAGTCAATTTCTCGACTCGTTATCTCTCATGAGTCAATATGAAATGCACGAATCTAGTCAATCGGTCAATAATGCACCACATGTCATTATGACATCAAGAAATACGAGGCAATTTGGTGATCAACTTCATGGATAAATGTTTCCCTTTTACGCATAGAAACTCCAAGTTAAACAAAAGATAATATGGATGTTTGGCTTTGACTATTGAGCAGGTAAGGCTCTTGGACATATTCCAAGCTATGCCTTATTTTTCTTCATACCAACCATGAATGTTAATCGCAAAAATTCATGAACCTTATGACCCGCGTCGGGATGGATGTAATAACGAGTCTTGTAATTCTCAATCAAGATGGAGATTTATAGATTTTCAAGGTTAAGGATTCAAAGATGATCCAAGAAATGATGGCAAACAATAGGGGTTGCATTTTTAATTATAAGTGAAGAATAAACGAAGATGTCGTTCATAACCGAATTAAAATTTGAATAATTCAGGATATCATCGATAAGGGCAATCACATGTGGTTCATCAAACCCATGAACATAGCCGAACATTGATATAACCAGAACGGCATGACATAAATTTATAATGTCTTTATCTTGTATGAAGGATTATTTTAGGAGTGTTATCATCGTGCAATTAAGTTTTGATGATAACCCGAAAGAAAATCGATAAGTAAGAAATAAAAGGTTCCATAAAGCTAGATCAAACGACAAACTGAAACATAACGGCGTGAGAAGAGAAATTGATTTAAATGTTCCAGTCTTGGAACTAAGATTAACCTAAAATGACAAAGACCTCTTTTGAGTTCAGGATTCATGCTTTAGCTTGACAGGTTGGAACACTATCATCGATAAATCAGGTAACTGTGTTCACCCTTCAAGTTATTACATGTTTCTTGTCAATTAAAGTCTTAAAACCTTGGTAAAATTGAGATCAAGGAATGGGAATGGTCACCAAGGTGTGGATATCACTCCTAGCTTGGTTGTGCATTTCCCAAAACATGACTCTTAGCTACCAAAACAAGAGTTTGATCCTAACTCATTGTTAAGGATCCACAGGAATAAGATGAGGTAACTTACCATTAACGTAAGGAAAATCACTCCTATCTTAACGGTGAAATTCTGTAAAAACAAAATATAACAAATTGAAAATCTTCATCAAAGTGTGGAACTCACTCATATTTTGATGAGGTCATTTCAATTGCGGGAATGATTGAATTTCATAATAACAAGAAAAACAATCGAGAATTGACATTTGTCACCAAAGTACGGGATTCACTCCTATTTTGGTAAGGTCATTTCATTTGTGAAACACGAGTTCATGAGAAAAAAAATGAGTGAAATTTGTCCTCAAGATAAGGAAATCACCCCTATCCAGAGGATGAAATTTCATAAAACACACAATAGAAAATTTTGAAACCATTATCAAGGTATGAAAGTTACTCCTTTTTTAAGGAGTAATTAAATTGGTGAAATACGAATTCATAAGAACAAGAAGAGGAAATGGTCATCAAGGTAAGAGGTTCACTTCTATCTTGATGATGTATTTTCATAAGAACAATAATAGTGAATGAAAAGTAATCACCATAGTAAGGGAGTCACCCCTGTTTTTATGAGATAGATTCATTTAGGAGACAAGAGTGTCCTTAGTCATAAGTTGACTTTCAAATCTTGCATTGCCTACGGTGTAACACGATTGAAATATTTTACAAAGCTCGACTTAGAAAACGAAGAGAGAAAGAATATCGGCTAGAAATTCAGAAAATTCCAAATTACTTCTATGCAACTTTAACAGGAGGAAAATCATGTGTACCAGGATTAAGGTTACAGTTTGGGATAACAAAATCAATTGTGATAGGTTTTTAGATCTTGAATGGTTTAAATCACGACAACAAAATCAATGACAAAAACGATTTAAAACAACAATGAAATGCTCCAAATGTAAACGTTCGATTCACAAACCAAAGGGAATACATTGCCTTCTTAAAGTGTTTGGTCAACCACCACTTTATTGAAGATACGTGTACTTATAAGCGGACACTCATCTCACGGGTTCCAGGTCAGGTAAACGGATCCATTGGTCGAATCAGATTAATATGGATACCTTGCCTAGATAAAATATCCTGAGATGCAGGTATCCCACTTTTAGCATTGCATGATTTCAGTTATGAGACACTCCTTAAGGAGATTTGAAAACCATAAGTAACAATTTAAAATTTTGAAGACCATTTTTTTAGGCATGCAATGCCTATAAATATATATTAAGATTTTTGCACGCATTTATCAAGGTATAGAGATAGTCACAGGAGGCACATAACGTATAATAACGTTTGAACATAGGAATGGAGAAGTAAAACGAGTCAATGATAAGGAGAACATCCTATAAGATAGAAATAAAGAAAATATCATAATTCGGTAATAACTAGTTCAAGAAATTAAGAATTTTTGATATTTTTAAATATAAACAGGATGGTTCCATTTGGTACCACATAGCCAATACGAACATGGACACATCGAGGTAACTTAATCCTAATTACCTTTGAGGAGATGTGTATGTTGACCATAATTTTGCACTCATCTCGAAAATCTCCAGGTAAGCATAACAGGTCTCGCAATGAGATTTACACAAAATGCTTGCCTTAGCGTGAAGGCCTTTTGCCAGGAAATCCAGAATACAGGTGTTTATGAGTCGTACACATCCTTAAAGGCTATTAGAACTAAAACCTCAATGAGATTTTAAATATTTAGACATATCGTTTAAGGAATTTTCTCCACTCGATCAAATGTGTAGGTTTCCACACGTGGTCGAGAAGAAGATTTAGAAAGGATTAGATGTGGTAGAACATAAGGACATAAGAAAAGGATTAGGAAGTTGGGGTAAACAAGGTCCAAGGCATAATCCTAAAGGCACTATTTTCTAAATATTAACAAATAGCAAATAAGGAAGTGATCCTGCAACATGTAATAACATGTGATAGGCATATAAGCGTGCTTACAAGATTATAACAAATGTCAGGTAAAGGGTCCCTAAGTTAACCATAGTCTAGGCCACAATTTCTAATAACCTAAATCCCTATAGTTATGGGATCTGATACCAATCTGTCACACCCCAACCTTAACGGCTGAAACGTCGAGATGTGAGGGTTAAGATTGTTCATGCCACACAACGCTATTTGCAAAGTGTCAATATTATACATTTTCAAGGTTTATAACATACATTGAGTATAAAACATAAGATTCAAGTAATACAAAAGATTACATAGCGTCATGTAACAATATAAGTCATTTTATTATTCTAAGTCCAATCCTAGATGTGATCAAGTGTTCAAGAGCACTTAAGCGGTAATAAGTCCTGAAACATGTTAAAAAATAAAGGTCAACATAATGTTGGTGAGTTTTCCATAGTTTTCATACATAAATATATATATATATATATATATATATATATATATAAAAGATGGAAATTCATGTCATAGGTTAGTGAATAAAGTAACTAGGGATGTATGAACAAATATAACAATCAAACCTTGACAGATTACAAGATTACAAGATTAAACGATTAGCTAAGTGTACTTGGTCTCCATAGTGCTCAAGAATACAACACTAGGGCCACCAAATAGGCTTGTCAGGCCCATAGATCTATGACTTCGCCAGGCTAGCAATAGTTAATGATTGTACATATAATTGTCATAACATGGTAATTACCAAAGTTTAACTAACCACAACAATAAAGATGAATTCGCCCAAGTGTTTACAAGATTCAAACAAGTTTAAAAGTGCAATGATCATAAGGTTAACATGTTTCACCCCAAAAATGTGAAAATATATAAAAGGGGTATGGAAAAACTCACATGGATAATAAGGATGAACAAAATAATAAGCCTTCTATATAACGCCGAGGATTCGTTAATGTTCACCTAAACGAAACGCCGTATTAAGTTAATCATGGTGATTTTGGTATTATATTTGTAAACCATTTGTCCATGATTTTCATGTTAACAAATAGATGTAAATTATTATATTTTAGTAATCAATTGTTTTATATAAGAATTTTAGTGATTAACACTATTAATAGAAGTTAAACTTTTCTTATCAAATGATTATTATTTTCTAATTAAAATATGTGTACATTTTAAATATGTACATATATATGTTTAATTCCCTTTAAATTTGTTAAATTTGTAAATATAAAAATAAAAGATTTATTCACTTGACATTCTTAAGAATTTAAAAGTATTCATTACAAAAATTAACAAGGAAAAATACATTTTATAATAATTTTAATAATTTTTAAGATAGAATAAAAGGTTTATTAAATTAAATTTCTAGAAAATAAAAAGAAACCAATTTTATTTTAATTTGGATTAAAGAATAATTTTTATATTAGAATAATAATATATTAAAATTTTCTGTAATTAACATATTTCACGAAACATGTCTAAAACAAAAATGTAGGGGCGCGGTTTCGAACCCGATACCTCTTGCCCACCATTCCAAGGTTTTAACCGGTGGGGCAAGTCCTTGATTTATGTTTTGAAACCATGAAAATACTAACAAACCTGTTTCATAAGCTTTCCCCCAAATCCTAGAACCCTAGTTTGATCTTGTTCCAATCGACCCCGATCCGAGTGTTGTTAATCCAATTAAGCCTAGGGCTTTTGTTCCCCACAACAAATCGAGCATAACCGATTGTTCGATTATCTGATTTGGTTATTGAATCAACTGTTTCAACTCCAATCAGTGTCGCGGCTGTGGCCGAGCCGAATAGAATGTTTGAGAGTGTGTTTTGTGAAATTAAGAACATAGGGAGTTTAGGAACCTCGAAAAGATCGTTTTGCCTTAGCTATATGGTGTTATTTTGAACGCATGACTACCCAACGAGTTCAAACTTGTTCGAAGGTGTTACGTGTCGAATTGGATTTAAATTGTGCTGTTTCTGATGAAACTAAATGTGCCATTGATTTCGAAATGATTAGAGGATCGTTATAGCACGATTAATTTCATTAATTTAAGGTAGAAACGAATTTTGGTTTAAGATGGAATTTGGTTTCAATTGGGACAGTTATGAGGATCGAATCAAAAGGTTAGGGGTTCGAAACGAGTACATGATTGTTACAAGAGGAGTTTAATGCGGTTGTTTTGTGCGATTTTGGATTTGGACAGTCGCCGGATGTTGGCCGGAGCTCGGCTGGAGAAGAAAAAGGGGCGACGGGGGTTTGGGTACTAGTTTAAAAAAATTACACTTAGGTCCTCGAGGTTTTTAAGAGTTTACAGTTTTATTCTGAAGTTTGGATTTTATAAAATAAATTTATAGTTTAGTCCCTGAAGCTTTTGGAATTTATTATTTCATGTCCAAAATTTATTAGTTACAAGTTTTTTTTCTAAAAATATAAAACATTAAATTTCAAGATTAACATTCCTTTCAAGATTTACATTTATTAGCATTATTATTGCTTTATCATTTTATTAATATTTTTACTATTACTATTATTATTATTATTATTATTATTATTACTATTATTATTATTATTATTATTATTATTATTATTATTAATATTATTATTATTATTATTTGACGGGTTTGCTAGAACATAAAAACCAAGTTTAACCTTTTAAACTTTCAGAAAACGCAGCGGATATATATAGCTTTATAAACCCTTTTATAAGCTGAAAAACGTGTTTGTTAGGTGACCATTTTCATGTATAAACAAACCCATATCAAAAGGATCATTATATGTGAACAATCAAGCTATGAACAATATGTTAATGAGCATAAAATCATAGCTACATAGAGCTGTGAACAACTACCTTTCTCCAGCAAAATGTCGACCAAAGATGGTGGAGATGAGGCTGAAAATCGGCCTGGACTTCAAGGTAGAAGTCCTCAAATGCTCACTCCGACAAGGCTCCAAGTAGGCTTCTTAGTTGCTCGATTCTTGGACACCAAAACACCAAGATGAAAGCTCCCTAAGGACCTTCAAGATCCGTGAGTTTCAGCAGCAAGAAAACGTCCAAAAGAAGGAGATTTGAGATGCTAAAACGGCCAAGAACTCAAGTGTAGAGATCCTCAAGTGTCTATACCCCAAGCCCTTGCAATACACCTTCTTGTTATGAAGAGAATGAACACCAAATCAACTCCAAAACCCTCAACTTGCTGCTGCCATTTTCGTGAGATGGAGGAGAGAAAGAGAGAGAGATTTTGGCTGATTTTGCATGTGTTGAATGATGGAAATGAATGGAGTGTGAGACTAGTAATGTTTGTGTGTTTCCAAGACATAAAATTGGTCCAATAAAATTAAAGGGGGCTGCCAAAAGGGGAAGAGTTCAAAAGGTATCCCTCCTTTAATTTTTAAACACATAACATGTTGTAACTAGTCATATATCACACAATAAAAGGTCACCTTCTAGGCTTATTTTATAATTGTGACATATGTGCTCTTTAATTAAACAATTTAATTAAAGTACACTCATATGTTATTAGTATTATTTAAACCCCTTTTAAATGACAAGAATAACAATAAACTCATCAATAAATTATCCTTATAATTTGTTCCATCTCATATGCAATTTATTTAGAAAAAACCCATTTTCTAAATTTGGTGTAAATATTTAATTGCATGATCATATCATCAATTAAATATTAATTGGTGTTTGCTAAGCTTGTTATTGGGTATAACCCGACTTGGATCATAACGTACTAACCACATCAATATTTTATGTGTCTTGGGCATATAGAATCCTACAATCTCCCACTTGCCCAAGATTCATAGAAGATTGATGCAAGCAGTAAATACCGCCTAACAACGGTTTACTACCCTTAATACGCATGACTTATGGCCATTCAATAACATCATCCCTTTCAAGTACCCTACTTGAAATGATTTAGGTGAATCGATCATCTATCCTTTTATTACAGATGTCATGTTAAATCCAAGGACATAGAATGATCATTCCTTGTTGATTTAACTTAATCAGGCCTCAGACATCTAACTCTCAACGAATAAGAGGAACGAATTCCATCTCGACTACATACGTTTCTCACAAACACCTGAACATACCCTTATGTACTGTCCACTATTTCAGGACAGTGAAGAATTTGCTCAAGGTATAATATGTGGTGAATATCAAAACCCAATATGTATCTCAGGTCAGAGGATACCAAATGATATTCGCCTTTACTCAAATTTACTTATGATCAATCAATAAGATTCCATGTAGTAAAATTTGAGATGCGGGTTAGTCCAATATTTGTATCCCACAAATATCTATGAACCTTGTTAGCAACCCATTGCTCTATATTCATCCTTATGAATATCAACCAATCCAAGTTCATAATAGTCTTACCTTCAAACTTGCTCCCAAAAGTTTGAACGACTACGGACATTTAGAGTAAAAAATTTACTCATGGATTAAACATGCTAAATTGGAACGTTAATTGAAACATTATAACCAAATAATTTTATTCAAATAATAAAGAGTTCCACATATCCAAATACAAAATTTACAGATCAAATCCAATCACTAGAATATCGAAGTCCCATGGCACAAGTATGACCTTCATGCTTTGCCTTTTCGAGGAGCTTCGTGAGAGGATCCGCAATGTTTTGATCCGTGTGAACTTTGCGAATACATATCTTTCCCTTTTCGACTTCATCTCGTATGTAGTTGAATCTCCGCTCAATGTGCCTAGTCTTTTGATGAGCACGGGGTTCCTTGATTTGAGCAATCGCACCCTCGTTATCACAAAAGATCTCTAGGGTGTCCTGAATGGAAGCGACATCCCCTAGATCGGCAATGAATTTCTTCAACCATGCAGCTTCTTGAGCTGCCAATGAGGCGGCGACGTATTCTGATTCTGTAGTTGATAGAGCCACCACATCCTGCTTGGAGCTCTTCCAAGAAACCGCTCCTCCATTCAGAATGAAAATGTATCCCGATTGTGACCGAGAATCATCATGATCGGTTTGGAAACTCGCATCCGTGTAACCTTTTACAACGAGTTCCTCATCACCAGATCCATAGATTAGGAACATATCTCTTGTCCTCCTTAGGTACTTAAGTATGTTCTTAATAGCTATCCAATGACTGTTTCCAGGATTTTGCTGGTAACAACTTGTCATGCTTAAGGCGCATGACATGTCCGGTCGAGTGCATATCATCGCATACATGATGGATCCAATAGCAGATGCGTATGGGATTGCCTTCATTTTATCTTGCTCATCCTTTGAGCTTGGACATTGAGTCGTACTCAATATCGTTCCTCTTTGAATAGGTACGGTACCTTTCTTAGAGTTTTCCATCTTGAACCATTTCAAGATCTTATCAATGTATGCACTTTGATTCAAACCAATCAACCGCCTTGATCTATCCCTATAGATCTTTATTCCCAGAATATAGGCGGCTTCACCAAGATCCTTGATGGAAAAACAACTTCCAAGCCAGTTTTTTACACCTTCCAAGGTTGGAATGTCATTTCCAAATAGTAGTATGTCATCAACATACAATACTAGGAAGGTTATTGTGCTCCCACTACCCTTCTTATACACACAAGCCTCATCAGCGTTTTTGATGAAGCCAAATTTCTTTACTTCCTCATCAAAACGGTGATTCCAGCTTCTCGATGCTTGTTTTAATCCATTGATTGATTTCGTTAACTTGCATACTTTATTAGGATGTTTTGGATCGACAAAACCTTTAGGCTGAACCATATAGACATCTTCCTCAAGATATCCATTTAGGAAAGCGGTTTTGACATCCATTTGCCAAATCTCATTATCATAATGAGCAGCTATGGCAAACAATATCCTTATAGACTTTAGCATCGCAACAGGTGAGAAGGTTTCATCATAATCAACCCCTTGAGTTTGAGTGAAACCCTTTGCTACTAGTCTAGCTTTATAAGTATCCAAGTTTCCATGCATATTGGTTTTCTTCTTGAAAACCCACTTACTTCCAACTACCTTGGAATTCAGAGGTGGTACAACAAGTTCCCAAACTTGGTTGTCATACATGGATTTCATCTCAACGTTCATGGCTTCTAGCCATTTGTCACAATCCAAATTGGACATTGCATTATGGTATGTGGTTGGTTCATCTGAATCTACCACATAGCATCCATCCATGAAAAATCCGTATCTTTCAGGTGGATTACTAGTTCTACCACTTCTGCGAACGTCTTGTGTGTATTGATCAACCCCTTGATCATCCTCAACATCCTCATGTTGAGTGCTAGTTTTAACCAAACGTGCATCGGGTCGTGGTTCTTGATCCTCTTCAAGATCCACTGTTCGACTGCCAGCTCCTTCCATAAGGAACTTTGCTTCTAAGAACTCACCCTTTCTGGCAACAAACACCTTTTGTTCCAGTGGATCATAGAAATAATATCCCATAGAATCTCTAGGATATCCAACAAAGATACACGGTGGGAGTCTTAACATAAGCCTCACATCCCCAAACCCTCAAGTATGATAGGGATGGAACTCTTCCATGCCATATCTCAAAAGGTATCCTTTCCACCTTTTTGGTTGGGGCCATATTTAGAATACGGGCCGCGGAGAGCAAATGGAAAACCCAAAATGATAGACGAAATGTGCTTCTAGCCATTATAGATTGGACCATATCCAATAAGATTCGATTCCTCCTCTCAGACACACCATTATGTTGTGGTGTTCTAGGTGGAGTGAGTTGTAAGACAATCCCACAACTCCTAAGATGATCTTGAAAAGCATCACTTAGGTATTCACCTCCTCTATCGGTACGGAGAACTTTAATTGACTTGTTGAGTTGATTTTCCACTTCATTCTTGAAGATTTTGAACATTTCAAAAGCTTCATCTTTGTGCCTTAATAAGTACACATACCCATAGCGACTATAATCGTCGGTAAAGGTAATGAAGTATCTTTCACCATTCCTAGTCATTGGTTTAAAAGGACCATATACATCCGAATGTATGATACCTAATAAATCTTTTGCCCTTTCGTTAGTTCCACTAAAGGGTGCCTTAGTCATCTTACCTTGTAAACAAGATTCACAAACATCAAATGAATCACATTCATTTGTTTTTAAAAGACCATTCTTTTGAACTGTTTGTAAACGTTTCTTGTTTATATGACCAAGACGGCAATGCCAAAGATAGGTATCACTCAAGTCCAACTTGAGTTTCTTGGTGTTAGTTTGGTACAATGAACTATTTAAAGTATTTTCATGAACCAATTCATAAATACCATTAATGGGAATAGCTTTAAAATAGAACATACCATTTAAAGAAACATGAATATCATTTTCAATAAAGGATAATACATAATCATAATGTCTTAATTGGGATACAGAAATAATGTTCCTAGTCAAACTAGGAGCATACAAAACATTCTTTAAAATAACTTCCAAACCACTTGGAAGCCTTAGGATGTAGTCCCCACGAGCTTCAACTAAAACTTTAGTTCCATTGCCCATGAAGAGGCTAACATCCCCTTGATTGAAGTCCCTACTTCTTGTGAACCCCTGCAACAAATTGCAAATATGAGTTCCACATCCGGTATCCAATACCCATGTGTTTGAAGATTTAACATTAAGATCAATTTGAATCATGTATATTGTACCTGAGGTCTGCCCGGCATCCCTCTTGGCTTTCAACTCTTGGAGATGGACAGGACAATTCCTTGCCCAATGTCCTATCTCCCCACACTTGAAGCATGGGTCATTAGTAGCAACCTTTTGCTTCTTCTCCTGTGGTTTGGGTGGCACCCTTGCCACCCCTTTCCCCTTTCCCCAAACGGGTCCCTTACCCTTGGCAACCCTTTCCTTAGGTGCGGGACGAGGCCTTTTGTTGTTCCCACCTTCATTGATGGTGAGAACGGGTAAAACCCTTTTACCCATGGCCGCCTCGGCCGTTTTAAGCATTTAGTGAAGCTCACCAATGCTCTTGTCCCATGCATTCATGTTATAGTTCAACACGAATGTCTCGAACCTTTTGGTAAGGCCATTTAGGATCAAATCCGTGGCCAATTCCTTCGAGACGGGACAACGGTCAATATGACTTTTCATCTTAAGTACATAAGATGAAACAGATTGGTTGTCGTCCATACGACATGCATGGAGTGCTCGAACCGTTTCGAAGAGCTCAACCCTTGCTTGCTGTTGGAACGTTTCCTTCAGCTGGGTTATCATGTCGTAAGCTCCGTGATGTTCATACTCCTTTTGGAGATCCGGAGTCATGCTCGCTAGCATGAGACAAGACACTTGGACAGAGTCCTCAGTGTATTTAAGCCAATCGTTGTAGGCCTCCTCATCATCCTCGGTAGGTTGATCGGGGATAGGGTCGTCTAAAACATATGATCTTCTCTCTTGCTTGAGAACGATTCTCAAGTTTCGATACCAATCAATAAAGTTGTTATGATTTAGAAGTTCCTTTTGGAGGATCGCTCGTAATGATTGGTTTGACGCGGATGAGTTATCGTGATTCTCATATTGGTGGCCATCTACAAAATTTAACAAAGATCTATTTTAGTATTTTCGATATTGCTAATTTTAATAATTAATGCCTTTTAGGGTCAATTTTATATTAAAATCTACCACCCAACATTACATTTAAATTATGGTTAGGTGACCTTTATCCCATGATTTAAATTAATAAGGTGGTCAACGATTGACGATTGTAACCATTTGCAACTTCTAGAGGTATGGGATCGACTTTAAATATCATATGCAAAGTCGGCATGTTAATCCCATCAACACCGTTTGGAAACCATATTGTAGGTGATCCATTTAACATGGTTTGCAAATCAAGACATCCTAATTACACACACTTGTGAGTTTGCCAAAATGAGTGGTTAGGTGACCTTTATCCCACGAATATGGCATTCTCACCTTAAGCCATAAGTTCCCTCAAAGTGGTTAGGTGACCTTTATCCCACTAAGAGTTCCCAAGTGACTTAAGTGTTGTGTAAAAGGACGGTGTTGATCTTGTTTTTCAATCATAATCCTAGTTTAGAAAACTCTATGTACTTGTATTTGCATGCTTTCAAATACATGATACCCTATGGTCCTTTTAATAAAACCCATTTTATTATAAAATCATTAATCCTTTTAATAACCATTTATTAACATTTAATGACTAAGAACCATTTTATATTAGCTTGTTAAGATCAATTTTATTTAGATTGTTCATCATATCCAAATATTATACAATCATTCATAAAATCATAATCAATGAAGCATAATATAACAACCACAATGTGCATATGTGCATAACCATAGCATCTAAAGTGGTCCACACTTGTTTGCCATCACAAGTGTGGTCCATAGGGCTTTCCTAAGGGTCACAACAAATCACATGGAAAGCTTCCAAAAGCCTCCCACTTGAAACCGCATCCAAAATGCTCCATTATTCTCTTATGACCTTCCTTTGTGCTTCCAATGTGTATGTCTTCATATTACAAGATATAAAGTCCTAATACAAGATATCTAGTAAAATGAAAAATACACCTAATCTATTTATTACAACCCAATAATAAATAAATTACACTTGAAACAAAGCACAAACAACAAATAATACAACCCAATTGAATGAATGAATACAACCATTACAAACATCCAAACAACACAAGGTCAAATGGCTAGGTTATGCACTAAAATAAGCATCAATCATATCATCCAAAATATAACTTTGAATCCCCTCAAAACCCACGAATTTTCAGCCAACATAAACTGAAAATTTTGGGTTTAGATGTTGTCCAAACAACACAACATATCAATATGTATATCTTTCAAGATTTAACCATAAGCATGTATAATATAACCTTGAAAGTTGGGGATTCAACAAAACAGAAATATTGCAGCCCAAAATCAGCCTATTCTTAGTTTATAATCATCCTTTAAAACCAATTTTAAAGGACAAAACAAGCAAGTCATCCACATAACCGGCTCTTGATGCCATTGATGGGTTTGCTAGAACATAAAAACCAAGTTTAACCTTTTAAACTTTCAGAAAACGCAGCGGATATATATAGCTTTATAAACCCTTTTATAAGCTGAAAAACGTGTTTGTTAGGTGACCATTTTCATGTATAAACAAACCCATATCAAAAGGATCATTATATGTGAACAATCAAGCTATGAACAATATGTTAATGAGCATAAAATCACAGCTACATAGAGCTGTGAACAACTACCTTTCTCCAGCAAAATGTCGACCAAAGATGGTGGAGATGAGGCTGAAAATAGGCCTGGACTTCAAGGTATAAGTCCTCAAATGCTCACTCCCACAAGGCTCCAAGTAGGCTTCTTAGTTGCTCGATTCTTGGACACCAAAACACAAAGATGAAAGCTCCCTAAAGACCTTCAAGATCCGTGAGTTTCAGCAGCAAGAAAACGTCCAAAAGAAGGAGATTTAAGATGCTAAAACGGCCAAGAACTCAAGTGTAGAGATCCTCAAGTGTCTATACCCCAAGCCCTTGCAATACACCTTCTTGTTAGGAAGAGAATGAACATCAAATCAACTCCAAAACCCTCAATTTGCTGCTGCCATTTTCGTGAGATGAAGGAGAGAAAGAGAGAGAGTTTTTGGCTGATTTTGCATGTGTTGAATGATGGAAATGAATGGAGTTTGAGACTAGTAATGTTTGTGTGTTTCCAAGACACAAAATTGCTCCAATAAAATTAAAGGGGGCTGCCAAAAGGGGAAGAGTTCAAAAGGTTTCCCTCCTTTAATTTTTAAACACATAACATGTTGTAACTAGTCATATATCACACAATAAAAGGTCACCTTCTAGGCTTATTTTATATTTGTGACATATGTGCTCTTTAATTAAACAATTTAATTAAAGTACACTCATATGTTATTAGTGTTATTTAAACCCCTTTTAAATGACAAGAATAACAATAAACTCATCAACAGATTATCCTTATAATTTGTTCCATCTCATATGCAATTTATTTAGAAAACTCATTTTCTAAATTTGGTGTAAATATTTAATTGCATGATCATATCATCAATTAAATATTAATTGGTGATTGCTAAGCTTGTTATTGGGTATAACCCGACTTGGATCATAACGTACTAACCACATCAATATTTTATGTGTCTTGGGCATATAGAATCCTACATTATTATTATTATTATTGTTCTTATTATTATTATTATTATTATTATTATTATTATTATTACCTTTAATGTTATTATTATTATTATTATTATTATTATTATTATTATTATTATTACTACTACTTTAATTAGTAGTAATAAGAACAATTTATACCAAAATAAGGTTAAGATAAGAGGAATACAAATGAGTCATCGTATTTGTTTTAATGATAAAACAAACCCTTACAAGCGTTAACGACATTTAAACAAACGTTAAATAAAAACATGAGAGGTCACAGGTCACGTGAGTTTTTAAACATATGCATAGATGGTGTTATTTTATGCGAAAAAGTGGGTTTTCTATGTGTAACCTTGTGTTCCAACCAATGGTTTACTACAAGGCCCTGACCCCGGGCACCTCACAGTTGGTCATTCATAGCATAAAACATTACATATTATAAATTTAAGCAGCAGAATTAATTTAACAAAAATATTCATTTCATTATAAACACTGTTGTTAAGTAATACATTGTGGTTCATGAGTCACAAAATGATTAGTTAAATGAATTACAAAACAACAGTATTGTCAAAACATAAATGAATGTCAGTCTTGCCCTGCCGAGTAGCCATCCCCGCGTGCCATCCTCAGCAACGTTTTACCTGCAACCTGGAAAATACATAAAAGTCAGCGTTGCTGAGTGAGTTCTAGTTTTTATAAATAAAATACTTTACTTTCCATTTCAAACCGTTCATTTCTTTCGTAGGTGATCACACATCGTACGTACACATAGGTAATATTATTATTATCTTCGTCATCTTTCAATTCGTACTTTTACCATTACCCTTCCGGTCTTTTGCAATACAGAGTCGCCCACCCATTAGCAATCTCAAGGATTGCAAGACTTTCGGTCTTTTGCAACACAGAGTTGCTCACCCATTAGCAATCTCAAGGATTGCAAGTCTTTCGGTCTGTTGCAACACAGAGTTGATCACCCATTAGCATTCTCAAGGATTGCAAGTCTTTCGGTCTTTTGCAACACAGAGTTGCTCACCCATTGTCAATCTCAAAGACTGACCCTGTGTGCATCCTTCGGGGTAGCTAACACGCATCACAGTTGAGCTAACGACAACATGGCCGTGCACCTCTTTACATTTGCTTGCAAGACTTTCGTTCATTCGTTTACGTTCCACTTTTCTTTATCATTACTCTTTCACTTTATTAATGATAATAATTTCCTTTCTTGATCATGATCATACCACGTAGAGTCATACAATAATAATATCAATAATATTATTAATAATTATGATAACAATAATAATAACCCTAATGATAATAATAATAAAATAATGATCATTATGGCAATCAAGCATAATCATGTGCATTAATTAATCCCGGGTCAACATCGGACCAAAACCCTACATGCACAAACTCCCACGAAAATTCTGCAATAAATTCTAAGTGTTGGGCGCATGAGGACTATTTGGGCGTATGAGCCCCATCTGGGCGTATGAGCCCCGTCTGGGCATATGAGCACTGTTGGGGCTCATCACCCCAATACTTAGGAGTTTTTAGCAAATACCCAGGCACATGAGCTACTGTTCAGGCACATCATCATACACTTGGTTTTTCTAAGGAATTTTCTAAGCGTAGGAGTACTGTTTAGGCATATTATCCTATACTTAGTTTTCTAAGTCATAATTTCAGGCACATGAGCACTGTTGGGGCACATCACTGTCCAGGTGCATGAGCCCTGTTCTGGGCGCATGAGCACTGTTGGGGCACATCACCCCTAACACTTAGGCTCCTGGTCAAAATTCTGGGAGCATGAAGACTATTCGGGCTTATGAGCCTTATATAGGCGCATTACCATCTTGTTAACTATGTTTCTAAGTCAGTTTCAGTCCCAAACATCATATTACCCGGTTCTAAGCATACACATACTATACTAAGCATGAACTTAACATAATCATAACATTATATTCGCTCAAAACATACCCCACCTACATACACATGCACATGAACATACGGGTAACATACCCAATCTCATAAAAACATACATACATGTATTTTCCAGCCCCGAAATCATATAAAACATGTAAAATGGGGTTCTAGAAACTCACCTTAGTTGTGTTCGAGTCTAAACCCTTCCCTTGAACTTCTCGGATGTTTTTAGCATCTAAAACACACTAAAACACACAACCCGAACATGCAATAACACATATGAGCATATAACCGAGACTAGATCGACCAAAAACAACTTAAAACACATAATCTTACCTTAAAACATCTAATTCTTGTTTCTTCTAAAGTTCCCGACAACTTCTGCTCTTTCTTCTTTCTCTCTCTAAATGTCCGAATGAAAATGTTGTGCAGAACAAATTGGCGGCCATACCACCTTTTTGTACAAAATAAAAATAAACTTTGTACTTTTGACACTTTTAACCCTTCCATTTTAAGTTGACTTTCATTTCCTTCTTTTTATTTCTCTTTTATTCTTTTATTTCCTTCAAAAAATACGGGTGTTACAAGTCCACCCCCCCTATATAGGTTTCGTCCCCGAAACATGTTATTCCTTAAACAGATGAGGGTAATGCTGCCTCATCTCTTCTTCAGTCTCCCACGTAGATTTGGATCCCTTCCGGTGCTTCCACTGTACACGCACAAGAGGAACCACTTTATTTCTCAGCCTCTTCTCTTTGCGATCGATGATTGCCACTGATTGCTCCACATAATTGAGCCTTTCATCAACTTCAATGTCCTCCAGTGGGACAATCATATCTTCATCAGCTAATCACTTCCTCAGATGAGATACATGGAATGTGGGATGAATCCCACTTAACTCATCTGGCAATTCGAGTCGATAAGCTACTTCCCCTACTCGTGCGACGATTCGGAAAGGTCCTATATATCTCGGGCTTAACTTACCTCGTTTCCTGAATCGAATAATTCCTTTCCAAGGTGAGACCTTCAACATAACCCGGACACCCACCTGGAACTCAATTGGTCTTCGTCTCTTGTCAGCATACGACTTTTGTCTATCTTTAGCTGCCCTCATGAAGGCTTTAATCTTTTCCAACTTCTCAGTCGTAGCTTCGATCCCCTCGACACCTCCCAGCTCTTTCTGCCCAATGTCTCCCCAACATACGGGCGTCCTACATCTCCTACCGTATAGCATCTCGTAGGGTGGCATGCCAATACTGGCATGATAACTGTTGTTGTACGAGAATTCTACACCTCTTCAAATCCAAACGAGGATCTGAGTTCACTCGGGAGCGTGAGGATGAAATGAGAAGGGAATATCCGCACCTCATCAAATCCACCCGTTCGGAAACCTAAACTGAAGCTAAATTTCAGGACAAAATTTTCTAAACGGTGGGAGGATGTAACAACCGACCCCGAGGTCAACATTTTAAACTTTGAGCTCCATAATTATTACTAGTATTATTAATATCAGTAATGCTATTATTACTACTACTTTATTATTTTCTATGATTATTAATATGTGTTCAATTTTCCCTAGATAATACTTTAAGTCTTGCCTTAGAATAGAATAATTTAAAGTCCTGAAATGTAAGGCCCCGTTCCCGGGACGCTTATAGTTGGACAATCATCGCCATTATTATATAAAACAATACACACCTCATAAGATTAAGCAGCGGAATTACATTAACAAAAACCATTCATTTCATTGATAATTACTGTTGTTAAGCAATACAACATTGTTTAAGTTACAAAAGCATCTATTAATTGCATTACAAAACAACAATAATGTTATGCGTGAATGGATGCCAGTCTTGTCCTGCCGAGTAGCTTCACCCTCATGCCATCCTCAGCAAAATTGCTTGCCAACTACAAATGCATAAAAGTCAGTGTTGCTGAGTGAGTTCTAGTTTTAAAAGTGTTAAAATACCTTGTATAACTTATATACTAAAATACTCTTTTTCAATAAAATACTTTCTTTACTTTGGTACGTGAGCATTCATCGTACATACAACAAGGTATAACCTTATTAATCATTCATTATCGCATGTATTCATTCATTTCATACTTTAGCATTATCTTTCACTGTTTCTAGATCTTGTCATAACTTTACCCCCATCCTTGGGCATGCATCCACCTCATTCCCGGCACACAGCCGCGTCATTTCTAAGGTAAAGTGACAAGGATCCCATTTCGTAGTCTGGATCAGTACTCAAGACTGATCCCCCTATGCGTGAACCCTTATGAGTTAGACAAAATCCCATGCTATATTACACACGGTTGAGCTAGCAACTCGAACCTCCTTTCATTTTTCTTGCAAGACTTTTCATCCGTTCATTCTTTATGTTCCACTGTCATTATCATTAATCTTTCACTCTCATTATGATAATACTTTACGTATATGAGCATAAACACACCACGTAAAGTCAAATGATAATATATAATATGGAATATAAAAACAAACCATAAACATTCATATAATTAATAAACATAAGCTTTAACTCAAAGTAGGGTCAAACCCTAAAATTCTGATTGCCCAAAATATCAGAAAAATTTCTAAGTGTTCTAGGCGCATGAGAACTATGCAGGCGTATGAGGACTGCTCAGGCATTTTTCCACTATGCAGACACATGAGCCTTGGGGGTTTCAACACTTAGGTGCATGAGCCACTCCGGGCACATGAGCACTATTTGGGCTTATGACCTACACTTAGGCATCTGGGCATAAATTTTGGGCGCATGGGGTATTGTTTGGGCGCATGAGCCTACACTTAGTATTTTCAGGTAATGGTTTGGGTCCATGGGCACTATTGGGGCACCTGACCCCAACACTTAGGTTTTCCTAAGGCACAATTCAGGCTCATGGGCCCTATTTGGGCGCATGGCCATCTGTTTGACATGTTTCTAAATTATTTTCGGTCCCAATCACCATGCTAACATGTTCTTGACTTATATCTATCATTCTAAGCATCAACAACACATAAACAACCATAAAACATAATCACACATGCACAAATACCTACGGTTACATAAACAACATTTGTAAAACATTTTAAATATGCATTTTCATCCCCAAAGAGTTAAAAAAACATATAAAACCGGGGTCTAGAACTCACCTTTACTACTTCCAAACACCACTCCTTGAAATTTGAAAAGTCTTGATGTTTCTCACACCTAGACACCAAGAACACAAGAACCCGAACACACATAAACACACAAGAACATGTAAAACTCGGTTTCATGGTCGAAAACCAAAGAAAACCAAAACAATTATGCAAGAATTATTACCTAGACCAAGATCAGTTGTTTTCTCTCTCTAGAACCAAAGAACTATGCTTTCTCTCTCTAAAATGGTTGAAGTAGTTGATGTAACAGAAATTGTGGGCGGCCATGCCCATGTTAAACATAATAATAATAATGATATTTTTTCCTTTTTGCTCTTTTAATTCCTCTATTTATGTTCATTTCACTTTCTCTCAAGATACTTTTCTTTTTCTTTTCTTATTGCTTTTTCTTTCTTCTATTTCGACAATTTTTCCGGGTGTTACAAATCTACCCCCTTAAAGAGGTTTCGTCCCCGAAACCTGTCACTATTCAAATAACTATGGGTAATGCTGTCTAATTTCTTCCTCAATCTCCCACGTAGACTCTGAACCCTTTCGGTGTTTCCACTGTACTCGTACCAGTGGAACCACTTTATTCCTCAATCTTTTATCCATCCGATCGATGATTGCCACTGGTTGCTCCATATAATTGAGCCATTTATCCACCTCGATATCTTCCAGTGGTACAATTATGTCTTCGTCAGCTAAACATTTTCTCAGATGCGAAACATGGAATGTTGGATGAATTCCACTTAACTCATCGGGCAGTTCTAATCGATAGGCCACCTCTCCTACTCGTGCGATGATTCGGAAAGGCCCTATGTACCTCGTGCTCAGCTTGCCCCTCTTCTGGAACCGGATGATCCCCTTCCAAGGCGAGACCTTCAACATGACTCTATCACCCATGTTGATCTCGATCGGTCTATGCCTTTTGTCGGCATACGACTTCTGTCTCTCTTTTGCTGCCTTCATAAAGGCTTTGATTTTTTCTAACTTTTCAGTCGTAGCCTCGATCACCTCGATACTTCCCAACTCCTTCTGCCCGATATCTCCCCAGCATACGGGCGCCCTACACCTTCTACCGTATAACATCTCATAAGGAGGCATACCAATGCTGGCATGATAACTGTTGTTGTATGAGAATTCAGCTAACGGTAACTGATCATCCCAACATCCTCCAAACTCAATCACGCATGCTCGGAGCATATGTTTGAGTGTCTGGATCGTCCTCTCAGACTGACCATCTGTCTAAGGATGGTAAGCCGTGCTAATGTGTAGTCTCGTGCCCATCGCATCATGAAATCTTTTCCAAAACTTAGATGTAAACAGAGTATCGCGATCAGACACAATAGACACTGGTACACCATGACGAGCTTTAATCTCCTTGATGAACAGGTCCGCCAGTCTGTCAGATAAATACATTTCATGGATCGTTAGGATGTGAGCACTCTTTATCAGATGATCAACTATCACCTAGATGGTATCGTACCCCCTCGCCGTGCGGGGTAGCTTCGTAATGAAGTCCCTGGTGATGTGCTCCCACTTCCACTCGGGTATATCTAACGGTTGGATTTTCCCGTATGGCTTCTGATGCTCTGCTTTCACTTGCAAGCAAGTGAGGCACTTAATCATATACTCCACTACATTGCGCTTCATTCCCGGCAACCAGTAATCTTTCTTCAGGTCTTGATACATCTTGGTAGCACCGGGATGAATCGAGTGTCTAGTTTTCTGTGCTTCATCCATAATTCGCCCCCGTAGGTCTATGTAACAGGGGATCCACATCCACCCAAACCGGGTTCTAACTCCATGGGTACTTTCTCCAATTCCGTGACTAAACCTCTCATTCGTTCAGTGTTAAGAAGTTCTTTTTCAGCACCTCAATTTGAAATTTGTTGACTTGGTTCATCACGTTAGAGGTCATCACGAGTTGATAAGCTTTAACCCGAATTGGTTCGGATCTCTCCTTTCGGTTGAGGGCATCAGCCACTACATTGGCTTTAGCCAGATAGTAATGGATCTCATAGTCATAATCTTTGATGAGCTGCAACCATCTCCTTTGCCTCATGTTGAGATCTTTTTGCTCCACGAAGTATTTCAAGCTCTTGTGGTCGGTGAAGATGGTGCACTTCATCCCCGTATAAGTAGTGTCATCAAATCTTCAACGCGAAGACCACAGTTGCTAGCTCCAAATCATGGGTAAGGTAGTTGACCTCGTGGATTTTCAGCTGTCGAGATGCGTACGCTATTATCCTTCCACGTTGCATCAAGACGCGAATAAGAAGCATCCGAATATACCACTAAGTCCTCACTCCCTTCGGGTAACGTCAAGACAAGAGCTTGAGTTAATCTTGTCTTCAACTCCTCGAAAGCATCCTCCTATTCCTGACCCCACACAAACTTCACATTCTTGCGAGTCAATTTAGTCGACGGTGAGGTTATCTTGGAAAAGTGTTGAATAAATCTTCTATAGTATCCTGCCAAACCCAAGAAACTACGAATCTCGGATGGCGTCTTTGGAGACTTCCATTGCATCACCGTCTCGACCTTTGCTGGGTCTACCATGATTCCTTCAAAAATCACCACGTGGCCCAGAAATTGAACTTCGTGCAACCAAAAAGCATACTTAGAGAATTTAGCATACAACTTCTCTCTTCTAAGTGTCTCCAGTACTTCGCGTATGTGGCCGACATGTTCTTCTTCGCTCCTTGAATAAACCAGGATATCATCAATAAACACAATCACTGATTTATCTAACATGGGCCGACACACTCGGTTCATTAAATCAATAAAGGCAGCTGGCACGTTAGTTAGACCAAAAGAAATAACGAGAAACTCGTAGTGTCCATAACGCGTGCGAAAAGCTGTCTTTGGGATATCTCCCTCCTTCACCTTCAGATGATGGTTGCCAGATCAGAGATCTATCCTTGAGAACCAACTGGCACCTTGGAGCTGATCAAACAAGTCGTCAATCCTCGGTAAAGGTTATTGGTTCTTCACCATTAGGTTGTTTAACTTTCGGTAGTCTATGCACGTCCTCATACTACCGTCTTTCTTCTTAACAAACAAGACCAGAGCACCCTAACGAGAGATACTCGGTCGGATGAACCCTTTATCCATCAACTCCTGGAGTTGAACCATGAGTTCTTTCATCTCGGTCGAAGCTAATCAATACGGTGCCTTGGAAACGGGTTGAGCACCGGGTATCAGATCAATCTTAAACTCAATCTCGCAATCCAGTGGCACGCCTGGTAAATCTTCTGGGAACCCGTACGGAAAGTCACGCACAACTAGTTCATCAGACAATTGTGGTACCAACACGTCCACATCCTTTACATAAGCTAGGTAGGCATTACACCCGCGTCTCAAGCACTTCTCTGCCATCGCCATTGAAATCACCTTAGGAACCATAGTGACGCGATCACCATAAATTGTCACCAAACTTCCATCGGGCGCAACTAATAGAACAAGCTTCTTACGACACACGATGTTTGCCTCATAGGTTGCTAACTAATCCATCCCTAGTATTACATCGAATCCGATAAGGGGCATCACATGTAATTTAGCAAAAAAAACTATGGCCCTCTAGTTCTATGTCACGGTTTTATATTATATCAGAACTTCTAGTAGACTTATCAATAGCAGTTTCTACGTCAAAAGGTTCATCGATACTTCTACTACTGACATGCAACTTAGCACAGAAAGCAATAGAAATGAAACTCCTACTAGCACCAGAAACAAATAATACAGAGGCACAAGTTTGGTTTACTAGAAACATACCTGACACAACATCGGGGTCTACCCTGGCCTCCTCCGTGGTCATCATGAAGGCTCTAGCAGATGCCCTCTGACCTCCTTCTTCCATCCTCTTCTTCATCCTCTTCTTCATCCCAGAGCTTTCGGCCCTTGGCTTGTTACAATCCCTGCTGAGATGGCCTTCCTCACCATAGTTACAACACCGTATAACTCCACACATCTTTTCCACATGACGGGGATTTCCACACTTGAAGCACACATTCTCTCCCCGCTTACATTTGCCCATGTGCTCCCTTCCACATCAACTGCACTTCTTCACTTCCGAGCTTGATGACACCACCCTACGGTCATCCATCCTCATCCTCTTGTTGTTTGGAGTGAAATCACCATGACCAAACCGCTTCCCATTCCAGTTCTTGTCACCCCCACTCTTCTTACTCGCCTCTTCCATGGCCACCACCTCCCTCTCATCGTGTAGTCTCCCTGCCAAATCGAATACCGACCTAAACGTACCTGGTCGGGCGGCTATTAGATGTCTACGGATATCTGCCAGTAGACCCTGAATGTACCTCTTGATCTTCCTTGATACTGGAGTCACCTAATCCGGCACCAGCCTTGCCATCTCATTAAATTTTATGGTATACTGTTGGTGCGTCATAGTTCCCGCCTCTTGCTGCAAGAATTCCCTCTTAATCTTTTCCAACTCCCTGTGAGGACAAAACTCCTCAATCACCCACTTCTTTAGTTCTGGCCAACTCATCCTGCTAATGGCCCTGCTACCCTCGGCCTGGACGATGTTGTCCCACTGGCATAAGGCCGACTCTACAAATGAGTGGGTGGCAAACCTCACCTTCTGATCTTCTCGACAATCGCTGATATCAAGTACCGCCTCCATCCCCCTCACCCATCGGTGAGCAGCAGCAGCATTGCCATTTCCATCGAATGTTGGGGGCTTGCATCTTTGAAATGCCCCATAGTTACAGCCCCATGCAGTTTCCTGCACAACTTCTTCCTCCTCCTCCTCATCAGAGACAACCGTCTCAGTCTCCGGTTGTTCTCTTTCTTCTCTTCTAGTGGTCTTCCTCTTTTCCTTCCTTTCATCCTTCCTCACAGCCTTGATCACTTCAGTTATTACAGACGGTAGAATTGTCTGCATGACTTGATGGGCCTCCTCTACTACTGCCTCTTTCACCAAGGCCCTCAAGTTTGCACTCTCATCACCACGTTCCTGGTGATAGATATTGGACTCTTTAGTCCTAGCCCTATTCCTCCTAACACGCGGTTCAGTACCACGTCCACCATGTACTCCACCCTAGAAGCCTTAGACGATCTGCCTCCAGCCATCCTCTAATCACTATATGATTCAAACACAAACACGGTCATTCAAGGTTATAGCTTAGTTTATGTTAAGTATAGTAAGTTCCTAATTAAAGTGGCCAATTGTAATTAGCAACTTACTTTACTCTTCATACCCCAAGCATTTCTTATCCTGACTACATCAATACCTAAATCTACTAAGAGCACATAATTCAAATTGCACATGCACATAATACCAGTTTACGTTGAGAAAGAAGTACCCGATGGCACGTGGCTACTCGGGCTGGCATCCCTTTCCTTTAGTCCCATTCTCAGTTTAAGATTAGGTTTTTTGAAAATAGTTTACCCAATTCACTTAAACTTTAGCTCTGTTACCAACTTGTAAGACCCCGTTCCCACGACGCTTACGACTGGACAATCATCGCATTATTATATATAACAATATACATCTCATAAGATTAAGCACCGGAATTACATTAACAAAAACAATTCATTTCATTGATAATTACTGTTGTTAAGCAATACAACATTGTTTATGTTACAAAAGCATCTATTAATTGCATTACAAAACAACAATAATATTATGCGTGAATGGATGCCAGTCTTGCCCTACCGAGTATCTTCACCCTCATGCCATCCTCAGCAAAATTACCTGCCAACTGAAAATGCACAAAAGTCAGCGTTGCTGAGTGAGTTCTAATTTTAAAAGTGTTAAAATACCTTGTATAATTTATATACGAAAATACTATTTTTCAATAAAATACTTTCTTCACTTTCGTACGTGAGCATTCATCATACATACAACAAGGTATAACCTTATTTAGCATTCATTATCACATGTATTCGTTCGTTTCGTACTTTATCATTATCTTTCACTGTTTCTAGATCCTATCATAACTTTACCCCCATCGTTGGGCACGCAGCCACCTCATTCCCGGCACACAGCCGCCTCATTTCCAGGGTAAAGTGACAAGGATCCCATGTCGTACTATGAATCAGTCACCAAGACTGATCCCCCTGTGAATGAACCCTTATGGGTTAGCTAAAATCGCATGCTATATTACACACAGTTGAGCTAGCAACTCTCAATGAGTCGTGAACTGCTTTTCATTCGTTCATTCTTTATCTTCCGCTGTCATTATCATTAATCTTTCACTTTCATTATGATAATACTTTACGTATACGAGCATAAACACACCATGTAAAGTCACATGATAATATATAATATGGAACATAAAAAAAACCATAAACATTCATAAAATGAACAAATATAAACCTCAAGTCAAACCAGGGTCAAACCCTAAAATTCTGATTTTCCAAAATTTTAGAAAATTTTCTAAGTGTTCTAGGCGCATGAGAACTATGCAGGCGCATGAGGCCTGCTTAGACGTTTTTCCACTATGTAGGCGCACGAGTCTTAGGCGTATCAAGACTTAGGCGCATGAGCCACTCTGGGCGCATGAGCCACTCTGGGCGCATGAGCACTATTTAGGCGCATGACCTACACTTAGACGTCTGGGCATAAATTTTTGGCGCATGAGGTACTGTTCGGGCGCATGATCTTACACTTAGTATTTTCAGATAATGGTTTGGGTGCGTGGGTACTATTGGGCGCCTAACCCCAACACTTAGGTTTTTCTATGGCACAATTCAAGCGCATGGGCCCTGTTTGGGTGCATGACCATCTTTTTGACATGTTTCTAAATTATTTTCAGTCCTAATCACCATCCTAACAAGTTCTTAACTTATATCTATCATTCTAAGCATCAACAACACATAAATAACCATAAAACTTAATCACACATGCACAAATACCTACGGTTACATAACAACATTTGTAGAACATTTTGAATATGCATTTTCAGCCCCAAAGAGTAAAAAAAAATAAAATCGGGGTCTAGAACTCACCTTGACTGCTTCCAAACACCAGTCCCTCAAATTTGAGAAGTCTTGATGTTTCAAACACCTAGACACCAAGAACCCGAACACACATAAACACATAAGAACATGTAAAACTTGGTTTCACGGTTGAAAACCAAACAAAACTGAATCAATTATGCAAGAATTACTTACCAATTTTCAAATTCGACACATGAAAAGCGTCATGTATGTAGCTCAGCTCTTTAGGTAACCTGAGCTGGTATGCTACCGGGTCAATTCTTGCCAATATTTCGAATGGTCCAATATATCTTGGGCTTAGCTTGCCCTTCTTGCCGAATCTCACAGCTCCTTTCCATGGTAAACATTACTTTATCACCTACTTGGAACTCCAGGGGTTTTCATCTTCTGTGTGCATACTTCTTTTGATGATCCCTATGACTATCTTGTCCGTGGTATCCATTTTGATGTAGGGTCCTATCACTTCGCTATAACCAATCTCGTTCCAACTTAATGGTGACCGACATTTCCTACCGTATAGGGCTTCGTATGGGGAACTTTTATGCTTACGTGGTAGTTGTTGTTGTAGGATAACTCCACTAGGGGAAGGTTATTATCCCAACTTCCACCAAAGTCAATCACACAAGCTCTTAGCATGTCTTTGAGGGTCTGAATGGTTCTCTCACTTTGTCCGTCGGTTTGAGGGTGATATGTGGTGCTTAAATCAAGACGGGTTCCCAGACCCTGTTGGAGATATCTCCAAAATCGCGATGTTAAGCGCCTATTGCGGTCTAAGATAATCGAGAGTGGCACTCCATGCCGAGTTACTATTTCATAAATGTATAGTTGAGCTAACTTGGACAAGTCGTAGTCTTCTTAAACTGGTAAGAAGTGGGCTGACTTGGTAAACCTATCTATAATTTCCTATATAGCATCATGCCCATGGAAGGTCTTTGGCAATTTTGTAACAAAATCCATTGTAATGTTATCCTATTTCCACTCGGGAATTTCAGGTTGTTGTAACCTTCCTGACGGTTTCTGGTTCTTGGCTTTTACCATGGCACATGTCGGACATTTTCCCACATAGGTGGCAATTGATCTTTTAATTCCGGGCCACCAGAATAGAGGCTTTATATCTTGATACCTCTTGTCGCTTTCTGAGTGAATCGAGTATTTAGATTTGTGGGCTTCATTTAAAATCACCTCTCTAAGTCCTCCATTCTTTCATGCCCATGCTCTTCCTTCATGCTTGTGTAGTCCATCATTGCTTGCCTCCAAATGCTTTTCCATTCTTGTTAAGAACTCATTAGCTAGTTTGTCCCCTTTTAGAGCTTCCTCTTATGCCTCTTTTAGTCTGGTGACAAGGTTAGTATACACGCTCATCCTTAAGCCGCAAACACGAAGGGGTTTTCCCCTTTCCTTTCTTCTCAGGTCATCTGCCACTACATTTTCCTTTCCTGGATGATAGTGATTCTCGCATTCGTAATTGCTTAGTAATTCTACCCATCTCCTCTGGTGCATGTTCAACATCTTCTGATACAGGATATGCTTCAGGCTTTTGTGATCGGTGTAAATGACACACCTAGTACCATAGAGATAGTGCCTTCAGATTTTGAGTGCAAATACCATGGCACCCAATTCCAAATCGCGTGTCGTGTAAATCTTTTCATGCTCATTCAGTAATCCGGTTGTGTAAGCGATCACCTTTTCCCGCTGCATTAACACACAACCAAATCCTTGATGCGAGGTGTCACAATAGACTACAAAGTCCTCTGTTCCCTCTGGTAGGGCGAGGATAGGTGCGCTGCATAGTTTTTCCTTTAACAGATTAAAGGCTTCATCTTTTTCCTTTCCCTACTCATAAGCTGTATCCTTCTTGGTCAAAGCAGTTTATGGTTGTACTATTCATGAGAAATCCTTGATAAATCTCCTATAATAACCGGCCAAACCATGAAATTGTCTGATCTCGATAGGTGGTTTTAGGATCTTCTAGTTTTTGATAGCCTCTATTTTTGCTGGATCGACCTGGATTCCATCCTTAGTTACCATGTGCCCAAGAAACTGGATTTCAAGCATCCAAAAGTCACCTTTGGAGAATTTTGCGTATAATTGCTTGTTCTTGAGTAGTTCAAGAATTAATCGGAGATGCTTCTCATGTACTTCTTTGCTTCGAGAGTAGATGAAGATATTGTCAATAAACACGATCACGAACCTGTCAAGGTATGGGTGGCACACACGATTCATGAGGTCCATGAATGTTGCTAGCGCGTAAGTCAATCCGAAAGGCATGACTAGGTACTCATAGTGCCCATATCTGGATCTGAAGGCTATCTTGGGGATGTCTTCTTCCTTTATCTTCAGTTGGTGGTATCCCGATCGCAAGTCTATCTTAGAGAAATAGCTAGCTCCTTGCAATTGATCGAATAAGTCGTCAATTCTAGGTAGAGGTTATCGGTTTTTATGGTAAGCTTGTTCAATTCCCATTAGTCGATCCACATTCTTAGGGTTCCATCCTTTTTCTTTAAAAATTGTACCAGAGCACCCCATGGCGAAACGCTGGGTCATATAAACCCCTTATCAAGTAATTCTTGGATTTATAGCATCAGCTCCTTCATTTCAGGCAGAGCGAGTCGATAAGGTGCTTTGGCCACAAGCGCGACACCGGGTAATAAATCTATCTGGAATTCAACTTGTTGGGTTGAGGGAGTCCTGGTAAGTCTTCTTGAAATACTTCCAAGTACTCAGACACCATAGATATGTCTTCAATCTTTTGTTCCCCTTTGGCTTTCATCACATAGATTATGAACGTTGTGTGTCCTTTCTTGAGGCTCTTAAGCAAACGCTCATCACACACGATTTCAGCCCTATTTCTAGCCAACCGATCCATTCCTACAACCACATCAAAACCTCCTAATTTAATAGGCATTAAGTCTATACCAAATGAATTACCTTCGAGGATCATCTTGCAATCTTTGATGACTTCGTTAGTTTCTATTATATTATCGTCAGCCAATTCCACGGTAAATGTATCAATTAAAGTGCAAGTTGCCAAATCAATCAAAGGCCTAAAGGTAGTAGAAACAAAACTAGCAGTCGCTCCAGTGTCAAATAGAACGGTAGTAGGATGGTTGTTTATGAGAAACGTACCGTTCACCACATCAGGTTCTTTACGAGCACCGTTCGGATCCATCATGAACGCTCTTCCCTTGGGTTTGTAAGGTCTGGTAGCTATGTCTCTTGCTAGCTTGGGACACTTATTCCTCATGTGTCCTGGATCTCCACACTTATAACATTGTTTCTCAGGCGCTTACGTTCAATCCTTAACTAAATTACCAGTTCGTTTACATCTAAAACAGGGCATCGGGTTGCACTCTCCTCGATGGTGCTGTTTGCACTTGTTGCAAAAAGGACTTGTGCCTAAGTATAATCTCCGAGCCTTTCCACCTTGGTCATTACTCCTTACAACTTCACCAGATCTCTTGCTTGAACTACCACTGCTGCCGGCCACCTTCCTTGCATGAAACCACATCCTTTTCTCATCCACTGCATTCTTCTTATCCTTGGTTTTCACATGCTCAGTCTAACCAGCTCCAACAGGGTTGTAGGCCTGGAAGAACGGACCATGCCTCTAACCCTAGGGTGTAATCCCCATATGAAACGGGCTACTCACTTGGCTTCTGGCACCACCAGATGTGGCATCAATCGGGACAAGGCAAGGAAACGGTTGATGTACTTTGTGTAATTCGGTCCTTTCATCTCTAAATACAGAAATTTAGATCCAGCTTTTCTAATTGGTTAATTGGACAATACTTGTTGGTTATTAAGTCTCTGAATTCGACCAATTCATCTGACCTGCTGCATTCCTTCCTCTAAGCTGAATGATGGTTTTCCACTATTCCAGTGCGGGGTCCTTTGAGTGATTAGGAAGCAAACCTTACCATGTGTTCCATCTTGCACTCACTAGTATCTAACACAACCTCAATGTCATCCAGCCATCTATAAGACTCAATTGCACCCTCAGTGCCATAGAAGTCTTTCGCTTTGCAGGCCATGAATGTCTTATAGGAACATCCGTTTCTTATCCCTTCAGTGTCATCATTGTTTCCTTCATCATTCCTGGGTCCATCATTCCCGGTTGTATTTCCCTGATCTGCATTGATATGGGCAATGATCGTCGGGATGGCGTTAGCAATCAGCCGTGCCAATAGGTTAGCAATCTTCTCGTCGTTCTCAGGGTTGACATTTTCTCCACGTAGGGTTCCTGGTGGAGTAGGTGGTTGGTTCCTAGTCTATCTAGCTTCCTCATGTCGACCTCTAGCAGCTCCTCGTCTCCTGATACAAGTTCCTCATCAGGTCGGCATTCTGGTCGCATCATAGATAAATTCGTTTAGCATCTCATACATTTTGGTTTCACATATTCCATTATGTCGAATTTACCCTTATTAGTCGTGCTAACCAATTACAGGGAAGTATAATGCATACAACATGACACAAACATATATAATTCTTCCATCAACATGGGGCGAATCATTCATAATACACAAATCAATTTTTTATCACATAACATATTGCCATCTAAATCAAGTCACCCTGTAACATTAGCATCAATAGCAATAGTTTCTTAGATAATTCAAACATAGCATCAACCAAACAAAATAGTAATAGTGTCATAGTTTCACAAAATGGAAGGTGCCATCACCCCCATAAATAATAATGGTCTCTAAAATAGATAAATAAATTAGTTTCTTCGAATAGTTTCGAAACCTACTGCCCGTCAGACAAATATCATCATATTCACACTGCCATTTCTTTTTCAGCCATCCAAACCAACCCGAGCTCTTCTTCCTTTCCTCCTGCTCTAAGCGTTGCATGCTATAGGACACCACCATCTCCTGAAACTGGGCAGACTGTGAAGTTTGAGTGGCATGCTGGAGGGTCAGCTCGTACGCCGGATGGTCTTCAGTAACTCACTCAAGTAGGATCCGGAGGTCCAAAGTCACTAGCCCGGCGGCTAGACTGAGAGTACGGATCGCTGGCGAGAACACTACGTCCATCGTACAAGCTACGCCTAGGTGGCATCCAGCACTCATCATGAGGAAGGCGTCTAGGCGGGTCGATCACGGGAGGTGCTGGCGTCGGGGTCCTTGCAGGAGGAGGTGTAGGAGGGGGCATCCTAAAGGAGACTAAAGGTCTTGGTCTAGAACTCTTACAAGGGAGAATGATAACACGCGCACCCCTATCCCCAATAGGTGGAATAGGTGAATGGGTAAGCGCGGCAACGTGCGGCGAGTTGGAGCGCGTTCGACTCCTGACTGGGGATGTCGACGATGAGTCTTCTGATGGATCAGTGTCATCGGAGTTCACAGATATTCATTCTAGATGTCCACACCTTGGTAAGTATGGCTCATACTCTGTCTGGGGCTTTGCCATCCTAAGGTTCCTAACGGGAGCAGTCTCGTCAGTCGAGTGTGCAGGTGCCTTTCCCCTATCAGCCATGGTCTTGTTATCCTATAAAAAGTATGTTGGATCTTGAAAGAATAGGTCTAGATCAATTTGTATAGGATTAGAACTTTAATCAATACATGTAATGAATGATTATAATTCACTCTTAATGGATGCATTATGTATATAAGTTAACCTATATATGTGTTGATTTATGTGTATGATAACAGGTAAAAGTATTATACATGGTTGATTCTTGAAATCAGCTAAGTGTAAGAAACATCTACGAATGAACATTTGTGTTCTTCCGTAGATATGTTTCTTACAAGGCCAAGCATCCAAAGATTGTCGACGGATAAACATCAGTATTCACTGATGGAATCACCACTAGATGATAAAGTGAAGACTCCTGCTGAAGAACAAGTTCCTGCGGGATAGAAAAAGTTCCTACGGAAGACAAAGTTCCTGTGGAAGAGCAAAAGTTCCTGCGGAAGAGCAAAAGTTCCTGCGGAAGACAAAGTTCCTATGGAAGACAAACACTTGGACTTGCAATATACAAGTGTTACAAGTCAACAAGTCGACAAGTCAACTTCGAATCCTAAGAGATCTGGTGTTTCCTTAACAGACTCATAATTGCCTATAAATATAAGTCCTAGGTTTCATATCAAAGGATCGAACACAAGAACATTATTACGGGAAACACACATCACATCACCCAATCAAACCCTAGCCGCCGTCACATAACAACAATACATTCGACGAATCGTTGTTCATGGCATTCTTAATTATTCTTTTGTAATCATTATTCAGTATTAATGAAATACATTTGAATTAATTCTTGTTTGCTTATTTATTACGTATACATAATTGTGCTCACCATAACAAGCTTTAATTTTGATATTAAATTATCAATTAAAACAATTAAACAACAATTAATGATTATTCTGCAATCATTGACTTGATTCCATTCCAATACTGATAATTCCTGATTGCGATCCTTGGATTCACAGGTGGTATCAGAGCCAAGTGCTCATTGATTTAGATCGATTGATCTATCAGTATTAGAATTGTTTAATTGTCTTTTTGATTAATCATTTAAAATCATGATTTATCTTTCAGCAAGCACTGTTTTATTGCTTGATTAATATAGATCTATATTCATATTAATTGAATAGTAGATCTGAGTTATTGATTGATAATCATTAATTGATCAATTAACTTGATCAAATACATTAACAAAGTCCTTGACTTGATAATTAATTATCATTGAAAGGATTGACTGATTTGGGATCATTATAACTTAATTATCACTAATTAAGTTTTGTCACTAATTAGTTCATAGAAACAATTATAGTTAAATTCCTAAAATTTAACTATATTGAGTACCTTTGGTGGATCATACCAATCTCCAAAGTTGGAAACAAAGGCGGATTTCAAATCCTGGAAAAACAAGTTCAGGAACATGTTAATTACACTGATTCCAACTTATTGGAATCAATAACTGAAGGTCCTTATATTCCACCCACCCTTGGGCCGGATTATAATGATAAAATCAACCCATAAGTACAAAAGATCTATCACCTGATGTTGTTAAGAATGTTAAAGTTGATATCAAGGCATACAGTCTGCTTAGTATGGCTTTACCTGAACAGATCTTAATCAGGTGTGAGAACTACAAAACAGCAAATTCCTTGTGAAAGATACTTCATACACTCTATGAAGGGAGTGATGAAATCATAAGAATTAGGAAGAAAACCCTTCGTTCACAATATGAAAACTTTCATCATATTGAGGGTGAATCAATTCCTCAATAACTCCACAGATTTATGCAACTTGTAACTGAGATGAACATCTTTGAGTTGAAGTACACTAATGAGAAGTTAAACAAAAAGATTCTCCATACTTTGCTTGAAAGTAGGAAGCAAACTATGTCCATGTTCAAGAACACCATAGATCTGAAATCAACCAGTTTAGATACACTGGTTGCTAAAGTGGAAGCTCTTGAAATGGATGAAAAATCAAGAAACAAGAGTATGAGAACCCTTGTCACACCCTATCATTTTAAAGAAACAAAAAGTGCAGGAAGTGCTTTCATTTCTAACAATGATAGTGAGAACTCTTGTACTTTGAGTGATGATGAAGAGGAAGTGAGTTTCTATGCATCAAAGCCTTCAAAGAAATCATCTCAAAGTAAACATGGAAAGGACAAAGGAAGAACTGCTGATAGAAGAGATGCACCTACAGCACCATCAAAGTCCTCACAACAGAACAATCAATCAGAACCCATTACTGTGATCCTAGATTTTGAAGAACAAAAAGCAGCTCTTGCAGCTTTTAGTTCTAGTTTTCAAGCTTACTTAGGAAGTTCTCTAACATCAGCAAATATTTGTCAACAAGACTTGGAAGAACTGAATCCTGATGTAGTTGAGGAGATGGATCTCAATTGGAAAATGGCAATGATTGCTTATAGAGCCAAACCATATCTTAGAAGAAACAAAATCTTGGTCGCAGCAAGCAAAACATCAAAGATTGGTGTTGACAAGTCAAAGGTAAGATGCTTCAAGTGCAATCTCTATGGACATTTCTCTAGAGAATGCAATCAACAATCAAATCTGGACTTGAGACAACATCAGCAACCTTAGTCTCATCAACACAATCTCATCAGCCATCAGCATCTCAAAGATCTTTCAGACAACCTCAGCTAACAAACTCATCCCCACCAACCACAAATGATTCAGTAGGACCTAGAAATTTAAAGGAATCTGGGCTGATCATACTACAAGATGGAACATGTGACTAGAGTATGTATGAGAGGGAAGTCTTGGAAGAGAATCAAGCTTTAATGGTCCACATGGAAAACAAAGTTCCACCAATGGCTAGAGAGGTAAAAGAAAGACTGTGTTCATCAGTATATGTTAAGGAAGTTGAACGATATAGAGTCCATGCTCAACAATTGGCTGATAAAGTAAAAGAAACAATGATTTTGAATGAATCCCATGTAAGATAACGTAAATTATATCAAATCAAAATTAACTCTTTGCAAAAGGATTTAGAAAAATTTGTTTTAGAAAATTACAACTTAAAAGCCCAAGTTGAGCATCTGACCACTTCCTTAACCAAATCCATGGCTGATCATGCATCAACTGAAGTGAAACTTCAGAAGTTTCAACTTTCATCTCAGTAATATAAGAAATTGTTAAATTCTCATATTGAATCAAAGAATAGGTATGGGTTGCGATATAATGTTGTTGCACCTCCAATAAATGATAACTATACCACTTTACTTGGAACAATGACAAACACTTTGTTAAATCATTTTGTCCTAAGCACCAAGTTTGAAACAAAATCTAATCAGAAAAACACTGACAATGAAACTGAGGTGAGTGAAACTGAGTCTTCTGAATCAGAAAACTTTAAACACAATGACTCAGAATTTGATTTTGATAAATGTGATGACTTGGATGATTCTGATGAACATGATGATGATTAACTGAACATTGGTAAGAATGTTACTATTGAAACTGTCCTTCCTAAAGTACTTGAAGAATCAAAACTGCAATATCCTCCAAAACAATGAAACATACTAAAGACTATCTGCAAGAGGATTGCTCAATTAAATGAAGGACTTCAAGAACTTAATCAGCCTAAAAATTTTTCAACAAAAGGAGTTGATCTGTGCAGATCTGCTGAGGATGTACCCTTATCCCCCGTAGATAATGTAAGAAGAAACAACCAACATTAAGCAGCAGAAAGGTACTTCAGTAGAAGATCTGCGGAAGGCAAAATCTGCTGAATCCATAGAACATCTAAGGGAAGCAAAAACCAAATCTACGGAAGAGGTGACAAAGAAAGTGTAAGGCCCCATTCCCGAGCACCAAACAGTTGGTCATTCATCGCACATAAAACGTATAATTATTTAAGACATTGTAGCGGAAATTAATTAAAACCGTTTCATATAATTTAATGACAACTTTTGCAAAGTAATACAATACCGTTAATTGTTACAAAATATTAAATTGCATTACATCACCAATAGGACATTGTTATACTAATGGATGCCATCCCCAAAAATGCCAAGTAGTTGCCCCGTGCCATCCTCAGTAACTTTTACATGCCAACTGTAAAATACATAAAGTCAGCATTGCTGAGTGAGTTTTAGTTTTATAAATAAAATACTTTACTTTCTTTAAACCTTCCTTTACTTTCATATGCGATCATACATCATACGTACAGATAGAGAATATTACTTTTAACTTTCATTAACATTCATTGTTTACCATCATATTCATAGCATGTTTTCATTTCATGCTTTTCGTTAACATTCTCTTACTTTCATTCTCATTCTTTCGTAACGTACTTATAATCATTCTTTTACATTCGTACTTGTTTACTTTCTTCCTTTCTTTCTTTCGTACGTTACGTTATTCTTTTACATTCATATGGATTGATGAACAATACCCTGAACATTGTGCACGAAGCTGATGCTGGACCTGTGGTAATTAAACCATGAACATTATGCACGAAGCTGATCCAGTCACCTAGGGAAAGTCATCTCTCCCGTTCATTCAAACCAATTGGTCATACCCCGAACATTGTACACGAAGCTGATGCTGGACCTGTGGTAATTAAACCAAAAACATTGTGCACGAAGCTGATCCAGTCACCTAGGGCATACCAAAGGGCCTTGTCAATCTCAGTGATTGACCCTGTGTGCATCCTTTGGGGTAGCTAACCCGCATCACAGTTGAGCTAACGACAACATGGTCGTGCACCTCCTTTCATATTGCTTGCAAGCCATTCCTTCATTCATTACGTTTTACTTTTCATCATTGTTCTCTTTCATTTCATTAGGCTATTCTTTATGTTCTTTCGTTTGTTTGTCATACTACGTAAAGTTATAACATAATATATAACGTAGTTTATAATACAATATAAATATGTTTAATCATCATTAAAAGATAACACGTTATACATACCATACATCATTCGTTCATCCCATAACCCTAAAACATCCCATAATTACATCAAAAGTGGGTAATCATTGCCCATAAGTCAAACTAGTCAAACCCTAGACTTTCTGTATTTTCCTGAAATTTCAGAAATATTTTAAGTGTCTTGACGCATGGGCACTATTTAGGCATTTCTGCCCTGTTCAGACGTTTTGCCACTATGCAGACGTCTGGACTTATACTTTGTCACTTTTCACTTAGATGCATGGGCCTATTTAGGCGCATGGGCACTTTTCAAACGTTTGGGCCGAACACTTAGTCATCCTAAGCAATATTCTAGACGGTTAGGCACTATTCAGCCGCATGGGCCTGACGTAGAAGCATGGGCACTTAGGCGGTTTGGTAATGTTTAGGCGGTTGAGCTTTTGGGCGGTTGGGAACACTTAGAAAATTAAACCGTTGGACGCATGGACTACTATTTAGACGTTTGAGCAACTAACTTTTACTAATCAGCTTATTTTTAGTCCTAAATCTAAATCTAGCATGTTCTAAGCTTAGTTCTAACATTCTAAGCAACAAAATAAATACTTAATCAAAACCATAATATTGTTACACCCAAAAAATACACCCACCCACATACACATTCACACACACATACGGGTAGAAACTTATTTTTATAAAAACATGCACACATGCATTTTCCAGCCCCAAAATCGTTCAAAACATGATAAAAAGGGGGTTCTAGAACTCACCTTAGCTGCTTTCGGGTTTGAACCCTTTTCTTATGCTTTTTCAGTCGTGTTTAACACCTAAAAACCCACACACATACACCACCCTAGCATACAATAACACCCTTAAGAATTGTTACCAAAAACATCGAATTCTCCTGCCTCTTCTACAACTCCCGAGAGTTTTCTGCTCTCTCTCTCTCTAGAACAAAATGGGAATAGTGTGCAGGCAAGAGTGGGCGGCCATGCCCACTTTTGTACCAACTTTTGATATTTTGTCATTTTGACACTTTTAACCCTTCAACTTGGGTTTTATAGCTTTTCTTTCTTTTCCTTTATTTTTATTACTTCCTTCATAACTTTAAAAATAAACGGGTGTTACAAGTCCACCCCCCCTATATAGGTTTTGTCTGTTGCCTCATCTCTTCTTCAGTCTCCCACGTAGATTCGGATCCCTTCCTGTGCTTCCACTGTACACGCACAAGAGGAACCACTTTATTCCTTAACCTTTTCTCTTTACGATCAATGATCGCCACTGGTTGCTCCACATAATTGAGCCGTTCATTTACTTCTATATCTTCCAGTGGTATAACCATATCCTCGACTTCTAAACACTTCCGCAGATAAGATACATGGAATTTAGGTGAATTCCACTCAACTCATCGAGCAGTTCCAACTTATAGGCCACCTCTCCTGCTTGAGCAATGATTTGGAAAGGCCCTATGTACCTCAGGCTCAACTTGCACCTCTTTTTGAACCTAATAATACCTCTCCAAGGTCAGACTTTAACATAACCCTATCACCCACCTGGAACTCAATCGGTCTACGCTGTTTATCGGCATACGACCTTTGCCTATCTTTGGCTGCCTTCATGAAGGCTTTGATCTATTCGAGCTTTTCAGTCGTAGCTTCAATCACCTCTATACTTCCTAATTCAATCTGACCAATGTCATCCCAGCAAACGGGTGTCCTATATCGTCTATAATATAGCATCTCGTATGGTGGCATGCTAATGCTGGCATGATAACTGTTGTTGTACAAGAATTATGCTAATGGCAGATGGTCATCCCAACTTCCTCCAAAATCGATCACGCACGCTCGAAGCATGTCCTCGAGTGTCTGGATCGTCCTCTTAGACTGACCATCTGTTCGAGGATGATAAGCCGTGCTGATGTGTAGCCTCGTCCCCATCGCATCGTGGAATTTCTTTCAAAATTTGGATGTAAACCGAGTGTCACGATCAGATACAGTAGACACTGGTATACTATAACGAGCTACAATCTCCTTGATAAATAGATCCGCGCGTCTCTCAGAGGAATACGTCTTCCGGATCGGTAGGATGTGAGCACTCTTTGTCAAATGATCAACTATCACCCATATAGCATCATACCATTTCGGGGTACGTGGTAACTTCGTAATAAAGTCCATGGTGATATGCTCCCACTTCCACTCGGGGATATCCAAAGATTGGATCTTCTCATACAGCTTCTGATGCTCCGCCTTCACTTGTAAACAAGTAAGGCATTTACTCACATACTCTGCCACATCACGCTTCATACCCGGCCACCAATAATCCTTCTTCATATCGTGATACATCTTGGTAGCACCGGGATGAATGGAGTATCGAGTCTTATGAGCCTCGTCCATGATCTTGCCACGTAAATCCCTGTAACAAGGAATCCACATTCGTCCGAATCAGGTTCTAACAGCAAGAGTGTTCTCACCCAATTCCACGACTAGACCTTTCATTCTTTCGGAGTTAAGGCGATCTTCTTTCAAAGCCTCGTCTTGAGACTCCTTGACCTGCGTAATCATGTCGGAGGTCATAATTAGCTGATAAGCCTTCACCCGAATCGGCTTAAGTCTCTTCTTTAAGCTAAGGGCATCTGCCACCACGTTGGCCTTGCCCGGATGGTAATGGATCTCGCAATCGTAATCCTTTAGGAGTTCCAACCATCGCCTTTGCCTTATATTTAATTCTTTTTGCTCGAAGAAGTACTTCAAGCACTTGTGGTTTGTGAAGATTGTGCACTTCGTCCCGTATAAGTAGTGCCGCCAAATCTTCAACGCGAAAACCACAACAGCTAGTTCTAGATCGTGCGTGGGATAGTTGACTTCGTGGATTTTCAGCTGTCAGGATGCGTAGGCTATCACCCTTCCACGTTGCATCAGCACGCAACCTAGGCTAGAATAAGAGGCATCCGAATATACCACTAAGTCTTCACTTCCCTCGGGCAATGTCAAGACATGAGCTTGAGTTAATCTCGTCTTCAACTCCTCTAAAGCATCTTCCTGTTCTCGACCCCACACGAACTTTACATCCTTGCGAGTCAGTTAAGTCAAAGGTGAGGCTATCTTGGAAAAGTCTTGAATAAATCTCCTGTAGTAGCCCACCAATCCCAAGAAGCTACGAATCTCAGATGGCGCCTTTGGAGACTTCCATTGCATCACGGCCTCAACCTTTTACGGGTCCACCATGACTCCCTCAGCATTTACCACGTGACCCAAGAACTAAACTTCGCTAAACCAAAACGCGCACTTGGAGAACTTAGCATACAACTTCTCTTTTCTCAATGTCTCCAACACTTCTCGAATATGACCGGAATGCTCTTCTATATCATCGATAAATACAATCACTGATTTATCTAACATCGGCCGGCATACTCGATTCATCAAGTCCATAAAAGCAGCTTGCACGTTAGTTAAACCGAAAGACATAACGAGAAACTCGTAGTGTCCATAACGCGTGCGAAAAGCTGTTTTAGGAATATCTTGCTCCTTCACCTTCAACTGATGGTAGCCAGATCGAAAATCTATCCTCAAGAACCAACAGGCACTTTGGAGCTGATCAAATAAGTCAACAATCCTCGGTAACGGGTACCGATTCTTCACCGTCAAGTTGTTCAACTCACGGTAGTCGATGCACATCCTCATACTACCGTTCTTCTTCTTCACGGACAAGACCGGAGCACCCCAAGTAGAGATACTCGGTCTAATAAACCCCTTATCGAGCAACTCTTGCAGTTGCTCTATCAATTCCTTCATCTGTGTTGGAGCCAACCGATACGGTGCCTTAGCTACAGGCTGAGCACCGGGTATCAATTCAATTTGAAACTCGATTTCGTGGTCTGGTGGCACACCTGATAAATCTTCTGGGAACACATCGGGAAAGTCACACACCACTGGTACATCATACAATTATGGTGTTGACGTGTCCACATCCTTCACGTATGCCAAATAAGCACTACATCTGGGCCTCATGCACTTTCCCGCCACCGCCATCGAAATCACTTTCGAAATCATTGAAACTCGATCACCGTATATCGTCACCGGACTCCCGTCAGGCGCTGTCAGTCTAATCATCTTCTTTTGACACACGATGTTCGCTTTATAGGTTGCTAACCAATCCATCCCTAGTACTACATCAAATCCACCTAGGGGCATCACATGTAACTTAGCAGTAAACCTACATCATTCTAACTCTGTGGCACAGTCCTCTATCACATCAGTAATTCTAGTGGACTTACCAATAGCAGTTTTTACATCAAAGGGGTCATCAATACATCTACTACTAATAGGAAATTTAGCACAGAAAGTAGCGGAAATAAAACTCCAACTAGCAACAGAATCAAATAACACAGAAGCAAGAGTTTGATTTACTAAAAACGTACCTGACACAACATCGGGATCCGTCCTAGCCTCCTCTCTGGTCATCATAAATGCTCTAGCGCTCGTCCTTTGCTCCTCAGTCCCAGTCTTCTTCCCTACTCCGGAACTCTCTGCCCTCGGCTTCTTGCACTCCCTGCTCATGTGGCCTACTTCACCACAGTTGAAGCACCTCGTTGCTTTGCAATCTCTAGAGATGTGGCCGGGCTTCCCGCACTTGAAACAGACATTAAGCCCCAGCCTGCACACGCTATCATGCTCCCTTCTACACTTCCCGCATCTCTTTGCTCCTGAGCCAGCGGCAATCACCCGTCGAACTCCACCCTAGCCTTCTTGTTGTTTACCGGGGCACCACCATGTCCGAACCGCTTCCTATTCCAGTTCCGGTCACCACCACCTTTCTTACTCACCTTAGCCACTACCTAAACGTATAATCTCCCAGCCAAGTCAACCACCGACCTAAACGTACTCGGTCGGGCGGCGATCATATGCATACGGATATCCACCGACAAACCCTGGATGTATCTTTTTATCTTTTGTGACAGGGGCGTCACCTGATCCGGCACCATCCGTGCCATCTCGTTAAACTTAGTGGTGTACTGCTGATGTGTAATGGCTCCCGCCTCCAGCTGTAGGAACTCTCTCTCCACCTTGTCCAACTCCCGATGAGGACAGAACTCCTCAATCACTAACTCTTCAGCTCGCTCCACCTCATTCTACCAATCGCCCTGCTACCCTCGGCTTGGACAATGTTGTCCCACCAGCATAGAGTCGAGTCCACAAACGAATGAGTCGCAAACTTTACCTTCTGGTCCTCCCAGCACTCGCTGATTTCCAGAGCAGCCTCCAACTCCCTCACCCAACGGTGAGCAGCAGCAGCAGTGCCATTACCATCAAAGGTAGCAGGCTTGCATCTCTGAAATGCCCCATAATTACAGCCTCGCGCTGCCTCCAGCACAGGCTCTTCTTCCTCCTCTTCCTCATCAGTAGGGATAACCGTCTCGGTCTCTGGTTGCTCTCTCCCTCCAGATGTCCTGTTCCTATCCCTTCTCTCTCCTTCTTTAACAGCCTTAATCATTTCGTTCACTATAGGCAGCAGGATCGTCTGCATGACCTGATGAGCCTCCTCCACCACGGCCTCCTTCATCGAGGCTCTCAGGTTAGCACTCTCATCACCACCCTCCGGATGAAGGGTCTCAGGCTCCTCATGGGTCATCTTCTCAACCCTGGGCCTTCCTCTTGTGGCCCGTGGTTCAGCACCACGTCCACCACGTGCTCCGCCTCGTGAAGCCTTAGAAGACTTACCTCCAGCCATCCTCTAATACACTATAAGATTTAAATGCTAAGAAATTCATTCAAGGTAATAGCTCAGTTTATGTCAAGTATAGTAAGTCCCTAATTACAGTGGCCAGTTGTGATTAGCCACTTACTTTACTCTTCACACCCCAAGCATTTCCTATCCTGACTACATCAGTAGCCAAATCTACTAAGGGCAAACACATCAAATAACATGTGCACATAATACTGGTTAACATTAAAGAAAATACCTGATGGCACGTAGCTACTTGGACTGGCATCCCTTCTCTTTGTCCCGTTCTCAGTTTAAGTTTAGGTTTCTTTTGAAAATATTTACCCATTTCAGTTAAATTTTGGCTCTGATACCAACTTGTAAGGCCTTGTTCCCTGCACCTCACAGTTGGTTATTCATCGCACATAAACGTATAATTATTTAAGACATCGTAGCAAAATTAATTAAAACCATTTCATATATTTTAATTACAACTTTTGCAAAGTAATACAATACGGTTAATTGTTACAAAATATTATAATTGCATTACATCACAAAAATGCCATTGTTATACTAATGGATGCCATCCCCAAAAATGCCAAGTAGCTGCCCCGTGCCATCCTCAGCAACTTTTACCTACCAACTGGAAAATACATAAAAGTCAGCATTACTGAGTGAGTTCTAGTTTTATAAATAAAATACTTTACCGTCATTAAAACCTTCCTTTACTTTCATACACGATCATGCATCATACGTACAGATAGAGAATATTACTTTTAACTTTCATTAACATTCATTGTTTACCATCATATTCATAGCATGTTTTCATTTCATGCTTTTCATTAACATTCTCTTACTTTCATTCTCATTCTTTCATAATGTACTTATTATCATTCTTTTACATCCGTACTTGTTTACTTTCTTGCTATCTTTCTTTCGTACGTTACGTCATTCTTTTACATTCATATGGATTGATGAACAATACCCCGAACATTGTGCACGAAGCTGATGCTGGACCTGTGGTAATTAAACCATGAACATTGTTTACGAAGTTGATCCAATCACCTAGGGCAATTCATCTCTCCCGTTCATTCAAACCAATTGGCCCTACCCCGAACATTGTGCACGAAGCTGATGCAGGACCTGTGGTAATTAAACCACGAACATTATGCACAAAGCTAACCAGTTACCTAGGGCATACCAAAGGGCCTTGTCAATCTCAGTGATTGACCCTGTTTGCATCCTTTGGGGTAGCTAACCCGCATCACAGTTGAGCTAACGTCAACATGGTCGTGCACCTCCTGTCATATTGCTTGCAAGTCATTCTTTCATTCATTACGTTTTACTTTCATCATTGTTATCTTTCATTTCATTACGTTATTCTTTACGTACTTTCGTTCGTTTGTCATACTACGTAAAGTAATAACATAATATATAACGTAGTTTATAATATAATATCAATAAGTTTAATCATCATTAAAAGATAACACGTTATACATACCATACATCATTCGTTCATCACATAACCCTAAAACATCCCATAATTACATTAGAAGTGGGTAATCAACACCCATAAGTCAAACTGGTCAAACCCTAGACTTTATATATTTTCGTAAAATTTCAGAAATATTCTAAGTGTCTAGACGCATGGGCACTATTTGGGCGTTTCTGCCCTGTTCAGACGTTTTGCCACTTTGCACACGTCTAGACTTATACTTTGTCACTTTTCACTTAGACGCATGGGCCTATTTAGGCGCATGGGCACTATTCAGACGTTTGGGCCTAACACTTAGTCATCCTGAGCAATATTCTAGATGGTTGGGCACTATTCAGCCGCATGGGACTAACTTAGACGCATGGGCACTTAGGCGGTTGGGCACTGTTTAGGCGGTTGAGCTTTTGGGCGGTTGGGAACACTTAGAAAATTAAACCGTTGGATGCATGAACTACTGTTTAGACGTTTGAGCAATTAACTTTTACTAATCAGCTTATTTTCAGTCCCAAATCCAAATCTAGCATATTCTAAGCTTAGTTCTTACATTCTATGCAACAAAATACATACTTAATCATAACCATAATATTGTTTACACCCAAAACATACACCCACCCATATACACATTCACACACACATACGGGTAGAAACTTATTTTTATAAAAACATGCACACATGCATTTCTCACCCCCAAAATTGTTCAAAACATGATAAAAAGGGGGTTCTAGAACTCACCTTAGCTGCTTTCGGGTTTGAACCCTTCTTTTGAGCTTACGTAGAACAATTTATAACATCACAAAACCAAGAATTCTTACCAAAAACTTCAAATTCTCCTGCTTCTTCTACAACTTCCGAGAGTTTTCTGCTCTCTCTCTCTCTCTCTAGAACAAAATGGGAAAAGTGTGAAGGCAAGAGTTGGCGGCCATGCCCACTTTTGTACCAACATTTTGATATTTTGTCATTTTGACACTTTTAACTCTTAAACTTGGGTTTTATAGCTTTTCTTTCTTTTCCTTTACTTTTATTCATTCCTTCATAACTTTAAGAATAACCGGGTGTTACAGAGAGAAACTGCCAACAAACCCAATCCGAAAGTGTTGGATCTTAAGCAACAGAAGTCGTCAAAAGTTAAACAAGAATCATTTGATAGTGCTCCTAGCAAAAGCAAGGACAAATCAAGTGCTCCATTGGAAAAGGAGTTAAAGACTCATAAGCTGAATAAGAAAAAGAAGATAGTTGAGACTGATGAAGAATCTGAGGAAATGTATTGAAAATGGTGTATGAAAGGATCTCAGCATCTAGTTTGATCAATTAGATTGGATTTACAGCAGAATAGCGTACCAAATTAAAACATACTATAGCAAGAACACACACGATATATCAATAAAACAGTATGGTTATAGAGAGAGAGAGAGAGAGAGAATTTCTGCCAAAAGGTATATATTCATTCAACACACGCTTCGGCCCGGTTACAATTAGGTCATCTTTCCTTTTATAGGAAAGATGACGTCAGCTGATGTCACTTGAAATTGGCATCTAACCGTTATTACAACAAACTACTGAAAGAAACTAAACTACTGAAGATGTCTAACAGCTGACATCTTCTTACAAAAGATAAGTGTAAACTTATTACAACTACTGAAAAGAAACTGCTGAAACTACAACGTCTGAAGAACATGCTCTCTTCAGACGTTTTACAAAGTACTGAAATATAAAATAAAACTACTGAAACTAAACAACTGAAAGGAAACTACTGAAAAGGAAAAACCATCACAACAACTGAAGAATACTTCTTCAGCTGTTGTGACAACCTCTGAAGTCTTCAGGACTTGAACTTCAGACTTGAACTTTGAACTTTAGCTGTTGTCATTCAGCTGATGTCTTCAGCTGATGTCTTCAGTTGTTGTCTTCAGTCTTTGTACTTCAGTTGATGTCTTTAGACTTTGTATATCAGCTGATGTCTTCAGTTGTTTTACATCAGCTGATGTCTTAATTTGTTATACTTCAGCTGATGTCTTCAGACTTTGTACATCAGTTGATATCTTCAGTCTTTGTACATCAGCTGATGAAGTCTTCAGTTGTTGTCATCATCAGCTGATAAAGTCTTCAGCAGTTGTTGTAATGTCTGTAGGACTTAAAGGTTTTTCTGATCTGGCTCATTGGTTCTTTTGGTCCAACAAACTCCCCCTGAACCAATGCAGCCAAAACCGTTAAGCTTATTTGATGTCCCACTTATTTTGGCAGAAAAATTGGTCTTTGTCTTCTGGATCAGCTCAGAAATGACCCAATTCAGCACAGGCCTGAGAAGAGGCTTCAAAAAGTATGATCATCAAAGGATGGATGGGAACTCTGTCTTGGGGAACTGGACACAGAGCTGTTACCCCATCCATGAAGCCTACTTCCCCACTATGAGTCTGTAAGACTCTCTTGTATATGCCTCGAGGAAGACTATTTGTTCCTCCATGGTGAGCTCTTCTGCTTCTCCCTCAAATAATGACTCTGGCCCATAATACTCAGAGAGGTATTTGACCTGTTTCCTATTTTTGAGCACCACAGTTATTATTACTTGGTAAGCAAATTCATCAGGATGATTACCCTCTAGGAACAACTGGATCTCATTATTCCTGACTTCCTCAAGCCTCTTATACACTAGCCCCTTTTTAACCACTCTATTCTCCAGCATCTTTTGTGGGGGCATATTAGCTTTATAGGCTTTCTTGAAGTCTTCAAGGATCTCCCAGGGTGATATTACAATGGCTAGTGTGATCACTTCATCTACGTTCTGTTGGTACACATGTCCCCAGTTCTAGTCTAATGAGCTTAAATGTAATAGAACTTCTTCTTGTAACATATATGTAATGTTCAATCAAGCTAATGAGAATCCCTTCTATATATGAATATTGGTGTTTAATGCTATATCTATCTATATTGTTTATTGTTACACACGTATATGACAATGTTATATAGGTTTACAGTTGTTAGACATAGTTCTAAACCATTAAAGGTTCATGAATGTGTTTAACTAAGTTATCTGATTTAGTCGCACGACTGGACCATGCGAATGGGCCAGTCACACGATTGAACCAGGAGATTGAGTCAATCGTACGATTGAGTCATAAGACTGACTCAGTCGTCCGAATGAATCAATCGTATGATTCAGTCACATGACTGAGCCAGTCGCCTGACTCAGTCGTACGACTGATAGCTGTAACCTATAAGTACCACTTAATTCGTGGAAAAACGTAACACTTCGAATACTTGAAACCCTAGTCGACCCAGAGCATCCAGATCGTCCATTCCAACTTCATAGAACGTCCTAGATCATTCCTAGACCATTCTTAACGTTTTCCAATTGTTAGGATTGATCTTGTTTTCGTTCTCCGTGATTGGATCGCCAATCAAATAGGATTTCGCACTATTTGATCTGGTATAACGAAGAATCAGTTAGTACTCCGTACGTACACGGTCATAACAAGTGGTATCAGAGCATAGGCTCTTGATTCTTCGTTGATTCAATCGTTTTTGTGAAAAAGTCTACGTTTTTACGTGAAAAGATCCAATCTTTTTGCAAAAAATCGAGTCTTTACGTGTGCATGTTCTGGAAAATCAATCTTTTTCGAGTTTCAGCCGTCTAGGGTGCAAAAACTTGCGTTTGAGGTCAAAGTGTGTGAAAAATCTCGTTTTCAGCCGACCCAGTCGCACGATTATCTCAATCGTACGACTGAATCCCAGTCGCTCTGTTCAATCGTCCGATTGATTAATTCGTTTGTTCAATCGCCCGGTTGAGTCATTCGGTCTGTTCAGTCGCTCAGGTTTCATAATCGTCTCCCCAGTCGTCCGTTTGGGTTTACAATCGCACACTATTAGTATCAATCGCCTGCACTGTCGTACGACTGAGTCAATCGCACGATTGTATCTCAGTCGGTAACCAATCGCCCTTTCCAGTCGCATACTCTTCTGTGTTTTTCAGGTTTAAATCAACATTTATCATGGACTCAGAAACTTCGCATTCTCAGCAGGGAAAGACTCAAGGATTCAGAACCTACTACTTCTGGAGAATGAGATTGGTAACCACAATAAGCCGCCTAAGCTTCTATCCATTGATGAGTTCCCGCAGTGGAAGCAAAGGTTTGAGATTCATCTCAATGGCGTGGATACTAATCTATGGAATTCTATTGAGACTGGTTACACCATGCCAGTTGGTGCTGATGGTTTGCCATTAACGTTGAGTGGAATGACTGATGCTCAAAAGACTGCCTATACTGCTGAAAAGAAGGCTTATGCTATGCTCACCCAGTCTATTCCTAAAGAGATCTTCCATCAGTATTCGGATCAGAAACAGAGTAAAAAATTCTGGAAAGCTCTCGAGAAAAGATATGAAGGGAGCTCAACTCTGAAATCCTTGAAGGCCAAAGCTCTTAAAAGGAGTTTGACAATTTCTCTGCTATTGGGAATGAGAGCTTGGACGACATCATTGACCGCTTCTATCATTTAATGAGTGAACTTCACACTCATGGGTTTACAACGTCTAAAGAAGAAAAGGTCGCCAGTTTAGCTGAAGGTCTTCCAGAAAAATAGGATTCATTTATTTCCGCCTTGAGACACAATTCAGTTCTCGAGACTTTGGATATAAATGACTTTATTATGAAACTGCGAGAGGAAGAGGTCAGACATAAGTATAAGGTGAAAAAAGGTGCATATGCTCAGGATCCTACTCTTTACAATGTGACTCCAACTCCAATTGCAAAGTCTTCCAATGCCCTCTGCAGACTGCATTTGTTTCTAATACATCTGGTCAAAGCTCATCGTCTAGGGTGAGTCATCTATTTCATCAGGGGTTCAACACAGTATTACTGAAGCTCACTCGACAAAGTTAATAATTGAGAACCTGGGTAAAGTCACTGTGGAAGTTGCCAAGGAACACATGGACCTACTTGCTGCAGTGGTTCATTCCTATGATGGTTTGGTTGCAGGGAAGATAGGAAACTGCCACTTGGCTGATGAAGACTATGAGCAGGTGGATGAAAATGAGTTGGAGAGGATGGACATTATGTGGGCTCTCGCAAGTGCTGTGCGACGAGCAAAGAAGTTTGTGAAGAAGACAGGACAGAATCTCGTGGCTACAAAAGATACTACTTTTGGGTTTGACAAGTCCAAAGTCACGTGTTTCAACTGCGGTGAGAAAGGACATTTCAAGAGGGAATGTGTGAAGCCTAAAAAGACTGGGAACGGAAATCCATTCTCCTCGTTCAACAGGCAAGATAAAGATAAGAAGCCAGTTCCAGCAGGAAGTGATTCCAAGGCTTTGGTGGCACAAGGTGATGAAGGATAGGACTGGTCCTTCCGGTTCTTATCTGATGGTGAAGCCAACATAGCTTCTGTCGAGGACCTAAATGAAGACTCAGCAAGTGAGGGGGAGAACTCAGCTGAGCATGACAATGCTGAATTAAATGATGACATAGCTGATGTTGATTAGCTTGTGGAGAATGTACTGAATGCTGCGTCTGAAGCACAATCTGAATCCCAAAATGATTTCATGGCTGGAACATCTACATCGGCACAGGTAGAATCAAAGGATGAATTATTTACAAACATGCTTGTGTTGAATGTGAAAAATTTAGGGAAAGCATTGACCTGAAATTTTCTAGGTTATTAGATCATAATGATAACTTAGCAAATGATTTAAAATTGTGCACTGAAGCAAACAGAATCTTAAAACAGAATGAAAACAGTTATAAAGAAAAGATTGATGCTTTAAAGAAACAGTTAAAAGAAACTGAAGTTGTTGCCTTTAACCAAGAAAATGATATCAAGTTTATTTAAAGAGAATAGAAGAAACTAAGAAGGAACGAGCGGTTTTACAAGTTGAAAACGAGTCTTTGCAACAAAGACTCCACAGTCTAGCTAGTTCCTCACATATTTTGAAAAACTTGGTTAAAGAACGCAACAATGGAGAGGGTTTGGGTTATAAAGTAGTGCCACCACCACATGAGTCCTTTTTAAACATCAAACAACATCCAATTAATGATAAACCCATAAAGGATCATGTGGTGACAACTCCTCTAGTCTGTGATCCGGATATAGCAGTCAACTCTGCTCCTTCAGTTCCTGACCAGACAGCTTCTGCAACAAGCACAAAAATCATTGGCAAGGGAGTGGAAGAGCATGTTCAAACATCTCATGGGTTGGGTAAAAGATCAACTTCCAAACAACCTAAGATTTCCAAAGACACTCAAGCTAAACCAGTGAAGCAAGATAATAACCAATTTCCAAGACCAAATACAAATCATGTTAAACAAGTTAAATTTGTCAAAGGAGGTGAAAATCTTAAAAGTGATAATAAAAAGAAAGAATCTGAGGTTTATTCACCGCCCCACAAGAGAACTCCTAGCCCTGATGAATGGAGATCCTGCTATACTTGTGGTCAGCGCGGTCATATTTCGACTAATTGTCCTCGCTATCAGACACCAAGAATTAAGGTTGAGCTATACAACAAAGTCAAGGTAGATTCAAAACAGCGTTCTAAGACTCCAGTTAGATCGAAAACACCTATTAGGTCTAAAACACCTTCTAGGTCTTTTTCGTCTCCACCTCGCCAAAGGCAAAACAGACAAGTCCCCGACAAGTCTGTGATGCCAGAGATAAAACCTGTTTCTGAATCTAAATCATATGCTCAAACCATAAATCAGTCTAAGGTTTACCACAAACAATCCTTTCGCAGGGATGGTTTATGGAAAGCCAAGACAACTGGTGTGTCTGAAAGCAAGGACAATATGAAAGTTGAGATTCCACCCACTGATAAAGGACAGTGGGTCGAATTCATGATGGTTGATTCCTCTGGGAAACCCAAGCTAGTCAAGGCTTGGGTCCCCATCCTTAACTGATGATTTTCTCATATGTGCAGGTTGTCCGCTATAGTGTGTCTACAAATACATGGATAGTAGATAGCGGAGCTTCCAGGCACATGACGGGAAACAAGTCTCTTCTTTTTAACGTCAGACAAATTAAAGGGGGACACGTTTCATTTGCTGGTAACAAAGGCGGATACATTACCGTTCAGGGCGAAGTAGGTAATGACAAGGTAAGATTCGACAAAGTCAACTTTGTTCAGCAGTTAGAAAACAATCTGCTTTCTGCGTCTCAGATTTGCGACAAGGGATTCAAAGTCATGTTTGATAATCGCAAATGTTATATTCTGAAGAAAGAAATGGATATTCCAGAGGAACAGGTATTAATGTCAGCATCTAGATATAATGACTTGTATGTTCTAGATATGTCTAATGCCTCTACTAGTGCTTCTACTGGTCAATGTTTCTTATCTAAAGCTACAGAGAAGGACTCCATTTCGTGGCACAGAAGAATGGGACACATTAATCATAGGAAGATGAATCACCTGATTCATAACAACCTAGTTGATGGAGTTCCTGTTAAGAACTTCAAGCTTCCTGATTTTTGTGTTTCATGCAAGAAAGGAAAGCAAACCAGGATATCTCACAAGACCAAGAATGTCCATTCTATTGAGATACCCCTGGAGCTACTGCACATGGATCTTTTCGGTCCAGTTAGCACGAAGAGTATCGCTGGAGACTGGTACTGCTTCGTAGTCACCGATGACTACTCACAATTCTCGTGGGTGATGTTTCTGAAAGCTAAGTCAGAAACATTTGAGTCATTCAAAGTGTTGGTCACCACTCTGGAGTCACTTTACAAGCTTAAAGTGAGAAAGATTCGCTTAGACAATGGAACCGAGTTCAAGAATCAGTGGATGGATGCATTCTGCAAAGAAAAGGGAATTGTTCATCAATTCACCTCTGCATACACTCCACAGATGAATGGAGTTGCTGAGCGAAAGAACAGGAGTCTAATCGAGACTGCCAGGACTATGTTGGCAGACTCAAAACTGCCAGTACAATTCTGGAACGAAGCCGTAGCCAATGCCTGCTACACACTTAATCGTGTGTCAGTAGTGAAGAGGCACGGAAGACTTGCTATGAGTTGCTACAGAAGCGTAAGCCAAACCTGGAGTATCTGGAACCTTTCGGTGCTCCTTGTACTCTTCTGAAGAAAACTCAAGAAGGCAAGTTCAATGAAAAGGCAGATCAGGGGATCTTTCTGGGATACAGTATACCCGACAAACGAGTTTACAACAACTCTACTGGTCAGGTAGAAGTATGGTGCAATGTTGACGTTCAACGTTTTACTATCCCCCCTGCTGGAAAAGGACCATCGTCATTCTTCGACTACGATGGCTTTTTCAAATCATTCAATCTTCCTCAGATAGTTTCAGATGATGATATTGCTACTCAGATGATGCACGATGTTCTCAACTCACCGAATCTGGATACTAGCAATTCCACTCCTACAAGTGGGTCATCGGGATCTGCCTCAGCTGATCAGAATGATAGTGAAGACTCATCAGAGGATGAAGAAGCATCTGAACCAGCATAAACACCTAATGTTGCTCAAGAAGGGAGCTCTTCAGGTGCTTCACCTGCATCTGGAACCACAGACACTGAACCTCCAGTCACGACTATGGACTCTGAAGTTGTCGTTCCTAGAACTCCTTTGACTAGGATCAGTACAAGTCATCCGCCAGATGCTATCATTGGTGATCTCCACTCCGGCGTGCAGACTAGAAGTCGATTGTACACTGCTGATTACGCTGAAGTAATGGAAAAAGCTACGTGAATGATGGAGCTTACAGATGTTTTATCTCTCAAATTGAACCCAAACACGTAAGTGATGCCCTTAAGGATGAAGCATGGGTCAATGCTATGCAAGAGGAGTTGCTACAGTTCAAGAAACTTGGAGTGTGGACTCTTGTTGACCGACGCAAAGGAGTCAAGGTAATTGGTACAAAATGGGTACTAAAGTGCAAGAAGGATGACCAGGGTGTGGTTATCAGAAACAAGGCACGGTTGGTTGTTCAAGGCTTCAGACAAGTCGAAGGAATCGACTACAATGAAGTCTTTGCTCCCGTAGCTAGAATGGAAGCAATTCATATCTTTCTAGCTTACGCCTCTTACATGAAGATCAAAGTTTATCAACTAGATGTTAAGAGTGCATTCTTGCATGGGGAAATCCGTGAAGAAGTATATGTAAGTCAACCCGAAGGATTCGAAGATCCTTATCATCGGGACAAAGTCTACAAGTTAGACAAGGCTCTGTATGGGCTACATCAGGCTCCTCGAGCTTGGTATGAAAAGCTCTCCACCCATCTGTTGAAACATGGCTTTCGCAGGGGTGTGATTGACTGTACACTATTCATCAAAGAGAATGATGGTGATTTGCTTTTGGTGCAAATATATGTGGATGACATAATTTTCGGCTCACGAAATGAAGGTTATGTAAAGAGTTTGAATCTGTGATGAAGGCTGAGTTTGAGATGAGTGCCATGGGAGAAATGAAGTTCTTCCTAGGATTACAGGTGGACCAAACACCTACCGGCATCTTTTTGCATCAAACTAAGTATGTCGGTGACATTCTTAGTCGCTTTGATATGGACAATGTCACTTTAGCCGGTACCCCTCTCGCCACAAATCATGATGTGGCTCCTGATGAGAATGGGGATTTGGTGGATGCCACCATGTATCGTGGGATGATCGGATCTCTCATGTACCTCACTGCCTCTCGTCCTGATATCATGTATGCCACATGTCTATGTTCCCGATATCAGCCAAAATCTAAAGTCAATCATCTGATTGGAGTCAAGAGGATTTTTCGTTATCTGAAGGGTACTCCAACACTGGGGTTGTGGTATCCTCATGATGATGACTTTGAGCTAACGGCGTATAGTGACTCGGATTATGGAGGCTACAAAATGAATTACAAGTCTACGTCAGCAGGATGTCAATTTTTCAGGAGAAGATTGGTAACTTGGCAGTGCAAGAAGCAGACATCAGTTGCTCTGTCTACCTGTGAAGCTGAATACGTTGCCACCGCCAGCTGCTGCTCTCAAATCATTTGGATTCAACAGCAAATGCGGGATTACGGTTTGCATTTCACTTCTACTCCTATCTATGTTGATAATTCTGCTGCAATTGCAGTAACTAAAAATCCGGTTCAACATCCTAAGACCAAACACATAGGCATAAAGTATCATTTCATACGCGATTGCTATGAAAAACACTTAATTGATGTGGTCAAAATTAACACGGATTTTCAACGCGCTGACCTCTACACCAAACCATTTGATAAACCAAGATTTTTCTATCTGCTAGAGGTCAACGGGGTTAAAAAGAAAAGTGATGTTATATTAGAAGAATCAGATACATAGTCCGACACCATTTTTCTTTATTTTTCGTCTTTTATTTTATTTTATTTTTTTAATTTCCTTGTTGTTATAAAAATCCAAAAAAACAAAAAGATTTTTTGTTTTAGAATTTTAGGGGGAGATTAGGTTTAATTCAATATTTATTTAAAAAAAAAAGGGGGAGGGGAAGGTGAGTAAAGCTGAAAAAGGCAAAGACAACAAAACAGGAAATGTGACTCGACAAAAATTGGAAGATGATAGTACACAGGCATCGAGTTATTTGGAACAACAAAATGATGTTGAGATCAAAAATGTTAATTAACTTACTGAAAATGTAAAAATCAGAGAAGTCTAAGTCTAACAAAATGGGAAAATGATAGTACGTTTGATTGTTACTGTAATTACACGGAGAAAGTTGATCTAGGGAGGTGCTAGTTCATTATATGATGTGTCAGTAGATTCAACACAATAGACAAGTAGACATCATTGGTAAACTTAATCTAAACTAAATGGTTCAATCAACTGTGGGTTTCCATCTTATCACTGGTTAACACAATCAGCTCTTCCGATAGGGGATAACGAGCAAATAAATGCCACAAAAGGTGTGCAAATGACCACAAAAAGAGCAAAGCACGAAAAAATTGAATACTAGCGTAATCAAGCTGATAACTTATGTTGTTGGTGCGCTATGTGCAAACGAAAATAAGAAATGCTCTAACTAGGAGATAGGTTGTGTGCCTCTCTGCTGTGCGATGGCACTGACCTAAGGATAAGCATAACCTATATATTCTAGACTTCATTGTTGTTTGCCGCCTCTCTCCTGTGCGATGGCACTGACCTGAGGATTGGCTTCTCTTTGAAAGATCTAAGAATAGTCTCTTCTTGCAAAAATACCTAAAGACTGCTCGAAAGTCCATTAAGGAATGCTGATTACCATATAAGCGTGGGATACACAAATGTTGTTTGAAATAATATAACATAATTCATTACCAATGTGTGTCAAAAGTCTGTGTATGAATTTAAGTGGACAAGTATACTGACAATCGTCTTGTATGCACCGACTGAAGTTGACAATCAAAATGTGTTACGTATCATATCAAACATGATTCCCAGTTAGTACTTAGAAGTCTTAATGCTGATAGGCTACACAAACCTGCCCTAACAAAAATCACAAAAAGATGTTCATTTTGTTCGTAGTTTAATATTTTAAATTTGTGAGTACTAGTGTGTCAATGTCGGACTGTGTGTATGGTTATCTTTTAATGTCACTAAACGAGCTTAATGTTTACTTAAAATTGTTTCTGAAAGGATAAAAATATCACGTCTGAGGTGATAAGTTGGTTAAATGGATCAAGTCTGAGGTGATCGGGTGGTTAAATGGATCACGTCTGAGGTGATCGGGTGGTTAAATGGATCACGTCTGAGGTGATCGGGTGGTTAAATGGATCATGTCTGAGATGATCAATTGCACATAATGTTTTATCAAATGTTGAAGGAAAACTATGTGTCAATAACTGAAATGACTAAGATGGCACAAGTATAGCCCAATAGCACAACTTCATGTTGAGTATGATCAGTCATACGAATGGGCTATACGATTGAAGACAATCGTACGATTGGGACATGCGAATGAGCCCAATCGGCCGATTGAAAGTGACCGACCAGGTCAAATGTGCGAATGGGGTGTGCGAATGAACCTAATCGAACGATTGGAGGTGACCGACTGTAACAGTCGTTTGGATGAACCTCAAGCACCCGATTGGAGATGAACGATTGGGTAGATTGAACGACTGAGACTCAGTCGCCCGACTGACCAAGGCGACTAGGCTCAGTCGCCCGACTGGATTTAGAACTAGTATAAATACAGGCCGAATCATCATCAGTCGCTCATTCACCCAAATCGCCCCATCTATTCGCCCGACCTAACGAACCGCTGCCAAAATTTCAATTGATTCATATTTACCTTCGTCTTGTGTATTCTAACTTTCATTAGTGCTTATACAGGTAATATTCGTGGTGTTTCATCTTTGAAACCGATCAATGACATCAAGAATCACTCGAATTTTGACCAAACAGTACCCGAGAACATAATGACCAAATAGACAATCAAAACTGATCTAAACGTTCAAACAAAAGTTAAAATATGCTTAATCGGTCATTTCAGAGTTAAATGAGCCAAATTTCGACGTTTAACATCAAGTATTGCTCAAAATACAAATTTGAATTGACAAACCGTCGAGTAGGCGACTGGACACACTGATGAACTCCAATCGCCCGACTAAGAAGACGACTAGTCTCAGTCGCCCGACTGTGATGGACGACTGATTCAATCGCACAACTAGGATCATTCGCTTGACTTAGTCGCCCGTATGAATAAATTACTTATTTAAAGCTCAGTCGTTCTACTCAGTCGCACGATTGTGTTCATTCGGTAGCTCAGTCGCCCGACTCAACCAAGGTGTAGAGCTCATTGACTTTAAATTTGCTATCTTCTTCATGCACTAACATTTACTTACATTGTGTGACAGATGGCAAGTCGCTGGGTAATAAGCACGAAGCACAACATCTTTGCTCATCTGGATTTGACATCCAGGAATGCAGCAGAGTTCTCTGGCATTATCGCTTTCTTGAGGAGATCTAGGATCTTCAAAGCTATATCTACTTCCTGCACTCCCTATCGCTCGGTACAGCAGGCATTCTGGGAGAATGCGGCTGTAGACAGATCCGTCGAGCCCTACCGCATCAGGAGCTCTATCTTTGGCCAGGCCATCGAGATCACAGAGGAAGATCTTAGGGCAATCCTGGAGTTTGGGGACGATAGTGACTGTCCAACTCGACTACACCAGCTAACTGTTAGAGGGTGTTTTCTACGGGCTAAATATTCTGGGGACATCAACTCAAGTATGCTCAACAAGAGCAATCTATGCCCCAGTTCAAGTATTTGGCCCATGAGCTTCTACGCTGCATTGCCTCGAGAAAGGGAGGCTTTGATGAGCTTTCGGAGCAGATGCATAGTGCATATGTTGCACTGGTGCTGAACCTCCCCATCAGCTTCTCACGGATGATTTTCACCTATTTGGTGGAAAACATCGAAACCAAGGGGAAGGAAAGTTTCTGCATGTATCCCCGCTTCCTGCAAATGATTATAGACCAGAAGCTTCCCCAGCTCCCAAAAGCTAAAGATGACGCTGTCGTCCTAGAGATCATGGACGACACTACACTGGGAAGGATGAAAGTATACCGGGGCAAGCAGGTCAAGCCCCCGGTGAGGAGTTTGTTTGGGCATTTGGCCCGTGAGCATTACGTGGCGCCAGCTAGGAGGAAGTGGTGTCACGATGATAGTGACTTGGATGTCGAGCAGATTGCTTTTCCCTCTGATGACTCTGACGACGACGATGATGGTACTGATCAAGGGGGAGTTGGTCAGGGATGACCAGAACCAGCTCTAATTCATCCTGATTTTGATGTGCAAGAAGATTAGGATTCTGATGATGTGCCACTTACCCGGACTGTGGGTAGTCGGGTAGTGGCCACTAAGCAGGGAATACAAGCGGTTGGTGGACGGGCAGGAGAGTCTGGGAGCTCCGTAGCTAATCCATCATACACCCCAGCCTCTCCCAGCAGCCAAGGGGGAGCCTCCGGGTCAAGGGGGACACGAAGGAAACATATGGCTCGTCCTCATAGGATGAAGCCCAAACGCAGGAGGATAACGCTTATCACTACCTCCTCTGCACCTACCACTTCCACCACCCCTACCCAAACTACCCAAACCACTCAAACCACCCAATCCACCATATCCCAAACACCCCAAACCACCACCACTACTATACCTCCACCTCATACTCACATATCTTCCACCACCACCACCATACCACCTACTACTTCATTCACTCCGCCTCCCATATTCACCACAGCCACCACATCCACCACCACTCACCAAACACAACCCTCATCTGCACCCTCGAGCTCAAGTCTACCACCTGTCTCTGTGGTTGAGCAACTGGCTGCACTGAACAGCATGGTGCTCCAGTTGTTAGCCTCCGGCAAGGCCAAGTCTGCTCAGATTCTACAGCTGCAAGAGCAAAGTTCTACACAAACAGCTGAGATTGAGAGACTGAGGGAGTTGACAGCTTCACAAGCCCAGTTGATCACTGCTCAGACTGATCAGATCACAGGCTTGCTTCAACACAAGGCTGAGACTGATAAGAAGATGGGGAAGCTGGAGGCTGCTCACAAGACTCTAGTGCTAAAGCTGAAAGGCACTCAGAGTGAGCCCCTCAAGATCGGGGAAGGTGATGATGATGATGGTGAGGATGATGATGGTGAGGACGATGATGATGAGGGTGAGGACGATGATGATGAGGATGACGACGATGATGATGAAGATAGTGGTGATAATCAAGCCAAGGAGGGGCAAGATGATGATGATGATGATTCTGCTCCAAATGATGCTGATTCTGGTCGGGAACAACGTACAAAAAGAAAACAAGACCAGGGAGAATCATCTGCTGCACCACCCACCTCCCCTTCTGCAGAAGATCCAATGATCATTCAAGGCAAAGTTCAGGATTAGATGTTTATTTACCATTAAGCTTTGTCATTGTAATCATATGTTTAATATGAATTTAAAGTAAAGGAATGAAAAGTTAAATTAACATTGGTTATGTGCTTAATGAATACTAACCTGCACTGTGTTTTGATAAATTGTTATACAGGTTCATCCAAGCAGGCTGACGAGCACGATGTGTTACCCCTTCGACAAATCGAGATTCAATTGACAATGATTCTCGATTTGCAAGGAATAGTACATCGCTCTGTTAGTTACACACCTGAAGAGGGTGAGATCATACATGATCTCACTTATGAGCAGATTGCCGAACTATTCAGTCTAAACCCTGATGAGCTGTTAAAGGATGCGCCCGAGGTCGATGTAGTCAGTGATGAAGAACTACAGGATGTCGATGAGGTGGAGATAGAGGATGTGACTGCTGATCATTATCCTCAGTACACTAACGCCGAAGGCGAAGTGCTACCAGATCTGGGAGATGGATATGACAGCAGTACATTCGATAAGGTTGAGAAGATGACTACTGCCAAAGCGTCTACAACAGAGGATCCTCAGGCAGATGATGCTAATCTTGCATCTAAAAGGCTGAGTGGGCAGCCTGTCTGGAGGAAATGAAAAAGCAAAGAGCTCGTACAAAGACAAACGCCTACACCAAGCTTTACAAAGTCAAGAAACAATAGAAGGTGTCAGGCAACATCATCAGCTGGGCATACTTTTAAGATCTCAAAGTATATGCTGTGAAGAGAGAGAAGGGTATAGAGTACTTCAGATTCCCACACGATCTGAAAACTCTCCCTGGTTTCAAGCTAAACCGTCTAGCTAACTTGAGCCTCCTATATGCTGTCCCCAGGAATATATTTGGATGGTTCGAGAAGGCTCTGAAGAAAGAGTACCTTACAATGTGGGTCAATTTTAAACCTCAACAGCCTAAGAGGTTGATTCATAAGACCGAGGTTGACCCCACCTCTGGAAGGCCAAAGGTGATTTTGAGATGGCATTCTCCGCGCACAATGTCGCGTATTCCATTGAGGGAAATGCCACAGGATTTTGCACCCCATTTTAAATGGTGGTATTATGACTGGCGCACAGGTGAGGCCGTCATAGTTTTCGACAAAGAAGGAAAGGTCGAGACAGTTAGGGTATTTGACCCTATGTGGCTAACAAACTTGTCTGCTTCAGATGTATACATATTGTACAAGTGGCCACTATTTTTTGGCACTCAGGATATTGTGCAAGCACTTCAGTTTCAACACGTCATACGTTTATGCTTCGCACTTGATATTCATGCTGGGGTTTCACGAGCAGAAAGAGTTAAGAGATTTGAAGAATTCAAGAAAGAAGTCAAGGTCTAGATAGAACTAGGTCCAAGGGGGAGTTTGTTGGTACACATGTCCCCAGTTCTAGTCTAGTGAGCTTAAATGTAATAGAACTTCTTCTTGTAACACATATGTAATGTTCAATCAAGCTAATGAGAATCTCTTCTATATATGAGTATTGGTGTTTAATGTTATATCTATCTATATTGTTTATTGTTACACACGTATATGACAATCTTATATAGGTTTACAGTTGTTAGACATAGTTCTAAACCATTAAGATTCATGAATGTGTTTAACTAAGTTATCTAATTCAATCGCACGACTGGACCACGCGAATGGGCCAGTCACACGATTGAACCAGGAGATTGAGTCAATCGTACGATTGAGTCATAAGACTGACTCAGTCGTCCGAATGAATCAATCGTATGATTCAGTCGCATGACTGAGCCAGTCGCCTGACTTAGTCGTACGACTGATAGCTGTAACCTATAAATACCACTTAATTCGTGGAAAAACGTAACACTTCGCATACTTGAAACCCTAGTCGACCCAGAGCATCCAGATTGTCTATTCCAACTTCATAGAACGTCCCAGATCATTCCTAGACCATTCTTAACGTTTTCTAATTGTTAGGATTGATCTTGTTTTCATTCTCCCTGATTGGATCGCCAATCAAATAGGATTCTTCACTATTTGATCTGGTATAACGAAGAATCAGTTAGTACTTTGTACGTACACGGTCATAACACGTTCTTCTTTACCTGGCCCTTGTATCTCTGTGGAATATCTTTCTTATGAATCCTATGAGACACCCTGGGATCAGGCCAAATCCTCCCTCTCTCTTTTTGATATTGAAATGTTTGCCTGATAGTGTATAGTCTCTGAGCATGTTTCTTCATGTTTATAATTGATGAAGTGGCAGCATATGTGACAGGATCTCAGCCTCTCGTGTTGATCAATAGATTATGTTCGCAGCGGATTTAGCACATTAATTAGCAATTAAAGCAAGAACATAAAAGATATTTCAATTAAAGCATAAACATAGAGAGAGAAGAGTTCTGCGAAACAATAAATGTTCTATTGGTCGCACGTTTCGGCAATTAAGACTGTATGGTTACCCATCCTTTTATAGGCGGCAAAAGGATGGGTTGATGTCCTTTTTCTGACATCACTGAATATTCAAATTACAACTGACAAAAACATAAAACTACTGAAGATGTCAACAACTGACATCTTCTTACAAAAGTTCCTAAGTGCTGACAAAAGTAAACTACTGAAATCCTACAACGACTGAAGAACAAGCTCTTCAGTCGTTTATAACTACTGATACTATAACAACTAAAGAACATGCTCTTCAGTTGTTGTACAACTACTAAAATGAAATAAACTACTGAAAAAGAAAAACCACCACAACAACTGAAGAAGACTTCTTCAGTTGTTGTGACAAACTCTGAGTCTTCAGTACTTGGTCTTCAGATTTGGCTTCAGATGATATAACAACTGATGACTTCAGTAGATATCATCAGTTGTTGTCTTCAGTCTTTGTCTTCAGACTTTGTGCTTCAGTAGAAGGTCTTCAGTTCTTTAGTTCTTCAGCTTTTGATTCTTCAGTACTTGTCTTCAGTACTTGAAGTCTTCAGTACTTGTAAGATCAGTACTTCAGACTTCAGTACTTGGTCTTCAGTACTTTGGAGTCTTCTTCAGCTGATATTCTTTAGTTCTTTGATCTTCATACTTTGTTCTTCAGACTTTGTCATAACAGCAGAAGGCTGGAGCTAAGATGCTCTCGAGTTTGACATTCAAGCAAGAGAACACAATAGCTGATGAGAGTCTTCAGATGTTCTCGAGTCTGACATTCAAGCAAGAGAACATTATAACTGATGGGAGTCTTCAGCAGTTGTAGCAGTGGCATGTGGGACTTAGAGGTTTTCCTGATCTTGGCTCATTGGTTCTTTTGGTCCAACAAACTCCCCCTGAACCAATGCAGCCAAAACCTCTAATTATTGGATGTCCCACTTATTGATGGCATAAAGATTGGTCTATTTCCTTCTAGATCAGATTAGAAGTTGACCCAGATAAGCACTGGCCAGAGAGGTAGTCTCAAGTGTTTGTTTGGCTAAGTATGGATGGGAGCTCTGTCTTGGGGAATTGGACACAGAGCTGTTGTCCCATCCATGAGATCTACCTCCCATGTACAAGCCGATAGGATTCTCGGGTGTAGGCCTGAAGAAAGATCATCTGCTCTTCTTTGGATAGATCTTCAGGCTCACCATCAAACAATCCCTCCCGACCGTACAGCTCTGAGATGAACTTGACCTGTCTTCCATTTTTGAGCTCAAGTGTTGTGATTTGCCTATATGCAAACTCATCAGGATGTTTACCCTCCAACAACAGGTTGAGCTCATTCCTTTGGAAATTCTCAAGCTTCTTATAGACCAGACCCTTCCTAACCACCCTATTATCTAGCATTGAAAAGGGTGATTGGCCGGCTCTATAAGCTTTCTCGAATTCCTCTACTATTTCCCAGGGTGGTATTACAAGAGCCACAGAGATCTCTTCATCTACGATTCTCTTTAGTTGGCTCTTGTACCTCACAGGCATGTCCTTCTTGACTATCCTGTGAGACACCCTTGGGTCAGGCCAAGTTCTCACCTTATCCTTTTCATATTGAAAGGTTTGTTTGAGGGTGAATAATCTCAGAGCTTCTCTCTGCATGTTTATTATAGAGGTGGTAGCAGTATAACATTTGTCAATGCTTTTCAGCATTTCCTCATCATGTCTCTTTTGCTGCTCCTCCTCTTCTAACTTAACCCTCACAGTGTCCTGCTGTGAGGTGGGAGTGATGGTTTGTGGTTTGGCTTTGGGTAGAGGTATAACTGCTGAAAGTGGCAGGCTATCCTCCTCATCCTCCTCTTCTTCATCTTGCAGCCTCAGCACCCTTCTCTTCTTCTTCAAGGGTGGATCATTGGCTGCGGGTTTTGGTGGTAAAGGAGTTGGTTTTTGTGGGTTGTGGTTGGGTTTGTTGGTGGGAATGTTGGCAGGCACTGCTAGTAGCCTAGAGATAAGTGCTGGTTTGGTCATTTTACTAGCAGTGTCCTGTTCCCAGCACCGGCTTCAGATAGGGCCTCAGCGACCAGTCCCTTAGTAAAATCACCAGCCGAACAGATCTTGGTGGTTATTGCCAAGAGTCTGTCCCTGGTCCATGCCTTGACATCAAGGACTGGTCTGCCCAGGTACTTCGAAATGAATCTACTCATAGCCTCGAGTTTCTTTTGATCCTCTTGGCTATAAGTAGACCATCGGTAGTTTATCTCTTTTCTCTCCATGTTCCTGATCTCTTGATCTAGCAAGGCAGTGTCCTTGTCAAAGCCTTGCCTGAACAGCTGTTCAATGACAGAATTCATTGAACGGCTATGCTCGGCATCAGCCTCCTTGACAAGGGCTGCTAGATCAGGATCAGCCACCTTCTTTCCCTCTCCCTTATTCTTATCAGTGATACTGAAATCCTTTTGGATTTCAGCCACTTCTATATGCTCTACCTCCCTCACTTTCCTCTTCCCTTTCTCCCTCACCCTACTCTCCTCAGCCAACTCCCTCTCTACCACCACCTCTTTTTCTGCCTCTTCTTCTCCTCTCCCCTCTTCCTCTTGTCTTGCACTGATGTCTCCCCCTTTTGGGTGCATTAGTTGGGGTTTGACTATCAGCAAGAGCCTTAGATATGGCAACCTCCACCATGGGTTGTATATATGTGGGAAGCCTCTCATCAAGGGTTTGAATGATTATATCTTTAAGGATTGGTGTGATGAGAGGCAGGGATTTCTGGAGGATAGCATCCAGCTGCTCAGGGGGTTCTGACCCTGAGAGCTAGTGCCAGAAGCAGGGGCTGGTGGCTGAGTTTGTGGGAGTGGCTCAGTGTGTGTGAGACCTTCAGGTGAAGGTGCCATCTGTGGGGTAGTGGTGGCAGATGGACTTCTATCCTGAGTCATTTGAGCAAGCAGCTCTTTGAGTCTGCTTATCTCATCCTCTAGGATAGTGTTTTGAGCTACTACATCGTAGAAGAAGCTCAGGTCATCATCAGCATAAGCTGAATCACCTGACCTCCTGACATTGTCAGGATGAACGTGTCCTGAGTGTGGCTCAGTAATGACATGTGCCCCTTGTTCATGGTACTGGGGACTTCTGGCCTCCGGATTGGATCCATCATCGGCCATTGCCTCTGGTGAGGTCTTAGTGATGTTACCAGCTTCACCCTGCTCAGATGTTGATGCAGGGGAAGTGGCAGCCTCACCATATGTGTTCTATCTCCCTAGCCACACTGGGAGATTGAACTGATTCTCTGTGCTATGGGCTCCTATCAGCACTTGTGCCCACCCTCTCTTCGGTTGGAGTCTCCCCAGTTGTAATAGGTTTCTGGGGAGAGGGTGGAGTGCTCAGATCGGTCAGCACTTTGGCTATTACCAATGTTGGGCTTAGTGGGGCGGTCTCCTCAGTATGTGGGCTAGAAGCAGTGTGCACATGGGGAGGACTGTGCTCTTCAATGGCAGTCTCCTCAAGTGAGAGAGACCCCAGTAATGTGGTTGCCCCAAAATTGGTTGCATCAGGCTCCTGTTGAGAGAAGCCTGTGCGGTTGTGATAGGTGGAGTCGTGGTACGTGCTGGGAGAATCGAACCAGCAGGCACATCCTGCCTTTGTGTGGCAGGGGCATCCTCAGGGGACTCATCTCCATGAGTAGCCTTTTTAGGCTTCTTTTTGTCTTTTGGCTTGGTGGGGACTGTGGATTTGGAGGTGGAGGCTGTGGGTTCCAGCTGCGTGGGTTTTCGCAGCCGGCCAGCCTGTTTGAGTGTTCGGTCAGTGTTGTGCCTGGAGTATACCTCGGCTTTAACAGCCATGGCAGGGACCCCAGTGCCAACTAGTCCCTCAGCCTGAAGCTGGTTTTCGATCATGGCCATTATGAACCGTGGATACAAGTTCCAACGGTTAGAAAAAGGTTTTGTGGCCATGTCCTTGAGTTCCAAAAATAAAAGATCAGTAAAATTTAAAGGTTGTTTCTCAAGGATAGAATACAATACCTGTTGCCACCTTGTGGACATCTGGTCCCACGAAGAGGTCTTGGGAGCCACACAGACATTCACCATGTGGAAGATCAATCGTTGAGGGTCAGGGAAATGTTTCTTCAACAAGGTGGAGGCGGAGAGGTTACCCTGATAGTCATGGGATGTGAATGAGAGATCCAGGGTACCTTTGGGGTAGGAAGTTGGGTGAGTGGCATCCTCCAGCTCTAGGGTTTGGCGTAGGGTAGCTGGGGTGATAACCACGGGTTTGCCATTGACGGAGGACCGGAGAGAGACCTCGCCATCCTGCTCTCCGGTTTGGATGGTCACATTTGTCCAAAAATCTGTCAAGGAGTCGGTGTATAGAGTGGGGTTCAAGAGAAAAGCCGTTTTGTAAGGTGAGTCGTGCATAAGATCGACGGCTTGGTGAAACTTGGGCCATAATGGCGATTTTGTAAGGTGGGCGACACAGTTGTGTCGAGGTTTCAGTTGCATGTTCGCCATTAATGGTGTATGGGAATTTCAGAGGTTTGTAAGGATTAGGTCAAGTGAGGAGTAAATGCTCTGAAGGTGGGTTTTTATAGGGTAGGTTAAAGGTTGAAAGGAAACTACTAAAGGTTTGGTGTTAGTGATCAGTTGTTATAACGACTGATGACGTGGTTTTAACCTTCAGTGGTTGTAACATCTAAGGACTTGGTATTAGTCTTCAGTAGTTGAAACTACTGAGACCTTGGTTTTGTCCTTCAGATGTTGTAACATCTGAAGAGTTACTCAGTCTTCAGTAGTTATGAACTACTGATGACTTAGTATTCTTCTTCAGACGTTGTAAACGTCTGAAGAGTTACTGTCAGTCTTCAGTAGTTATGAACTACTGATGACCTAGTATTCTGTTCAGACGTAACAACTGAAGACTTGGTGTTAGCCTTCAGTAGTTGTGAACTACTGATATCAGTAGCTGTGAACTACTGAAGACATGGTATTGCTTCAGTTGTTGTAAACAACTGAGGACTTGGTGTTAGTCATCAGTAGTTGTGAAACTACTTAAGACATGGTTTTGTCCTTCAGTTGTTTGGGTATGAAACAGCAGCTCTTGGCATCAGCTGAAGAATAAAATTACTCATCAGCTGTTTCCGTCAAATCAGTTGTTTCATGCTGACCTCCACATTTACTCATCAGTTCTTTGGCTGACTTTCAGATGTTTCATTGACCCTTCAGCTCTTGTGAATATTTATGCCTTCAGCTCTTGTGATCAGATGTTCACAGGTGCTGATGAAATATTCTTCAGAGCTGGTGAACAAATTTTGTCTTCAGTATTTGTGTAAGATTACACATCAGTACTTATGAGCAAAATTTGTTCTTCAGTACTTATTTATTTGAAAATCATACATCAGTAGTTGTAATCCACTCACTACATTAGTTGTTTTTCAATAAATAATGTACATCAGTACTTTGAGTTAGTTTAGTCTTCAGTAGTTGTGAAAGAGCTGAAGACTAAATTACTCATCAGTACTTGTATTTGACCTTTGCTCTTCAGTAGTTGTGAACTAAGAGTACCAGCATAGGTCAAATCAATCAAGCTGCAGCATACCAAGCCTTAGTACCAAATTTTGGAATGTGGCACTATCTAAAGGCTTAGTAAAAATGTCTGTAAGCTCATCAGCACTAGGTACAAACTTAGGATCAATCAGACCTTTCTCATAGCAATCCCTGATAAAATGATGTCTGATCTCAATATGTTTGGTCCTAGAGTGCTGAACTGGATTCTTAACAATACAAAGAGCTGAAACACTATCCATTAATAATAGAGTCTTAGTCTCAGTAATGCCATAATCCAGAAGTTGGTTCTGAAGCCAGAGTATTTGAGAGGTACAACTTGCAGCAGCAATATACTCAGCTTCAGCAGTGGATGTAGCAATTGATGTTTGTTTCTTACTCTGCCAAGAAACTAAACAATTGCCTAGGAATTGGCAACCACCAGAAGTGGATTTTCTGGTGACTTTGCATCCTGCATAGTCACTATCAGAGAAAGCAACTAATTTGCAAGAATGCCCAGCTGAATACCAAAGTCCTAGTGATTGGGTACCTTGCAGATATCTAAAGATCCTTTTGACTGCAATCAAATGGGATTCTTTAGGTGCAGCCTAAAATCTAGCACAAGCACATGTTGAAAACATGATGTCTGGTCTAGAAGCTGTAAGGTACATCAAGGACCCAATCATACATCTGTAAAGGGTTTCATCAACCGCTTTACCTTTCTGATCAACATCTAGTTGTGTGATGCTGCTCATGGGAGTAGAACAGGGCTTACAGGTTTGTAAATCAAACTTATTCAACAAGTCTTTGGTATATTTGGACTGATGGATGAAGATTCCATCATCCTGTTGTTTGATTTGCAAACCTAGAAAGAACTGTAATTCTCCCATAGCACTCATTTCAAACCTAAGCTTTATAAGCTTTGTAAATTCATCACACAACTTTGGATCAGAGGATGCAAAGATGATATCATCAACATAAATCTGAACAAGGAGCTTATGTTGTCCCACAGTCTTGATGAATAAGGTTTTGTCAATGGTGCCCCTAGTGAATGTATTCTCAAGAAGAAAGGTTGAAAGTGTCTCATACCAGGCTCTAGGTGCTTGCTTCAGCCCATAAAGAGCCTTATCAAGCTTGTACACCCAATAGGATGTTTATTGTCCTCAAAGCCTGGTGGTTGACACACATAAACCTCTTCTTTTATTTTCCCATATAGGAAGGCACTTTTGACATCCATTTGATAAACCTTAAGACTGTGAAAGGCAGCATAAGCTAAGAACAGTCTGATTGCTTCTAGTCTGGCCACAGGTGCAAAGGTCTCATCATAATCGATGCCTTCCTCCTGTGCAAACCCTTGGACAACCAGTCTGGCCTTGTTCTTGACAATTTGGCCCTTCTCATCTGTTTTGTTCCTGAATACCCACTTGGTGCCTATAGCACACTTATCTTTGGGTAATGGAACAAGCTCCCACACTTGCTGTTTCTTGAATTGAAGAAGCTCAAGCTGCATAGCTTCCACCCATCCATTGTCTCTTAACGCAATATGATAGTTCTTTGGTTCTTGCTGACTGATGAAGAGAGCATAGAAGCAGAAGTTGGACAATTGATTCCTGGTTGAAACTCCAGCATGGATATCACCAATGATTTGTGAAGTGGGGTGATTCTTGAGCTCTTGATAAACTATAATATCTGTGCAAGTGTTTGTAGACCCATCAGCAGCAACAGATGTTGATGGCGATTCCTGAAACCATGTAGAGGATGGCAGCTCAAACGAAGTAGAGCAAGCAGAAATCTCATCAGCATTTGTAGTGGATGGAGCTGCTGAGGCTACAGGAGCATCAGGTTCAGTGGACTTAGGCAGATTGTCACTGATCCTGAAGAGGTGAGTACTGACTTCATCATCATCAGTACCACCAGATGGAGATCTGCTGACAGGCTCAACAGATGGAGGTTGATAAGGAACATATTGCAGTATGTCCAGATCAAACAACTCCATAGGGTTTTGTGGAATCTTGTCCTTTGGAGATTCATTGAACTTAACATGCAGAGTTTCTTCAACCCCCTTGGTTCTACAGTTGAAGACTCTGTATGCTTTGCAAGTTGATGAATAACCAACAAAGTACCCTGCATCCACCTTACTAGCAAACTTATAGAGTGGGTTGCTAGTGTTGAGAATGAAACAAGGACACCCAAAGGCTCTAAAGAATGAAATAAGAGGGGCCAAATGATGAAGAACTTCATAGGGAGTCTTCATCAACCTCTTATTTACTAAGGCTCTATTTTGTACATAGCAAGCTGTATTGACAGCTTCAGCCCAAAAGGTCAGTGGCAGCCCTGAGTCAGCCAACATTGACCTTGCTGCTTCAATGAGGGTCCTGTTCTTTCTCTCCACCACTCCATTCTGCTCAGGAGTTCTAGGAATGATAAACTGCCTTCTAATTCCCTTGGACAGGTAGAAGTCATCAAGTGTGTGGTTTCTAAATTCTGTTCCATTGTCACTCCTCACACACTTGACCTGTAGGGAATACTGCTTTTCTACTTGTAACACAAAGTTCATTATTGTCTTTGCTGCTTCATCCTTGGAGTGCAAGAAGAAAGTCCATACAAACCTGGAGTAATCATCCACAATTACCAGGCAGTATTTCTTCTTTGCCATGCTCATTACTCTGACAGGACCAAAGAGATCCATGTGCAGAAGTTGTAAGCAGGCAGTGGACTTTGGTTCTTCTATTGAAGGGAATGAAGCTTTGTGTTGTTTTCCTTTCAAGCAAGCAGTGCAGTCATCTTCACACTTGAACTCCTTCAGAGGCAATCCTCTTACTAAACCATGGCTTATAAGCTGATTCATGTTCTTGAAATTAACATGACCCAGCCTTCTATGCCATAGTGTAGACTCTTGAGGAGATGCCTTGGAGAATAGGCAAGGATGGCCTTTTAGATCCATAGTTTTGGAAAGATCTAAGGCATACACTCTTCCTGTCCTGTTGGCCTTCAGGAGAGTGTGTTCATCCAATGCCTTGTCAATCAAACTCAAAACTTTGGATGACAGAATCCGACAGTTCTGGCTTGTGAAAAGGGCAACATGGCCTTTGTCACACATTTGACTGACACTCAAGAGGTTGTACTTGAGATTCTCCACATGGTTAACATCATCAAACCTTATTTCCCCGTTGGAAACAAAGCCTTTTCCGACGATGTAACCCTTCGCATCATTGCCAAAAGAAACAAATCCCTTCATTCCTTAAGAGTAGTCATTAAGAAGGGAGCTGCTTCCTGTCATGTGCATGGATCCTCCACTGTCTACATACCAGATGCTTCTATGGCATGTTGAAGAACCCTGCAAACACAACCATGTGTTAGTTTGTCTTGGAGACCCAAACCTGCTTGGTTTTGGGTCTGTTTTCAGCTATAGGTGTAGCACTAACAGGTGTGTTATGAGTGACAGCTTGAGGTGAAGAAGATGGTACAGAAGAGGAACCCTTTGGCTTGGACTTCCTTTTCTGTGATTTTAATATAGGAGCATCTAAGTGGTTGACTCTTCCCACTAGTTGCTGAACCATCATCACCAACTGTGTCTGATTTTGTGATAAAGCCTTCAGCTCTTCAGACACATTGGAGTTTGCTGATGATGAGTTCCTATGTTGTACCATCTTTTTCTGAGCAACCTCAGCTATTGCCTGAGTAATCCCTACCTTCTTAGATTTAACTTTGGGCCTAGGGATTTTAGGCTTGGATGTTGCCAGTACAAACTTGGTTTCAAACTCATTCTTCATTTTATTGATGCTCTCAGTAATTTTCTCCTTCTGTTTGAGTTTGGAACCCCTTTTGTACCAACAATCATCAGTAAGATGATTGAACAAGCCACATATCTCACATGGCTTTTTCTTCATCTTATGCTGATCATCAGCTGAAGAGGATTTAACTGCTGAAGACTTGTTCTTCAGCTGTTTGTCATCAGTACTAGCAGTTTTCTTCCTAGTGCCTGCTTTCCTGGTATCCTCTTTAGCTGTCTTCAAACCTTTCCTACTGTTAGTTTTCTTCTCTTCAGTTCTAACAGTATTTGAGGTTTGAACTTCAGATGTTGTCACTTGCTCTCTAGTACCTTCAGTACTACTAGTGACAACACCTGAGTTGATCAGCCTTTTGGTCATGTGACAATCTATCTCTGATGATGCTGATTCAGAGGATAGTAAGTCACATGATGAGAAGGATTGGTTATTGCTCTCCCCATCAGATTCAACTTCTGCTCTTGAAATGAAGTCTGTGGGAGGAGCAGTGTGATTATAACCAATGCCAAACTTCACATTGGAAGCTGTTTGCTTGCTAAGAAGCATTTCAAAACCCTTGCATGATTGCACCCATCGATCACACTCAACTTGGGTGGTTGCAAGAGTTTCCTTAAGGTCTTTGTACTTCTCTAGAAGTACATCTTCCCTAGCTTTAGCATCTTTGATTTGGCATTTAAGCTTGTAAATCTCATCATTTTTATCTTTTAGAACAACCTCAAAATCAGCTTTTCTTTTGGAAATAGTGTGCTCAAGCTCAAGATTTTTATCTATTAAAGCTACATTTGCTTCTCTAATAGAAACAAATGCTGCTATGCATGACTATGAACAAAGCTTGGCTTTTGCCTCAGTGGATACCTGAGATGAGGCATTGGATGATGACCCTTCAGTAGAATCAAGGGCCATCAGAGCAAGATTTCCAAAAGGTTGATCACCACCTTGTTGACCAGCACCTTGGAGTAGTGGTTCCTGACCAGATAGCTCTTCTGGTAGACTACTCCAGTCAACGGCAGTTGGGGTGAAAAAGCTTTGTTGTTGAGGTTGTGTGTGGTGATGAGATTGGGAAGAATGAGGCTCTGGAAGAGCATGAGGTGGTTGAGCTGGGGGTGCTTGAGTTTGACCAGGCTGAGGCATGTAGTAACAGGGGTAAGGATAAGGCATATGACCCTGTGGCACAAAATAAGCAGGTGGTGCTTGTGCCTGAGATGGATGGGAAGAATTGTAGGATGGTTGCCCTTTGTGCTGTGAGCTATTGCTGGGAAAAGTCACAAAGGGTGCAGATGAGTTAGATCCAGATGATCTACACTCTCTTGCAAAGTGTCCAAGCCTTTGGCACTTGTGACACCTCAACTTGCTCTTGTCAAAACCAACTTTGGTTTTGCCAGAGAGTCCTGGGAATTTCCTACCAGTTCTTTTGTAGAACTTCTGAGAGCGGATATTTATCATTGCCATTTGGTTCAAAATATCCATCTCTTCCAGATCATCATCTGGAATGCCCTTCAAATCCTCTATCAGAAAACACAAGTTGTCACCACCACCTCCTGAACTACTAACACCAACAAAAGCTTGTTCTGAGTTTGTAGAGAAATCAATATGCTCATCATAAGAACTTTCTGATGAAGCATATTCTGACTCATGACTTATCAAGGCAGCATTACCTTGGACAAAGTCATCAGCAAGCTTGCCAGAAGAGGACAGCTTCCTCTTTTGCTCTATCTCTCTTTCAAAAGTAAGCAACTTCCCATGAAGTTGTGTGAGAGATAGAGTTTCCAGATCAGCACTGGAGCGTAGGACAATGGTATATGTGTCCCACCTCTCAGGCAATGACCTGAGGAACCTGTTGTTCATCTGGCTTTTGGAGTACTCTTGTTTGACCATCTTTAGCTCAGAGATCAAACAAGAGAACCGCTCATATTGCTGGGTCAGAGTCTCACCCTTTCTATATGAGAATGTCTCATATTGTTGGGCAAGGATTTCCCTATTGTTTGCTAAGACCGAATCAGTTCCTCCAAATTGTTCCTTTAGAGCAACCCATAGGTCATGAGCAGACTCATGATGCAAGAGCCCTGAATATATCTCATTTGGAATGGCCATGGCTAAAATTCCATGGGCTCTAGCATCAATTTCGAACAGCTTTAGATCTTCGTCCGAATATTGTTCAGGTTTCTTCGCAACCTGTTCATTAGATTCCGGGACGCTCACCATAGGCTTGTATGGCCCATGCACCACTGACTTCCAACAACCAGCACTGTTGACAGCCAAGTGGTGTAGCATACGTCTTTGCCATATGTTATACTCGTTCCTAACCAGCATCGGAGGCTTGGTTGCGGAACCAGTATTGTGAGGATCATTGGTTGGTGTTGTCATCTCAGGTTTTGGTCAAAAACAAGTTTAAACACGACAAACGTAACTCAAAACCACCAAAAGACCTCAAGATTTTGGCCGGAAACAGCAGAAACTCACTCTCTATGACTAACTCTTGCAAATTGCTAATTCGATCAAACTGAGAGTTCAAAAGAGCAGTTTCAAATGATCAATGGTAAGATCGATCAATGATTAACCTGCTCTGATACCATTTGACAGGATCTCAGCCTCTCGTGTTGATCAATTAGATTATTTTCGCAGCGGATTTAGCACATTAATTAGCAATTAAAGCAAGAACATAAAAGATATTTCAATTAAAGCATAAACATAGAGAGAGAAGAGTTCTGCGAAACAATAAATGTTCTATTGGTCGCACGTTTTGGCAATTAAGACTGTATGGTTACCCATCCTTTTATAGGCGGCAAAATGATGGGTTGATGTCCTTTTTCTGACATCACTGAATATTCAAATTACAACTGACAAAAATATAAAACTACTGAAGATGTCAACAACTGACATCTTCTTACAAAAGTTCCTAAGTGCTGACAAAAGTAAACTACTGAAATCCTACAACGACTGAAGAACAAGCTCTTCAGTCGTTTATAACTACTGATACTATAACAACTGAAGAACATGCTCTTCAGTTGTTGTACAACTACTGAAATGAAATAAACTACTGAAAAAGAAAAACCACCACAATAACTGAAGAAGACTTCTTCAGTTGTTGTGACAAACTCTGAGTCTTCAGTACTTGGTCTTCAGATTTGGCTTCAGATGATATAACAACTGATGACTTCAGTAGATATCATCAGTTGTTGTCTTCAGTCTTTGTCTTCAGACTTTGTGCTTCAGTAGAAGGTCTTCAGTTCTTTAGTTCTTCAGCTTTTGATTCTTCAGTACTTGTCTTCAGTACTTGAAGTATTCAGTACTTGTAAGATCAGTACTTCAGACTTCAGTACTTGGTCTTCAGTACTTTGGAGTCTTCTTCAGCTGATATTCTTCAGTTCTTTGATCTTCATACTTTGTTCTTTAGACTTTGTCATAACAGCAGAAGGCTGGAGCTAAGATGCTCTCAAGTTTGACATTCAAGCAAGAGAACACAATAGCTGATGAGAGTCTTCAGATGTTCTCGAGTCTGACATTCAAGCAAGAGAACATTGTAACTGACGGGAGTCTTCAGCAGTTGTAGCAGTGGCATGTGGGACTTAGAGGTTTTCCTGATCTTGGCTCATTGGTTCTTTTGGTCCAATAATATGCTTTGTCAACCCTCTTCAACAATTCCTCATCATGTTGTTTGTGAAGCTCTTTTTCTTCCAGCTTCACTTTAACAATTTGTCTTTGTACCTCAGGAGTAATTGTTGAAGGGTGACTTTTGGCCTTCGGCAGTGTAATGACAGCTGAAATTGGCAGCCTGTCCTCATCTTTATCATTATCATCTTCTTCTTCTTCTTCTAGCCTCAACACCCTTCTCTTCCTCTTCAGGGGTGCATCATCGGCTATTGGTTTTATGGGTAAGGGAGTTGGTTTTGTGGGTTTTGATGTGGATTGTTTTGGTGTGGGAGATTGGGCAGGCTGTTCTAGCAATTTGGATGTTAGAGAGGTTTTGGTTTGCTTGGCTAGTTCAGTCCTGCTCCCAGCACCTGCTTCACTTAGGGCTTCTATGATTAACCCTTTGGTGAATGCCTCAGATGAACAGATCTTGGTGGTTATTGCCAAGATGCTATCCCTGGACCATGATTTGACTTCCAGGACTGATCTCCCCAGATACTTCGAAATGAATCTGGCCATAGCTTCTAATCTCTACTTCTCTTGTTCACTATGGCCAGACCATCGGCTTTCAATCTCTTGTACCTCCAATTTTCTTATCTCATTATCTAGCTCAGCAGTGTCAAAGCCTTGCCTAAACAGCTGATCAATGATTTTATCCATTGACCTGCTGTGTTGGGCATCAGCTTCCTTGACAAGCACTGCTAGCTCCTTCTCCTTCTCCTTCTCTCCAACCTTCTTCTTTTATATTTGACATGAAAGTCTTTTTCACTTTCAGTAACTTTTTCCTTTTCCTTACCTTTCTCCCCCTCCTTCTCCTTCCTAGTCTCCTCTACCATTTCCCTCTCCACTTCTACCTCCTTTTCTACCACTTTCTCCTTCTCTTCCTCCACTCTTTTTCTCTTGATTGCTTTCACTGACTGAGCCCCCCCCCCCTTTTTGGTTGCATTGGTTGTAGGGGTTTGACTGTCAGAAAACTTTTTAGCCACAACATCATCCACCAAGGTTTGTATGTTTAAGGCAAGCCTCTCTTCAAGGGTTTTATTCACTATATCAGTGATGATGGGTGTGATGAGAGGCAGAGAATTTTGAAAGATAGCAACCATTTGCTTAGAGGGGTTCTGTCCCTGAGAAATAGTGCTGAAAACAGGGGCTGGTGGCTTAGATTTTGGGAGTGGCTCTGTGTTTGGGAAACCTTCAAAGGAAGGTGCCATCTGTTGGTGAATTGTGGCAGATGGACTTGATTCTTGAGTCATTTTGGCAAGTAGCTCTTTGAGTCTACTCACCTCATCCTCAAGAATAGTGTTCTGGGTAAGAACATCATAAAAGAAGCCCAGGTCATCATCAGTGTTAGCTGAATCACCTGACCTCCTGATTAGATCAGGATGTACATGTGCTGAGTGTGGCTCAGTGATCACATGTGCCCCTTTGTTTTGGAACTGGGGACTTCATGCCTCAGGAGAGGATCCTTCATCGGCAGTTGCCTCTGGTGAGGACTTAGAGATGTTACCAGCTGCATCCAGTTCATGTGCTGAATTAGGAAGAGTGGCAGCCTCACCAGATGTTCCTATCTTCTTTGCCAAACTAGAAGATAGAACATAATCCCTGTGCTGGGGGTTCTCAACAACACTTGGTTCCCCCCTCTCATTAGTTGGGGTTTTCCCAGTTGTAATTGGTGCCTGGGGAGAGGGTTGAGTGTTGAGTTGAGTCAGCACTTCTGCTATAATAAATGTAGGGCTTTTTGGGGCGGTTGCAGTGGGAGATTAGGGTGAATCTGTGTGCACCTGGGGAGATAGGTGCTCTTCAATGGTAACCTTCTCAAGTGAGAAAGGTTCCAGATGTGTGGTTGCCCCGTAAATGGTTGCTTCAGGCTCCTGTTGAGAGGATGCCTGAGCGGTTGAGTCTGGTTGAGTCCTTATAATTACTGGGGGATTAATCCCAGTAATTACTTCCTGCCTTTGTGTTGCAGGGCCATCCTCAGGGGACTCATCTCCCTGAGTAGCCTTTTTGGGCTTTTTGGTTTTAGGTTTGGTAGGGACTTTGGATTTGGAGGTGGAGGCTGTGGGTTCCCGCTGCTTGGGTTTTAGCAGCTTGGCAGCCTATTTGAGAGTTTGGTCTGAGTTGGGCCTGGAGTATACCTCAGGCAATACTGCCGGAGCAGGGACTCCAAGACCAACAAGTCCCTTAGCTTGAAGCTGGCTTTCTATGATGGTCATGATGAACAGTGGATATAATATCCATCGGTTAGCCAACGGCTTCAAGCCATATCTTTTACTCTAAAAATATTATTTCAGAAAAATTAAGAGTTTGTTGCTCAAGGATAGAAAACAATACCTGTTGCCACCTAGATGACATTTGATCCCATGAGGAGGTTTTAGGGGCAAGACAGACATTGACCATGTGAAAGATCAATCGTTCAGCATCATGGAAGTGCTTCTTAAGGATGGTAGAAGCACTAAGGTCACCCTGGTATCCATGGTGGGCAAAAGATAGATCGGTTGTGCCCTTTGGATACTCAGAGATGAAGGTGGCATCATCCAAATTTAGGGTTTGACGAATGTGTGCAGAAGTGATGACCACCTTTTAGTTGTTGATGAACGACTGGAGAGAGACCTCGGTGTCATTCTCCCCAGTGGTAAGGGTAACGTTCGTCCAAAACAGGTTTAGGGAATCGGCGTAGATGATAGGATTAAGAAGAAAGGCCATTTTGTATGGAGACTGGACCATTAGATCAATAGCATTATCAAACTTGGTCCAGAAGGGTGATTTGGTAAGGTAGGCAACACAGTTGTGTCGTGGTTTGAGCTGCATGGTCGCCATTAATGTGAGGAGAGAGGTTTCAGAGTTGTTGAACGTTAGGTTTATGAGAGAATGAAAAACTCTGAAGTTAGGGTTAGGTATTTATAGGGTATGGATATGAAACGGCTAAAAGAAAATGACTGAAGGTTTTGGTTTTAGTCAGCAGTTGTTTTAAACGACTGATGACATGGTTTTAACCTTCAGAGGTTGTAAAAAACTGAAGGCTTGGTATTAGTCATCAGTAGTTATAAACTACTGAAGACATGGTTTTGGCATCAGTTGCTATAAACGTCTGAGGACTTGGTGTTAGTCATCAGTAGTTGAAACTACTGAAGACATGGTTTTGTCCTTCAGATGTTGTAAACCACTGAGGACTTGGTGTTAGTCATCAGTAGTTTTAAACTACTGAAGACATGGTTTTGTCCTTCAGTTGTTTTGAAATGAAACATCAGTTGTTTGAATCAGCTGAAGAGTAAAGTTACTCATCAGCTGTTGTCGTCAATTCAGTTGTTTCATTCTAACCTCAACACTTACTCATCAGACTGTCTGATTTTTCAGACGTTTCATTGGTCATCAGCTCTTGTGAATATTTATTCTTCAGCTTTTGTGAACAGATGTTCAGAAGGTCTGATGAAATAAACTATTCTTCAGAGCTTGTGAACAAATGTTGTCTTCAGTACTTATGTGTAAGATTACACATCAGTACTTATGGACAAAATTTATTCTTCAGTACTTATTTGGTAGAAATAAACATCAGTAGTTATAACCACATCAGTAGTTGTAACTTCATAAGTTATTTTCAACAAATAATGTACTTCAGTACTTTGAAGTATTTTAACATTCAGTAGTTATAACACATCACTAGATATGAAAAATACTAAAGACAAAATACTCATCAGTACTTATTTTTGACTTTTGTATGCTAATGCTCCTCAGTACTTGTGACCTGAGAGCATCAGTATTAGTCAATTATTCTAGCTGCAGCATACCAAGCCTTAGTGCCAGATTTTGAAAAGTTGCACTGTCTAAAGGCTTAGTAAAGATATCTGCAAGCTCATCAGCACTAGGAACAAACTTTGGATCAATCAGACCTTTTTCATAACAATCCCTAATAAAATGATGTCTGATCTCAATATGTTTGGTTCTAGAATGCTGAACTGGATTCTTAACAATACAAAGAGCTGAAGCACTATCCATGAGTAATGGTGTCTTAGTCTCTGTAATGCCATAATCCAACAATTAATTCTGAAGCCAGAGTACCTGGGATGTACAATTTACAGCAGCAATGTACTCTGCTTCAGCAGTTGATGTAGCAATTGAAGTTTGTTTCTTACTCTGCCAAAAAACTAAACAATTGCCTAGAAATTGGCATCCACCAGAAGTTGATTTTCTAGTGACTTTGCACCCTGCATAGTCACTATCTAAGAAAGCAACTAATTTGCAAGAGTGCCCAGTGGAATACCAAAGTCCTAGTGATTGAGTACCTTGCAAGTATCTAAAGATCCTTTTGACTGCAGTCAAATAGATTCTTTAGGTGCAGCGTGAAATCTAGCACATACACATGTTGCAAACATAATGTCTGGTCTAGAAACTGTAAGGTACATCAAGGACCCAATCATACATCTGTAAAGGGTTTCATCAACCGCTTTACCTTTCTGATCAACATCTAGTTGTGTGGTGCGGCTCATGGGAGTAGAACGGGGCTTACAGTTTTGTAAACCAAACTTATGCAAAAGATCTTTTGTATATTTGGACTGATGAATGAATGTTCCATCAGTCCTTTGTTTGATTTGCAAACCCAGAAAGAACTGTAATTCTCCCATGGCACTCATTTCAAACTTCTTTTGCATTAAATTTGTAAAGTCATCACACAACTGTGGATCAGAGGATGCAAAAATAATATCATCAACATTAATTTGAACAAGTAGCTTATGCTGCTCTACTTTCTTAATGAATAAAGTTTTATCTATGGAGCCTCTAGTGAAATTATTTTGAAGAAGAAAGTTAGACAAGGTTTCATACCAGGCTCTAGGGGCTTGTTTCAACCCATATAGAGCCTTATCAAGCTTATACACCCAATCTGGATGTTTATTATCCTTAAACCTGGTTGTTGACACACATAACCTCTTCTTTTATTTTACCATACAAAAATGCACTTTTGACATCCATTTGAAAAACTTTAATATTATGAAAAGCAGCATAAGCTAAGAATAGTCTAATTGCCTCCAGTCTGGCTACAGGGGCAAAGGTTTCATCATAATCAATACCTTCTTCTTGTGCAAACCCCTGTACAACCAGTCTGGCCTTGTTCTTAACATTGTGCCCCTTTTTATCTGTTTTATTCCTAAACACCCATTTAGTGCCTATTGCAGACTTACCTTGGGGTAAAGGAACAAGCTCCCACACTTGCTGCTTTTTGAACTGAAGAAGCTCAAGCTGCATTGCTTCAACCCATCCATTGTCTCTTAGTGCAACATGATAGTTCTTTGGCTCTTGCTGAATGATGAAGAGAGCATAGAAGCAAAAATTGGACAATTGACTTCTGGTTGAGACTCCAGCATTGATATCACCAATGATTCGAGACATTGGATGATCCTTCAGCTCTTGATAAAAAATGAGGTCTGTGCAAGTGTTTGTAGGACCTTCAGCAGCAACAGATGTTGATGAAGATTCTTAAAACCATGTTGGTGATGTCAACTCAAATGAAGTAGAGGATTCAGAAATCTCATTAGCATTTGTTATGGATGGAGCTGCTAAAGCTACAGGAGCATCAGGTTTAGATGACTCAGGCAGTTGGTCACTAAACCTGAAAAGGTGAGTACTATCAGCATCATCATCAGTACCACCAGGTGGAGAACTATTGACAGGAACAACAGCTGGAGACTGATAAGGAATATATTGCAGTATGTCCAAATCAAATAACTCCACATGGTTTTGTGGAATCTTGTCCTTTGGAGATTCATTAAACCTCACATGCAAAGTTTCTTCAACCATCTTTGTTTTGCAGTTGAAAACTCTGTATGCCTTACAAGTAGATGAATAACCAATAAAATACCCTGCATCAACCTTTGATTCAAACTTCTGGAGTGGATTCTTTGTGTTGAGAATGTAACAGGGACACCCAAATGCTCTAAAAAACGAAATCAAAGGGGCCAAATGATATAGCACTTCATAGGGAGTCTTCATCAACCTCTGATTTACTAATACTCTATTTTGCACATAGCAAGCTGTGTTGATAGCTTCAGCCCAAAATGTCAATACCAAGCCTGAATCAGCCAAGATTGACCTGGCAGCTTCAACCAGTGTCCTGTTCTTTCTCTCCACTACTCCATTTTGCTCAAGAGTTCTTGGAATGCTGAACTGCCTTTTGATGCCCTTTGACAAGTAGAAATCATCAAGTGTGTGATTTCTAATTTCTGTGCCATTGTCACTCCTCACACACTTGACTGGAAGGGAATATTGTTTCTCAACATACAATACAAAGTTCATAATAGCTTGTGCAGCTTCATCTTTGGAGTGCAAGAAGAAAGTCCATACAAATCTGGAGTAACCATCCACAATTACCAGACAGTATTTCTTCTTTGCCATGCTCATCACTCTAACAGGACCAAAAGATCCATATGCAATAATTGCAAGCAGGCAGTGGACTTTGGTTCTTCTATTAGAGGGAATGATACTTTGTGTTGTTTCCCTTTTAAGCAGGCAGTGCAGTTGTCATCATATTTGAACTCTTTCATAGGAAACCCTCTTACTAAACCATGGTGAATCAGCTGCTTCATGTTTTTGAGATTCACATGACCAAGCCTTCTATGCCATAGTTCAGATTCCTGAGGAGAAGCCTTGGAGAATAGGCAAGGATGGCCTTTCAGATCAATTTTCTTGGAAAGGTCTATGGCATATATCTTCCTGTCCTGTTGGCCTTCAGGAGAGTATGTTCATCCAACACCTTGTCAAACAAACTTAGAACTTTGGATGATAGAATCCTGCAGTTCTGGCTGGTGAAAAGTGCAACATGGCCTTTATCACACATTTGACTGACACTCAAGAGGTTGTACTTGAGATTCTCCACATGGTTAAATCATCAAACCTTATTTCACCATTGGAAACAAAGCCTTTGCCGATGATGTAACCTTTTGCATCATTGCCAAAAGAGACAAACCCCTTCTTTCCTTGAGAATAAGCATTAAGAAGAGAGTTGCTCCCTGTCATATGCATGGATCCTCCACTGTCCACATACCAGATGCTTCTTTGGCATGCTGAAGAACCCTGCATTTATTACAACAAATCCGTTAGTTTTTGAGACCCAAACCTTTTTGGTTTTGGGTCTGTTCTCATCAACAGATTTAGTACTAACTGGGTTGTTATGATTGACAGTCTGAGGTGGTGGAGATGGTGTAGAGAAGGATTCCTTTGGCTTGGTTTTCCTTTACTGTGGTTTCAGCACAGGAGCATCTAATTGGTTGACTCTCCCCAATAGATGTTGAACCATCATGACAAGTTGTGTCTAATTTTTTGCAAGAGCTTTCAGCTCATCAGACACATTAGCTCTTAGCTGTGATGGGTTCCTGTGTTGCACCATCTTCCTTTGAGCAACCTCAGCTGTTACCTGATGAACCCCTTCTTTCTTTTTGGATTTCTTTAAGGGCTTTGGGGTTTCAGGATGAGATGTTGCTGGTACAAACTTGGTTTCAAACTCATTTTTTATTTTATTAATCTTCTTTTTAATGTTCTTATTTTGATTGAGTTTGGAACCCTTTCTATACCAGCAATCATCAGTAAGATGATTGAATAAGCCACATATTTCACATGACTTCTTCTTCATCTTTAGTTGATCATCTACTGAAGAAGATGAAACTACTGAAGATTTTTCTTCAGTCGTTTTCTATTAGTACTTGCAGTTTTCTTCCTTTCAGTACTTGCTTTCCTGATATCTTCTTCAGTGATTTTCAAACCCTTACTACTTGCAGTTTTCTTCCCTTCAGTACTTGCAGTAGTGTGGGTTTGTGCTTCAGGTGTAGTAACTTTTGCTTCAGTACTTTCAGTACTTTGTGAGACAACACCTGAAGTGATCAACTCTTTGATCATGTGACTGTCAACATTTGAACCATCAGCTGTTTCAGCATTAGCTGATTGATTTTGTGAGGATTTAATGCTGACTTCATCTTCTGATTTTGGTACCGTATCAGAAGATGAATCACATGATGAGGTGGATTGGTTATTGCTTTCTCCTTCAGATTCTACTTCTAGCCTGGGAGTAAAATCTGTAGGAGGAGCAGTGTGATTATAACCGATTCCAAACTTCACATTTGAAGATGATTACTTGCTGAGAAGCATTTCAAAACCCTTGCAAGAGGTTACCCAGCGTTCACACTCTACTTGGGTAGTTGCAATTTTTTCTTTGAGGTCCTTATACTTCTCTAGAAGTACCTCTTCCCTAGCCTTATCATCTGTGATTTGGCATTTTAGTTTATAAATCTCATCATTTTTATCATGCAAAACAGACTCAAACTCAGCTTTTGTTTTGGAAAGTGCTTGCTCTAGCTTAAGATTTTTATTAATTAAAGCTACATTTGCTTCTCTAATATATGCAAATGTGGCTATGCATGATTCAGAACATAACTTGGCTTTAGCCTCTGAAGACACCTGTGATACCTGTGATGAAGCATTTGAAGATGAAACATCAACAGACTCCAGGACTATGAGAGCAAGGTTTCCAAAGGGATTGTTACCACCATATTGACCAGCACCAGGAAACTGTTGTTCATGATCAGACATATCATCTGGTAAACTGCTCCAGTCAATAACTCCTGGGGTGAAAAAGCTGTGTTGTTGAGGTTGAGATTGTTGATGAGATTGTGATGGTTGAGGCTCAGGAAGGGCATGTGGTTGTTGAGCAATGGGTGCTTGAACTTGGTTTGGCTGAGGCATGTAATAGCAGGGGTAAGGATATGGCATATGACTTTGAGGAACAAAATATGCAGGTGATGACTGAGCTTGTGATGGATGACCAGAACTGGTGGAATGTTGTCCTTTGTTTTGTGAGCTATTGCTTGGGAAGGTCACAAAGGGTGCGGATGAGTTAGATCCAGATGATCTACACTCTGTAGCAAAGTCTCCAAGCCTATGGCACTTGTGACACCTCAACTTGCTCTTGTCAAAACCAACTTTGGTTTTGCCAGAGAGACCAGGGAATTTCCTACCAGTTCTTTTGTAGAACTTTTGAGATCAGATATTAATCATTGCCATTTGGCTCAAAATATCCATCTCTTCCAGATCATCATCCGGAATGCCCTTTAAATCTTCCATCAAAAAGCACCAGTTATCACTGCTACCACCTGAACTACCATCCACACCAACAAAAGCATGTTCCACATTAGTAGAGAAATCAATATGCTCATCATAGGTACTTTCTGATGCAGCATACTCTGACTCCTGACCTATCAGTGCAGTATTGCCTGATACAAAGTCATCAGTGAGCTTTCCAGATGAGGACAACTTCCTTTTCTGTTCTATCTCTCTTTCAAATGTAAGTAGTTTCCCATGAAGTTGGGTGAGAGATAGAGTGCTCAGATTTGCACTGGAGCGTAGGACAATAGTGTATGTGTCCCATCTCTCAAGCATGGATCTGAGGAATCGGTTGTTCATCTGGCCGTTTGAATACTCTTGTTTAACCATTTTCAGCTCAGAAATCAAACATGAGAATCGCTCAAACTGTTGAGTCAGAGTCTCACCTTTCCTATGAGTGAATGTCTCATATTGTTGGGCGAGGATCTTCCTAGTGTTTGCTAAGACCTCATCGGTTCCTCCAAATTGTTCTTTCAAAGCAACCCAGAGGTCATGAGCAGTTTCATGATGCATAAGCCCTGAATAGATTTAATTAGGCAGTGCCATGGCCAGAATTCCATTGGCTTTAGCATCAATTTCGAACATCTTAAGATATTCATCCGAATATTGATCAGGTTTCTTCGGAACCCTCTCATTTGTTTCTAGTGTACTCACCATAGGCTTGTATGGTCCATGCACCACAGATTTCCAACAACCAGCGCTGTTGATAGATAGGTGATGGAGCATACGATGTTGCCATATGTTATACTCACTCCTAACAAGCATCGGAGGCTTTGTTGAGGAGCCAGTATTGTGAGGATCATTTGTTGGTGTCGCCATTGAACAAATTCAAGCAAATTCAAAGTAATTTCAGTAAATCTAGCTCAAAACCACATAGAACCTTAAATTGAATGACCAGAAGCAGCACAAACACAATCTCTATAACCGATTCTTGCAAATTTGCTTATTCGATCAAACATAGATGTCTAAAGAGCAGTTTCAATGATCAATTGTTAAATCGATCAATGATTAACCAGCTCTGATACCATTTGAAAGGATCTCAGCCTCTAGTTTGATCAATTAGATTGGATTTGCAGTGGAATAGCGTACGAATTAAAACAAACTATACCAAGAACACACACGATATATCAATGAAACAGTATGGTTATAGAGTGAGAGAATTTCTACCAAAAGGTATATATTCATTCAACACATGCTTCGGCCCGGTTACAATTAGGTCATCTTTCCTTTTATAGGAAAGATGACATCAGCTGATGTCACTTGATAGTGACATCTAACCGTTATTACAACAAATTACTGAAAGAAACTAAACTACTGAAGATGTCTAACAGCTGACATCTTCTTACAAAAGATAAGTGTAAACTTATTACAACTATTGAAAAGAAACTACTGAAACTACAACGTCTGAAGAACATGCTCTTCAGACATTTTACAAAGTACTGAAACAAAAAATAAAACTACTGAAACTAAACAACTGAAAGGAAACTACTGAAAAGGAAAAACCATCACAACAACTGAAGAATACTTCTTCAGCTGTTGTGACAACCTCTGAAGTCTTCAGTACTTGAACTTCAGACTTGAACTTTGAACTTCAGCTGTTGTCATCAGTTGATGTCTTCAGCTGATGTCTTCAGTTGTTGTCTTCAGTCTTTGTACTTCAGTTGATGTCTTCAGACTTTGTATATCAGCTGATGTGTTCAGTTGTTGTACATCAGCTGATGTCTTCAGTTGTTGTACTTCAGCTGATGTCTTCAGACTTTGTACATCAGCTGATATCTTCAGTCTTTATACTTCAGCTGATGAAGTCTTCAGTTGTTGTCATCATCAGCTGATAAAGTCTTCAGCAGTTGTTGTAATGTCTGTAGGACTTAAAGGTTTTTCTGATCTGGCTCATTGGTTCTTTTGGTCCAACAGTGTGATATGAAAAATCATAATACTGATTATTGCTACTTCAACAGTTATTATTCCATTTGTAATATGGCTATCACATGACCTCTGATTGCTACTTCAACAAACATTATGCAATCCGTAACAAAAATAATCATACAACTTAGGAATGTTATTTCAACAAAAAGAACAAGACAAAGAGCACAAAGAAGTCAAAATCTGAATTGGTTGCATCAGACTGTCAATCCACTGAAAGTCAAGAAGATTCAAAGCCAAAGAAGAGGCAACAAAAACAAAAGCCAAAACCAAAATAGAAATCATCTGCTGAGGATAAAATTTTGAAGAAAAGAATATCAAGTCAATCCAAAACACCTCATAAAAGGGTGGACTTGACTGATAAGAAGTCAAATGTTGATGATACTTTCTTTGATAATTTTGAAAAGGGAACACATGTATCTCATTCAAAATCAGAAGATGATGAAACCTTCAAAAATCAAGGTTCATTGTCAAAATCAAAGCATAAATCAAAGAAATACAAGGTGAATGAAGAAGAAACTGAGAAACAAGATCCAAACTTAACAACCTCATATTCAACATAATCATCCTCGCCACTACCAACTCAAAATGAATCAATTAAGCCTAAAACTAATAATGAAACTTCAAGACTGATTCATGAAGGAGTAACAATTTTAGACACTGTTGGCAAACCCAAGATCATTAAGGCTTGGGTTGTCAATACTAATTGATTTCTTTATTTATGCAGTAACAATCGTGGAGAGCTGACAACAAGTGGTATGTTGACAGTGGTTGTTCCAGGCATATGACAGGAAACTGTTCTCTTCTCCATGACTTCAACCATAAGAATGCTTCATATGTGGCATTTGGTGGGGATAAGAAAGGAGGTAAAATAGTTGGTGAAGGAATGGTAGCAAATGGTGTGCTCCAATTCGAGAAAGTAAATTATTATGAAAATTTGCAGTATAATTTATTAAGTGTGTCTCAAATTTGTGATCAAAATTATACAACATTATTTGATAACACTAATTGTTACATTCTTAAGCCAGGTTTTTCAGTTTCAAAAGAATGGATCCTTCTTAAAGCATCAAGAAAAGGAAACACATATGTTTTGGATATGAACAAACAACACTCACAAGCCATGAAACATGCCTACTATCAAAGTCTTTAGAAGATGAATCTCAATTGTGGCAAAGAAGGCTTGTTCATTCCAACGTGAAGAATATGAATAAATTGGTGGATAATGACTTAGTCATTGTACTACCAAAGAAAGAGTTTTACTGTTCAAATCATTGTTCTTCATGTTATAAAGGAAAACAACATAGAGTGTCTCATAAATCCAAAATTATCAATACTAACACTACACTACTCAAATTGCTTCACATGGACCTTTTTGGTCCAACCAATGTGATGAGCATTCGAAAAAGGCAATATTGTTTAGTGATAGTGGATGATTTGACTAGATTCACTTGGGTCTTCTTCTTAAAACAAAAGAGTGAAACATCTGAAATCTTAATGGACTTTGTCATCACGATTGAGAATCAACTTAATTTAAAAGTTAAAATTTTCAGGAGTGATAATAGGACTGAATTTGTTAATGCTGATTTAGATTCTTTTGGCAGGAATAAAGGCATATCAAGGCAATTCAGTGCACCAAGAACTCCATAACAAAATGGAGTTGTTGATAGAAGGAATAGAACTCTCATTGAAGCAGCAAGAACAATGCTAGCTGACTCTCAGTTGCCTATCACATTCTGGGCTGAAGCTGTGAACACAGCATGCTATGTTCAAAACAGGACATTAATTGTCAAAGAACATAGAAAAACACCTTATGCGCTTTTATTCAAAAGAAAACCTTTTATAGGATATCTTAGAGCTTTTGGATGTCATGTATCTGTGTTAAACACAAAGGAACAATTGGGAAAATTTTCAGAGAAAGCCTATGATAGTTTATTTGTTGGATATTCTTCAACATCTAAATCATATAGGATCTACATTCCACAACATAACATTATGGAAGAAACTCCTAATGTTTCATTTGATGAATCAGTATTTACCAAATCTGTTAAAGGTTCATGATGGTTGTTTGATATAGATGCATTAACAGACTCGTTTAACTCTGGATATTTGATTAGTGCAGCATGTGCTGATACATGTTATCCATTTGTTCCTCCAAATCTGAATGAAGTATCACTATCTGCTGATCCTCCAAGACCACAAACCTCAAGTGTCATGGATCAAGGAACAACCAATGTACCAGTTCAGCAAAATGGATCTACATCCGGAGATAGCAACTCTACATCCGTAGCTAATGACAATGCCTCCGCAGATGATTATCCTTCATCCAGAGATATGGATAATGCTTCAGCAGATGCTCCTAACATTGGAGAGGATCCTTTGCATTCCAAAGACTTGTCAGCAGCCCAATAAATACCATCCGTAGATGTTCCTGTATCTCCTACGGATGAACAAAACACTTCCGTAGAAGTTCCTGCGGAAGACATTCATAATGCAGCTGATGTACCAAATGAAGATCCTATTATTTCAAATGCTGAACATGAAGAACACTTTGATTACTTCATTGATTCATCATCACAGCTGAATCCCTCTGCTCCACTGGATATGTGTAACTTGGAATCAACCGTCCCGGTTGATTCTATTTCAACAACCAGAATTCACAAGTCTCATCCATCTGACAACATAGTTAGAGACCTAAATGCAAGAATAACAAGAAGCAAAGGGGGAGCTACAAACATTTGCTTGTTTACTTTCTTTCTGTCTCAAGTTGTTCCTCCAAACATCACAGCTGCTCTAAAGGATAATTGCTAGATTGAAGCTATGCAGGAAGAGCTTCAACAATTCAGAAAGCAGAAAGTGTGGAATCTTGTTGATTTGCCTGAAGGACAACATCCAATTGGAACGAGATGGCTCTTCAAAAACAAGCTACATGACAGAGGTATAATTGTGAGAAACAAAGCTACACAGATTGCTCAAGGATATATACTCAAGAAGAAGGGATAGACTATGAAGAAGTTTTTGCACCTGTTGCAAGCATTGAAGCAATCAGAGTATTTCTAGACTATGCTTCCTACAAGAAGTTCACTGTCTACCAAATGGATGTCAAGTGTGCTTTCCTTTATGGAAAAATTGATGAAGAGGTCTATGTGGCTCAACCTCCTGGTTTTGAAGATCCTGACTACCCACATAGAGTTTACAAGCTCGACAAAGCTTTGTATGGCCTTCATCAAGCACCAAGAAAGTGGTATGAAACATTATCATCTTTCTTGCTCAAGCATGGATACAAAAGAGGAACTATTGATCAGACACTCTTTCTTAAACAAGAACATCAAGAACTTTTGGTGGTTCAAATATATGTATATGACATCATATTTGGATCAACCAGCAAGAGGCTGTGTGTGAGTTTTGAAGAGTTAATGAAATCTGAATTTCAGATAAGTTCAATGGGAGAGTTAACTATCATCCTTGGCCTACAAGTTCATCAGAAAACAGATGGGATTTTTATCAATCAGGAGAAGTATATACATCAAATATTGAAGAAGTACAATCTTGCTGATACATCTTCATGCAAAACTCCTGCTTCAACAATAGACAAGATCGTACCTGATCCTACTGGGAAAGCTGTTGATCAAAGATTATATAGATATATGATAGGATCTCTTATGTATCTAACTGCCAGCCAACCTGACATAATGTTTGCCGTGCGTGTTTGTGCCAGGTACCAATCTGATCCAAAAGAGTCTCATTTAAATGCTGTCAAGAGAATTTTCAGATATCTGAAAGGGAAACCAGCTCTAGGACTATGGTATCCAAAATATGGAGACTTCATTCTTTACTCATACTCAGATAGTGATTTTGGAGGATGCAACAATAATAGAAAATCCACGACTGGTGGATGTCAATTTTTAGGACCAAGACTTGTTTCATGGCAGTGCAAGAAGTAAACAAATGTATCTGTATCCACATCTGAGGCTGAGTACATAGCTGCTTTAGCTGGTTTCTCTCAAGTACTTTGGTTGCAAAACCAATTACTTGATTATGGTTACAATTTCCTTCAAACACCAATTCATATCGATAATTCAACTGATATGTTTATCACTGCTTACCCAGTTCAACATGGCAAAACAAAGCATATTGAAATCAGATATCATTTTCTAAGGGATTGCTCAGAAAAGGGATTAATCAAGTTAATCAAAGTGGATACAACAAATCAGCTTGCTGACTTATTCGCTAAAGCCTTTGATCTAGTTAGAGTTAGTTTTCTAATTGAGTCTTTGGGTATGATTAAGTTAGATTAACTCATCATAAGAAAAGCATGTGACTGTCTTTGTAAATAGTAATCTGTTGTGTCTTTTGTTTCAGCACGTCATATGTATGGGAAATGATAGTATACTATGCCTCTGCTTACTTCCTGTAATCAACTAACTTTAAATCTGATCAAAAGCACCTTGATATGTGAGTAGGTTCAGCTTCAGTGGAAACTACACTAAGAGCATGCCTAACATAATGAAAATGTGACTGTTTGTGGGAAACTCCATTTTGAGAATCAAGCAAGTAAGTCCTATCCTGATGTGATCAAATCACTCACCCAAGCACACTATGTAAAACACTTTATAACTTCTATCTTTGCAAAATCATACACCCTCTGTTTTGTGTGAACAAAGTCCTGGGTTTATGATTTAGAGTATAATCCTCATCCTCCCTCTGTTTTGTGTGAACAAAGATCTGGGTTGAAGGCACCTCTGTTTTACGTGAGTAAAGACCTGCTGACCTTATGAGGATGATATTTCAGCTCTTAAAAGAATCCATTGTGATCAACTGTATATTATCTAAAAGAGCATTAACAACAAAGCATTTATGAGACTACAAAGTTGTCTCAAGATAGAATTTATAATTTAATGAACATAGTCTCTAAGTGTGAAAAAGGGATGATTTGACTCATAAACGGAGGACAAACTCTAATGTGAATTGAATGTGGAGAACATATTAGTTAATCTCTAATAAACACTAAAACATGATAAATAGCATGCCTAGTTGATACAATACTCTTGCTTGGATTTAAGTGGAAATATATACTTGTAATCAGGTGTGGCATCGGATCATATCTTATCAAACAAATTAAATAGAGCAGAAGCTTAGTGTCACAGTATGATCCCCTTATATCTATGTGCATGCATTTATTTCAACAGATTTCATCACTTTTGGACTGTCATATGCCTTTCATGCTATTCTTTACATAAATTTATGATAAATGCTAAATCTTATCATTAATCACAAATTTAGGGGGAGTAGTTAATGCATGAATAACAATAAAAGCTTAATTTTGATCAACGAACTAAGAAAGAATTGGAACTTGAGCACTTACTTGGCTATAGGATATAGACCTTCTTGTGCACAATTGTCATGCAAACAAAGTCAACAAGGTCCAATAGCAATAAATTGTTCTATTACTTGATTCGGACCACACAATCAAAAGAAGTTTCCAACATTGAATTTAGCATCAGCAGAAGCTATAGTGTGAAACTTAATCAAATAAAATCTAACCATCCGTAGAATTGGTAAACTATGGATGTGTTAAAACCTTAAAAGTATAATCCATGTTCATAGAGTGGTAATCTGTAGACAATCAAGTTATACTTCAAATTCTAATCAGTACTAGATAGTTAGGCATCCGCAGATGCTATGCATCCGTAGATGTCCTACGGAAGAACTGAAATCTTCGGAAGAAATAACTACCATGGAAAGGGTAAAAAAGGTAGTAGGACCCACTTAGTTAAATAAATGAAATTAAGGTGTCCGAGAGTATAAATGATGTTTTTGACTTAAAACTTTCATTATTCACTTTTTCAGAGCACTTTTCAGACCTAGAAAAGCGCACTTCCTTTTCCCCCTTCCACAAACATTCAAAATTACCAACTCAAAACCTTAAGACATTCATGTAATCTTGATCACAGATCATTGTTTTGAAGGTAAATCATGTCATAATCATCAATAATGAACTGTTTGATTCCTGATTATCGGTAAAACTGATCGTATTCATGTCTGTAACACTCATACTAACATAATCGTCATCGTTCTTATGTACAGAGGATGAATAGGTTTGCAAGAGAACACAATGTGTGTGCATTCCTTAATGATGATGATCCTGCATAGAAGGATGTCGAGATATCATTAGGTATCTTTGACGGTCCATGCTTTTCTATGCCCTGACGGCAGAGCCTGTGATTCATGAAGTTCATATTGTAGATTTCTGGAATTCAGCACAAATAGAACAAGATGGAGAAGATGAAGTGATTGTTGCTGAAATCCAATCTGAAAGAATAAGGATCGATGAACAAAGGATCAGAAGGTCACATGAGCTGGGCGAACGAGAGGTGGGTCACCCAGATGTGTTCGAAAATGAATACATAGAGAAGGTATTCTACCTAATGGGATATGATGGTGATTTTGACAAGGGTGAGATGAAGAAGGGAAGATTGTGCAAGACTTATCAATTCCTATGTCATTCTTACCTTAAGTGTATCTCAAATAGGAAGTCAGGACTGGATAGGTTTTCAAGGCACATCTCTTCGGGTATTATAGGGATCTTTGAGGGAAAAACTTATAACTACTCAAAATACATTATGAATTATCTGTGTGACCAAGTGAGAGTGCAAAGGTCTGACAAGATGTATATGTTCACAAGATTTCTACAACTGATCATCAATGCTGAATTGCCTGGGATAGCAAGAGATGGAGGTGTGTTTGTACAAGCTCACTTGAGTAGGTCTGTACTGAACAAAACCAGTGGAAAATACCAAGGGGAAGACATGCCAATGTTTGCCCATGTGGTGGATGCCAATGCCAACATTCGAAAAGAGCTGGTTTGGGAAGATCAACAAGAAGAGTCATCATCTAACTCTGTCCAAGCCTTACATTCACCCCTTCAATTACCTTTTCACCAACATCAATCTCCAGCTAGTGTAAACACCCAACCAATCTCACCTACTCAACATCATCAATCCCCACAACAACTCTCAGCAGCCACACAAACTACCCAGCCCATCTCACCTATCCTACAAGAATCATGACCACAGTCTCAATCAGTCACTCCAAATACTCAGCCAATCTCTCCAATCCAAAATCAATCACCAATTCATCCACAAACAACCCACAAACTGAAACACCAAAACATCAGACACTTGAGAGTGCTCATACTAGGCCTGTACATGTAACTCAGTCTCAGAACTCTTTTTACTCTGGTGAGACTGAGTTAATGTCTCATGCCAGCACCATTCCACTGTCTGTCTTAAACTCATAAAACCAAGTATTGTTTGATCATACTGAACCCATATCTCCAATCCCTGATCCTCAGCAACTGTCACATCATTAACATCAAGAGCCGGTAGATCAAACAGACGAGCCATGCTCAAGTTCAGTAAGTGTGGCACCCACTGAAGTCAATGATCATGAGACTGCTGCTGAACATGTAGAAGAAGAAGAAAAAGACAACTATGTTGATATTGTTGCCTACCATGAAGAGGATCTAAGGGATAAGGACATCCCAGTGAGCAAGAGTTATCTGGTGGCAGAATACAATAAACTTGTGCTCAAGTCAAACAAAAGAAAACAAAGAATACAAGAATTAAAAGGGATTATCAAAGAAAAGGAAGAAGAGCTGATGAAGTAAGAAGAAAGGCTTAAAAGACTTAGAGAAGATGCATAATGCAACAATGAAGTGATTGATGCATTGCTTCAATATGAGAATGAATTGTTGGAGTCTATAAGCTATGAGAAAAATGAGAAGGATAAAATGGTCTTGAAGGTTGACCAAATCACTAACTCTCTCTCAGCTAAATCAGATCTGTTAAAGTTGAAAGAAGAACAAATTGAGGAGCTAAAGATGAAAATCTGTGCACTAGAGTCAAATGCAGCTCCATCAACAATTCAAGCAAAAGTATCTTCTGAAGCTTCTAAGCATGTGATTATGTACTCAAGGAAGAGAAAGTACTTAGGTGCTACTCAAAAGAAGGTGATCAATGTGGAAGATTCTGTTGATACATGTGTACCTAGTTAGGAGCTCAATGTAAAATGTCTTTCATGTCTTACATATATGTAATTGAATGGGTATGAATGAAATACAATGTGTGGTTGATGCTTATAATGTTTAATACTTTATTGTTTATTGTGTGATAACGCATATTGAACTAACTATATAGATTTGTGGTTGTTTTCATAATTCTTAGTCAAATATGGTTGAGAAACAGATTTAAACTTAATCGTGTGAAGTTCTCATGCGAATGGACCATACGCATGAATACTTCATGCTAATGAACCAGTCGCATGACTGAACTAGGAGACTGGATTAGTCGCACGATTGTGACATGAGATTGACTTAATCGCATGACTGGACCTTCAGTCGTGCAGATGGATCAACCGCATGCTTCAGTCACACGACTGAATCATGCTAATGGTTCAGTCGTACGAACGGAAAACCCTAACCTATAAATACCACTTAATTCCTGGAAAAACGTAAGAATTTGAATACCTACACACATAATCATACCCTAGTCATCCAGAGGCTCAAGAAAACCTGTTCCAAATTCATAGTTCGTTTCTGATCAATTCTTGTTCGTTCTTAACTTTTGTTTCATCGTAGGATTGATCAGATTGATGTTCTCACTGATTGGATCGCCAATCAAATAGGATTCCACACTATTTGAGTTGGTATACACGCAGAATCAGTTAGTACTCCATACGTACACGGTCCTAACAGGTGGTATCAGAGCTTTGGCTCTTGATTTTGCATGTGATTCGATCGTTTTGGTATAAAAATCACGTTTTTTCATTCAAAAACACCATCCTTTTTGTTAAAACAGTGTTTTCGATGTCTCCAGATCAAAAAGTTCACGTTTTTCAGATTACTGCAGATTAGGGTTCGTAAAAATTCATGTTTATGTGTCATAGACACGACTGAACAGCTCCAGTCGTTTGAGTCCATTCGTCTAGTTTGTACACACGACTGAATCCAATCGCACGATTGAATTCATTCGCACCCTTCATTCGCACGAGTGAACCATCCGTATAGTTAATTCGTATGATTGAAATTGTTCTGTTCTCCAATTCTCAAGTTTATACAAATGAAGATCATTACTCAGCTTTCACTGCCGGAAGGGATTCACGGATCTAGAGCCTAGTGCTTCTAGAAAACGAAGTTGGTAATGACAATAATCCCCCTAAGCTCATAATGTTGGATGATTACCCATAATGGAAGCAAAGGTTCGAGATATATTTAAATGGAGTTCATCCTAATCTGTGGGAATCAATTGAGACTGGGTATAGCATGCCGGTTGGCATGACTGATAGCCATAAGGTGAAGTATAATGCAGAGAAGAAGGTGTATGCTTTGTTAACTCAGACAATTCCTAAGGATATATTCCATCAGTTTTCTGAGAATAAACAAGCCAAGAAGTTATGGGATGCTCTGGAAAAACAGTATGACGGGAACGCGACGTTGAAGGCATTAAAAGCAAAGGCTTTGAAGAAGGAGTTTGATAACTTCTCTTCAATAGGGAAAGAGAGCCTGGATGATGTTATCGATCGTTCTACCACTTGATGAGTGAGCTGCACACTCATGGGGTTACCACATCCATGGAAGACAAGGTGTCGAGTTTTGCAGATGGATTGCCTGAGAAGTGGGTTTCGTTTGTGTCAAATCTTAGAAAGAATGATATGCTGGGAAAGTTGGATATTAACGATTTCATTCTGAAGCTGAGAGAGGAAGAGTTGAGGATGAAGTACAGATCCTAGAAAAGTTCATATGATCAGAACCCGTCACTTTACAACTCAACTCCTCAACCAAAAACTTCTGGAGCACCACTCCAAACAGCATTCGTCTCCAGTTCAGCTGCTCCGTCCCAATCCATTACTTCAGGATCTGACACGTCAGGGTCATCTTGCAGCCAATACATAGCACCTGAAGCCAATGCTACGAAATTGAAGACCGAGAATCTCGGTAATGTGACTGTAGAGGAAGCAAAGGAGCATATGGATCTTCTAGCAGATGTCATTCACTCCTATGACGGTCTAGTTGCGGGGAAGATTGGAAACTGCCATCTCGCCGATGAAGACTACGAGCAGGTAGATGAAACTGAACTCGAACGAATGGATATCATGTGGGCACTGGCTGGTGCTATCCGGAGGGCGAAGAAGTTTGTTAAGAAGACTGGACAGAACTTGATAGCCACAAAGGATACAACCTTTGGTTTTGACAAAACCAAAGATACCTGTTTCAATTGTGGAGAAAAGGGGCACTTCAAACGTGAATGTGTGAAACACAAGAAGACAGGTAATGGTAATCCATTCTCTACTTTCAATCGTCAAGATAAACCCACCAATGGGGCTACAACATCAAGCAAGGATCCTAAGGCCTTGACTGCACAAGACGATGAAGGACAAGATTGGACCTTTCGCTTTGTGTCTCCGGGAGAATCCAACATTGGATGTGTTGAGGGTTTGGATGACGACTCCGTAAGCGAAGGTGATATAGCAGTGGAACTCGTAATGTCAGATCATGAAGATACTGCTACTGTGGTCACTTACCTAAATGAAGAAGGTCCCAACACAACATGTTCAGAATCACCAGCACCCGAACAGTCAAACTCTACGATGATGGCCGATTCAACCGAACCTTCTCAGGTAAGTTCCACAGACCAACTCTTTGATAATAATGCTTGTTCTGAATGTAATAAATTTAAGGATATCATAGATTCAAAATTTGATAGGTTATTAAATCACAATGATAGCTTAGTAAATGATTTACAACTGTGCACAGAAGCAAACCGAATTTTAAAACAAAATGAGCACAGTTATAAAGAGAAAATAGAACTGTGAAATAAACAACTAAGGGAAACCGAAAATGACATAAAGTTCTATTTAAACCCCCTAGAAGAAACTAAGAAACAAAAAGCAGTTTTGGAAGTCGAGGTAAATTCTTTAAAACAAAAAGTGCACAGTTGGACTAGTTCTTCTCACATAGTTCAACACTTAGTGAAAGAACGAAACCACGTGGAGGGTTTGGGTTACAAAGTGGTTCCACCACCACATGAGACCTTGTTGAATGCCAAATGCAAACCGATTAATAATAACCCAATCAATGATTATGTGGTGTCCACTCCTCTTGTAAGTGATCCAGATTCCATAAGTAAACCTATTGAATCTGTCACTAAACAAAAGGAGACCACTTTGAAGTCAAAAGGAAAGAGGCCTATTGTTAATTTGGATGAACAATTTGCAAAGGTTAAGGTGGAGTCAGGTTTAAACATGTCAAATTGAGAACCCAAAACGACCAAACAATTTAACCAATCTCGAGCACCATGTCTAAGTCCAAATAAACAAAAGGGTAAAGATGTTAAACATGTTCAAACAATGAATTTTGTTAAAGAAGTCCAAACATCTAAACAAGAAGTGTCAAAACTCAAAGAAACTAAAGTCACACCTGGATCACACATCTTCCCACAGAAACAGGTTCACCAATATGTCGAAGTAGATCATGCTACACTTGTGGAAAGTATGGACACATTGCTTCTAAATATTTCTATTATCAGACACCAAGAAAGAAGATTGAACTTAATGATACAAAACCAAGTTCTTCAAAAAGGAGTTCAATTACTCCACCAAAAAGAACCTATGAACCTAAAGTTCAAACAATAAGCCAATCGTCTGTTTATCACAAACAGGCCTTACATAAAGCTTCGTGTCTGAAAATTCCTCCACCAAAAGAAAAATCAAGTTTCGTGTCTGAAAATGAGAACAAGAAGAAGAATGATCTGCCCTCTTCCTCAAATGGACAGTGGGTAGATTTTATGATATGTCATTCCTCCAGGTCACCCAAGCCAGTTAAGGCTTGGGTCCCTAACCTGAACTAATCATTTCCTTTGAATGTGCATGGTGTCTGCTATAGTGCTTCTTTGAATACCTAGATTGTTGATAGCGGTGCATCAAGGCACATGACTGGAAACCTGTCACTCTTGTCAAACGTCAAACAAATTAAAGGAGAACACGTTTCATTTGCTGGAAATAAAGGAGGTTATATCACTGCACAAGGAGAAGTGGGAAACCAGAAAGTGAAGTTTGATAAGGTAAACTATGTTCAACAACTTCAAATAACTTACTTTCTGTCTCCCAGGTATGCGACAAAGAGTTCAAATTTGTATTTGATAATAAGAAGTGCTATGTTCTGAAAAAGGACTATGTCATTCCGGAAGACCAAGTTTTAATGTCAGCTTCAAGATATAACGATTTGTATGTCTTGGACCTCTCAAAGGCCTCCACAACCGATCATCAAGTACAATGCTTCTTGTCAAAGGAAAGAGAAAAAGACTCCATCTCCTGGCATAGGAGAATGGGACACTTAAATCCCCGGAAGATGAATCACTTGATCAAGAATGATCTAGTGCGTGGAGTAAATGTTCAAAACTTCCAACTACCGGATTTTTGTGTCGCATGTAAGAAAGGGAAACAGACAAAGAAGTCTCACAACGCAAAGAACAGTCATTCAATTGACCTGCCTCTTGAGCTTCTTCACATGGATCTGTTTGGCCCAGTTAGTACAAAAAGCATTGCCAGTGATTTGTACTGCTTTATAGTTACGAATGATTACTCAAGATTTTCTTTAGTGATGTTTTTGAAATCCAAATCAGGGACATTTGAATCATTCAAAGAGCTAGTCACTACATTAGAGTCACTCTACAAGCTGAAGGTAAGGCAAGTTCGCTCAGACAACGGCACTGAGTTCAAGAACCAATGGATGGAGGCATTCTGGAACGAAAAAGGAATTGTGCACCAATTCACATCTGCCTACACTCCTCAAATGAAAAGGGTTGCTGAGAGAAAGAATCGCAGCTTGATAGAGACAGCCCAGACGATGCTAGCAGACTCAAAACTGCCTATCCAATTTTGGAACAAGGCAGTAGCTAATGCATGTTACACCCTTAATCGAGTCCTGGTGGTCAGGCGTCATGGTAAGACGTGTTATGAGTTACACTAATGACGTAAACCTAATATAGAGTACCTCGAACCGTTTGGTGATCCATTTACACTACTAAAGAAAACTCAGTCAGGGAAATTCAGCGAGAAGGCTGAAGAAGGGATTTTCTTAGGATAGAACATACCGAATAAGAGAGTTTACAACAACTCAACGGGTCAAGTAGAAGTGTGGTGCAATGTTGATGTACAGAGAAACACCACCCCCTTGCTGGAAAAGGACCCTCTTTCTTTTTCGACTATGATGGATTCTTTAAATCCTTCAACATCCCTCTCTTTCCTCCTGAGGATGAGTTATCGACCAGAATGATGTACGGCGTATTAAACACACCATCACTGGATCCGATGACTTCAGCTTCACAAGGTGAGTCTTCTAGTTCTTCAGGGGGAGCACTTGAGGTAAGTGACTCCTCCCCTGATGATGAAGACATAGCAAATGATCAGGTGGATCAAGGGCAACAGGTTCCTGCTACTCCAAGTACACAAGCATCTGATGTTGATGCCTCTGACACTTCGGAACCTCATACTCCCATTGCCTCAGATACTGAACCTGCTGGTCACAATCTGGATAATGAGGTAGTTGTACCCACCACTCCTGGATCTCGACTAAATGTTTATCATCCATTGGATAATGTCATTGGAGATGTTAGATCAGGAGTCCAGACTAGAAGTCAGCTGTACTCAGCTGATTATGCCTCGGTAATGGAAAAGGTATATCTTCATGATGGTGCATATCCATGTTTTGTGTCTTAATTTGAGCCAAAATATGTTAGTGAAGCCCTAAATGATGAGGCATGGGTGAGTGCCATGCAAGAAGAACTTCTTCAATTCAAGAAGTTAGGAGTATGGACTCTAGTGGATAGACCTAAAGGTGCTAAGGTCATTAGCACCAAATGGGTATTGAAGTGCAAGAAAGATGACCAAGGGGTCATAATAAGAAACAAGGCTCGACTTGTAGTTCAAGGATTTCGACAAGTCGAGGGCATTGATTAGAATGAAGTGTTTGCACCTATGGCAGAATGGAAGCAATCTGTATCTTCCTAGCCTATGCATCTTACATGAAGATCAAAGTCTATCAACTAGACGTAAAGAGTGCATTCCTTCATGGTGAAATCTGGGAGACAGTGTACGTCAATCAACGCAAAGGATTTGAGGATCCGTATCATCGGGACATATTTTACATATAGATATGGCTCTCTACGAGATCCATCAAGCCCCAAGAGCTTGGTATGAGAAACTCTCGACTCATCTAGTGAAACATGGCTTTCGCAGAGGAGTGATTGACTGTACACTGTTCATCAAAGAAAAGGAGGGTAACTTACTGCTAGTTCAGATCTATGTTGATGACATAATCTTCGGTTTAAAAAACGAAGCATTATGTAAAGAATTTGAAGCAGTAATGAAAGCTGAATTCGAGATGAGTGCCATGGGTGAGATGAAGTTCTTTCTCGGGTTACAGGTGGATCAGACACCAAAGGGGATGCTTCTACATTAGACCAAGTATGTAGGCGATATTCTCAATCAGTTTGATATGGAGAATGCTTCCGTAACTGGGACTCCACTTGCTACAAACCATGACGTCGCACCCAACGAAAATGGTAATCTGGTGGATGCCACTATGTACCGAGGAATCATCGGATCACTCATGTACCTCACTGCCTCAAGAGCTGATATCATGTACGCGACATGTCTATGCTCTAGATATTAGGCGAAACCTAAAGCCAACCATCTCAGAGGTGTCAAAATGATATTTCGTTATCTAAAGGGTACTCCAACACTTGGGTTGTGGTATCCTCATGATGATGACTTTGAGCTTACAGTGTATAGTGATTCCGATTATGGCGGCTGCAAAATGAACTACAAGTCCACTTCAGCAGGATGTCAATTCTTTGGGAGAAGATTAGTCATGTGGCAGTGTAAGAAGCAGACATCGGTTGCTCTGTCAACTTGTGAAGCTGAATATGTTGCTGCTGCAAGCTGCTGTTCACAAATCATCTGGATTCAACAGCAAATGCGGGACTACGGTTTGAAATTCTCTGACACTCCTATGTTTGTTGATAATTCTACTGCTATAGCCGTAACTAAAAATCCGGTCCAACATCCTAAGACCAAACACATCAGAATTAAATATCACTTTATACGTGATTGTTTTGAAAAGAATTTAATAAAATTAATACGGATTTTCAACGCGCTGACCTCTACACAAAAGCTTTTGATAAACCAATATTTTTATATCTGTTAGAGGTCAACGGCGTGAAAAAGAAATGTGAAGTGATTCCAGAAGATGAACATGCTTAGTCCGACAACTGTTTATTTTTTTCCTTTTATTTTCTTTTATTTTTTCTTTATTTTTCCTGTCTTAAAAATCCACAAACACAAAAAGATTTTTCGTTTTAGAATTTTAGGAGGAGAATAAGTTAGTTTAGTATTAAATTATTTATTTTATTTAATTACTTAAAAAAACGAGGGAGGAGGACAGTCTAGTTATTAGAAAGGGATCGTATCTGTGATACTGATTCAATGACTATGGAAAATGATAGAACACAGGAACAAAGAGTTTGGGACTTTAAAAGAATTTAACTGATTAAAATGCAAAATTCAAAGTATAAGTCTGAGAAGTCTAAGCAACATAAAAGGAAAAATGATAGTAAAACTAGCTACTACTAAGGTAACACAGAGAAAGTAGACATAGAGGTTGCTAGATCACTTGATGATGTGTCGGTAAATTCAACACAATAGATAAGTAGACTTCATTGGTGAGTTCAAGCTCAAACTAAGTTGTTCAACAAGGTATAGGTTATCATTTATCCCTCGTTAACACAATCAACGAAGTTCCAATAAGGGGCGACGAGCAAAATAAACGCCACAAATGTGTGCGGGTAACCATAAAAATGAGTAAAGCACATAAAAAATGAAAAAACAATCAAGCTAATAACCTATATTGTTGGTGCGATCTGTGCAAAAAGAATATAATTGCTCAAACAACAAGGTAGGTTGTGTGCCTCTCTGCTGTGCGGTGGCACTGACCTGAGGATACGCATAACCTAAATATTTTCGAATTCATTGTTGTTTGCGCCTCTCTGCTATGCGATGGCACTGACCTGAGGCTTTGCGTCTCCTTGAAAGCTCTTAGAATAGTTTCTTCTTGTTAAAATATCCATTGACCGCTCAAAAATCTCCTGAGGAATGTTGATTACCATATAAGTGTGGGATCCACAAATGCTTGTTGAAATAAGTAAACCATAAATCATCAACAATGTATGTCAAAAATCTGTGTATGGATTTAAGAGGACAAGTATACTGACAATCATTGTGAGCTGCAATTCTTGAAAGTCGAAATCATTGTGTGTATCTTACAGCACTAGTATGATTTCCTAAACTTGCTAATGAATCTCGATGAAAACAAGAATCTATCATCAAAAGGCTTTGGTAAAATGTCCCAAATGATTTGATAAACCTGTATGGTTCCATAATGAATTGTTCCAGTTATGATCAATGTAACTTGATGCTACACTGTCTAGAAAGGAAAATCTGGTAGATAGTTATCTTTGGATTTTAACCTCACACAAAATTACAAAAATAAGTTTTAGTTTTGTATTTTAGTTCTAGTTGTTTAATTTGTTTAATTTTTAGTCAGTTTAGTTATTAAACGTCGGATTATGCATTGGAAGTCTATCTGGGATTTAATCACTTAAAAGGGTCACGTCTGAGGTGACCAAACGGGTTTTCAAATGCTAAAAGGGTCACGTCTGAGGTGACAAAATGCTTTTAATATTAAACGGATCACGTCTGAGGTGATCAACAGATTTCTAAGTTAAAATGGTAATGTCTGAGATGATCGAATGCTCGAAATGTTTTATCAATTGTTAATAGGTCTAAGTGTCAAATGGTCATAAAGTCAAACCATACATATGAGCCATTCGCACGACTGGACCAAGAGTATGGACCAGCCGTACGATTGAACCATACGTATGAGCCATTCACACGACTGGACCATGAGTATGGACCAGCCATACGATTGAACCGTACGTATGAGCCCAATCGCACGACTAACCCACACGTATTGACCAAACGTGCGATTGGACCATAAGCATGAGTAAATTGACACGTTGGACCACAAGACTGAACCAATCGCATGAATGTAGGTTACCAAATGAGTCAGTCGCACGACTAAAACCTAGTCGCATGACTGAATGTGACCGACTGAGCCAATCGCACGATTGAAGAGTGTGAATGGATAAAGTTGCATGACTGGAGGAACCCTAGTATAAATACAGGGGGAGTCGGTCGCAGAAGCCCATTCACCCTCAATCGCCCTAAAATCGCACGAAGCACTGTTACTCTGCCCGATTTTTTCTGACTGTTCTAGACCACTGAGTGTTGTGATCTAACGTTTCTAGTGTTAATCCGGGTAATGCGCGACAATATTCACTCCAAATTTCAATCAATTTGTGCCCTAATGATTGAATTAAGCCCTAAACCTAAAAGAACTTAGTTTGCCTAAGAAACTTATAAAACTAAGTATATTGTTTAAATAAAAGTTATTAGGTGTTATGTCGGTCATTTGCGATACTAATGAGCCAAACCACGAAGTCTAACGTCAAGTTTTGCTAAAAATTTGAATTTGAATAACAAAACAGTCTGTCATGCAAATGGACACCCTGATGAACATCAATCGCACGATAGAGCTGGCAAATGGCTCAATCGCACGACTGAACCATGCATATGAGCTCAGTCGCACGACTGATGTAAACGCATGGGATAGCATACGACTAAGCCCAGTCGCATGCTCAGTCATACGTATGAACTCATTCGCACGACTAGTTCTCAGTCGCACAGTTCATTCGCACGACAGAACAGAAGATTTCAAGTCCAATGAATCAAATTGTTACTCATTGACACACACTTACGTTTACTTATATTGTTTTAACAGATGGCGAGTCGTTGGACTATGAGCACAAAGCATAACCTTTGTGCTCATCTGGATCTGACCTCCCAGAACGTGGCTGAGTTCCCGGGCATTATTACCTTCTTACGGAGATTGAGGATCTTCCATGCTATATCGACTCAGTGCACTCCGTACCGCTCAGTTCAGCAGGCTTTCTGGGAAAGCGTTGTAGTCCACAGGTCCTCAGAGCCCCACTGTATCAGGAGCTCCATTTTTGGTCAGGCTATAGAGATCACTGAGGACGATCTCAGGATAGTCTTTGAGTTTGGGATGATGCATACTGCCCTACACGACTGCACCCACTAACTGTACGAGGCTGTTTTCTGCGGGCCAAGTACTCGGGGGATATCAATGCAGGTGTACTCAACAAGAGCAACCTGTGCTCCCAATTCAAGTACTTAGCCCATGTGTTGCTTAAGTGCATTGCCTCAAGGAAAGGAGGCTTCAATGAGATGTCCGACCAGATTCAGAACGCCTATGTGGCGTTGGTGCTGAACCATCCGTTCATCTTCTCGAGGATGATCTTCACCTACCTGGTGGAGAACATCAAGGTGAAGGGAAAGGAGAGCTTTTGCATGTACCCTCGCTTCATGCAGATGATTATTGACCAGAAGCGCCCCTTGCTGCCAAAGGAGAAGGATGATGCAGTGGTGCTTGAGGTGATGGACGATACCACCTTAGGCAGGGAGGGTGTACATGGGGAAGCAAGTGAAACCCCCTGTCAGGCGGTTGTTTGGGCATTTGGCCCGAGAGGACTATGTGGCGCCAGCAAGGAGGAAGTGGTGCCACGATGACAGTGACTCAGACACTGAGCAGATTGTGCTCCCCATTGATGATTCTGATGATGATGATAGCGGTGATGGTGGAGATGCTGGCCCCACACAATCTAGGGCCACTAGTACTGATGTGACATCTCCATCATCCACCCGAGGAGGAGCAGAGACTGCAGGATTCAATCAGGACTTCCAACCTGATGAGGAGGAGGAGGAGGATGAGGAGCTGTTGGTGCGAACGGTGGGGAGCCTGGTCGTAGCCACGGAGAGTGGTGTTAGGGTGGTTGGTGGACGCCAGGGTGAGTCTGGTGAGGCTGCTACTGATCCATCTTACACCCCAGATGAGCCCAGTAGCCAAGGGGGAGCCACTGTCTCCAAGGGCTCGAGGAGAAAGAGAATGGCTCAACCCAACGGGAAGAAGGGGAAGAAGCCCAGGTTCACATTGATCACCACCACTTCTACCACGCCACCCACTACTACTATCAGACCATCCACCACCACTACCACACCACCTATCACTACCACACCTCCACCTTCCACCACTACAACATACCATCCACCACCCACTAATATACCACCGCCCATATTCACCACAACCACCACTACCACCACCAGCCACCAAGTAGACCCTCATCACACACCACATTCACCACTGGACCTACTCTACCCTCCATTACGGTAGAGGAACAGCTGGCAGCACTTAACCGTTTGGTGCTAAAGCTGTTGGCTGCTGATGAAAAGAAGGCTGCCCGACTACGTCAGCTTGTGGAGCTAAACTCTACCCAAGCACAACAGATCTCACAGCAAGCGCAACAAATTGCCCAACTCCAGGAGCATAACGTCCAATTAGCAAAGAAGATAGAGCAGTTGGAGGCCTCTAACAAGACCATCATGCTCAAGCTCAAGGGATCAAAGGATGAGCCACTTAAGATAAGAGAAGGAGATGATGATGATGATGATAGTGAAGATGATGATAGTGATGATAGTGAGGCCAGTGATGATGGAGAGACATGGGGAAGGCAGGATGATGATAATGATGAAGAAGGAGATGAAGCTGCATCTGCCTCATCTCAGGTCAAGAGAGAAGAACAAAGAGAAAGCAAGACCAAGGAGCATCATCTTCTGCCCCACCTACTGACGAGCCAGCTATTCAAGGCAAAAGTAATGCTTATATATTTATGTATTTTAAATCTTTTGTACTTGAAACTTGTATTAAACTTATGTACTTAATGTTTATGTATCTTTATAGATTGTTGATTGTCTTGATGAATTACTAATGGTTGATGTATTTACATGTTTAATTCAAGCAGATCAATCATCTCAGCAGCATGAGTATGATATTACTCCCCTTCAGCAAATCAAGTCTCAACTTACAATGATGATTTGCAAGGGATTGTCAGCAGGTCCGTGTGTTATACTCCCGAAGAAGGAGAAATAATTCATGAACTTATTGATGAGCAACTTGCTAAGATGTTTCGGCTCAACCCAAACGAGATTGTCAAGGATGCCCCTACCGTTGACGTGGCTAGTGACGACGAGCTTAATGATCTAGACGAAATAAAAATTGAAGACGTCACATCCCAGCATTATCGAGAGTACACTGACCGAGAGGGAAATGTAGTCCCCAATTTGGGTGAAACTCTCGACAGTGATACATTTGATAAGCTGGATACTATGGAGAAGGAGGCAGAGGAGTCAAAAGGTCAAGCCCAAGCCTTGGACGCCGATGTTGACATCAAAAGGCTGAATAGGTGGCTTGTTTTGCAGAGATTCGAGCCCAACGCACTGCTCCAAAGCCGAGTGCCTACACCAAGCTCTACAACGTGAAGAAGCATATAAAGTGTCAGGAAAGATTATAGCATGGACATATTTTGAGGATCTTAATGTATATGCAGTGAAGAGAGAAAATGGAATAGAGTACTTTAGATTTCCACATGATCTAAAGACTCTTCCAGGTTTTGAGCTCAACCAGCTGGCACGCTTAAAGTTGTTGAATGCTGACCTAAGAAAGATGTCAGGCTGGTTTGAGGCTGCATTGAGGAGAGAGTACCACACCAGGTGGGTTAACTTCAGATCTCAACAACCGACGAGGTACATCAGAAGGTCTGAAGTTGATTCCATTACTGGAAAGCCTAAGGTAGTGTTGAATTGGAGTCCTCCGCGCACTATGTCAAGAATCCCTCTAAGGAAAATGCCACAGGACTTCACTTCACACTTCAAGTGGTGGTACTATGATTGGAGAACAGGTGAGGCTGTGATAGTCTTGCAAAAGGAGAGCCAAATGGATACTATTCGGGTATTTAACCTAATGTGGCTGACTAACTTATCTGCTGATGATGTATACACGTTGTACCAGTGGCCACTATTTTATGATTCGCAAGACGTTGTACAATCCCTTCAGTTTCAAAATGTTGTACGACTCTGTTTTGCGTTTGAGATAAATGCCGGAGTTACAAGAGAGGAAAAGTACAAGAAGTTTGATGAGCTGATGAAGAATGTTAGACACTGAAGTAAACTAGGTCCAAGGGGGAGTTTGTTGATTCATGTGTACCTAGTTTACAAGCTCAATGTAAAATGTCTTTCATGTCTTACATATATGTAATTGAATGGGTATGAATGAAATACAATGTGTGATTGATGCTTATAATGTTTAATATTTCATTGTTTATTGTGTGATAACGCATATTGAACTAACTATATAGATTTGTGGTTGTTTGCATAGTTTTTAGCCAAATGTGCTTGAGAAACATGTTTAAACTTAATCGTGTGATGTTCTAATGTGAATGGACCATGCGCATGAATACTTCATGCTAATGAACCAGTCGCACGACTGAACCAGGAGACTGGATCAGTCGCACGATTGTGACATGAGATTGACTCAATCGCATGATTGGACCTTCAATCGTGCGGATGGATCAACCGCATGCTTCAATCGCACGACTGAACCATGCTAATGGTTCAGTCGTACGAATGGAAAGCCCTCACCTATAAATACCACTTAATTCGTGGAAAAAATGTAAGAATTCGAATACCTACGCACATAATCATACCCTAGTCGTCCAGAGGCTCAAGAAAACCTGTTCCAACTTCATAGTTATTTTCTGATCAACTCTTGTTTGTTCTTAACGTTTCTTTCATCGTAGGATTGATCAGATTGACGTTCCCACTGATTGATCGCTACTCAAATAGGATTCCGTAGTATTTGCGTTGGTATACATGCAGAATCCGTTAGTACTCCGTACGTACACGGTCCTAACAGGTTCACCTAAGAAGCCAAAGCTTAGATCCCCTAAACACACTCCTTTAGTAGATTTATCTACTGTGAAGTCTATATCTCACAAGGATAGTGATAATGATGAAGAATTGATTGAGCTGATCAAGATGGACTCCCCAACAGAACAAAAAATTTCAAAGGCTGATGATCTTCAGACAATAAAAGATATCTTGGAAGAGAGGTCTGAGTCAACCATGTTTATGACTCTTATCAACCGTGGGTTTCCCTATGACATGGTTGAAAGGATGAATGTTACTGAATTGAAAGATCTACTGAAAGAGTTTGAGCTTGCAAGATTTATGATGCCCAACTGTGACTATGAAGCATTCAAAACCTTTCAATCAATTCAGAAGATCAAGAAAGTGTAAGGCCACTGTGACACAGCTAAACTGTGCAAATACAACATGACTTGCTGGCTACAAGGTCATAACTACAAGTCACATGAGCTGAAGGGAAGAACAGTTGGGGAGCTGAGAAAGATGATGGAGCATGTTATGAAGGTTGAACTTGAGACTGGAGTAAGGTTGAGAACTCAAGCTCTAAACCCTGCTATTAAACACCACAACAAAGCTGTTGCTGAACCAGTGGTTGTAGAAAGTAAAGATCGGCACAAAGGGAAAGATAAACTGATTAGAGAACCAAGAGAAGTTATACCAGGAGAAGTATGGCCACTTGGAACTACTGTCAGAGAGATTACTGAACAAAAATCTACCTTGATACAACTGATTGATCATCTCACAAATCCTAGTTTTGTGGAAGAGAACATGATCATGGCCTGGAAATATGATCCAGACTGGGATTGTGCAGTAATTAAGAGAACATCTGGAAGAGTTGAATACTTCCATGATGTGTTTTCAGTATTATGCTTGCCAGAATATGATCTGAAAGACTTACAAAGCCTTATCATCTCTAACTACCTAATACACCCAAGAGGAAGAGACTTCTTAACATTTGTGGGTAAGCTGAAGACTAAGTTCAAAGATGATGTGCTAACTGAGGCTAAGAAAGAAGAAGCTGAGCAAATGAAAAGAATAAAAGGTCTAAAAAGGTTTAAGTCCAATGCCTCAGAATCAGTTGATGATGAATTTTTAAAGAGGATTAGATACAACAACAGAAAAACAACAGCAATAAAGTCAATCGATGGAAATCAATACACATATCCTATAACATAATGGGAATATGTTGAGAAGACAAAAGAACTGGTACTGCTGAGAATAAGAAAGTTGATCAGATCAAGATCTTTGATCCTGTGGAAATCAAGTTGCTCCATCCCAGCTACACTTCGTAGTTACATGACAAATTCTTCCCAAATCTGACTGATGAAAGAGCACAGAATGACCTGTTCTTGCATGTGCATGTAATTGAAGTGGTTGATAAACTCCATGCTAAAGCATACAAGAGAAGAAGGCATAATGCTGGACTATTGACTGGAGTTAACTATGAAGAAGTCTCAGAACTGAGGATCTCAGAGCAAGATGAGTTGGAAATAGTCAACAACAACAATGTTCTAGAAACTCTTACAACAGAAGAAGATGTTCTAGGGCTAAGTTTTGAAACACTAAGGAAGATCAGCTAGATGAAGATCAACTACAAGTATGATGATCAGAAGACTGTTGTATCATACTTCTACAACAAAATCATTGCAAGGGTAAAGGAGCTTTTAGTTTTGAAGGACTGATTACAAGTATCTAAGCCTAAGGGGGAGTATTGTTAGATCTAGAAAGAATAGGTCTAGATCAATTTGTATAGCCTTAGAACATTAATTAATACATGTAATGAATGATTGTAATTCACTCTTGATGTATGCATTATGTATATAAGTTAACCTATATATGTGTTGATTTATGTGTATGATAAGAGGTAAAAGCATTATACTTGGTTGATTCTTGAAATCAGCTAAGTGTAAGAAACATCTACGGATGAACATTTGTGTTTTTCTGTAGATATGTTTCTTACAAGACCAAGCATCCAAAGATTGTCTACGAATGAACATCAGTATTCACTGATGGAATCACCACTAGATGATAAAGTGAAGACTCCTGCGGAAGAACAAGTTCCCGCGGAAGAGCAAACGTTCATGCGGAAGAGAAAGTTCCTGCGAAAGAGAAAAAGTTCCTGCGGAAGAGTAAAGTTCCTGCGGAAGACAAAGTTCCTACGGAAGACAAGCAATTGGACTTGCAATATAAAGTGTTACAAGTCGACAAGTCAACAAGTCGACAAGTCAACTTCGAAACCCAAGAGATCCGGTGTTTCCTTAATAGACTCATAATTGCCTATAAATATGAGTCCTAGGTTTCATATCAAAGGATCGAACACAAGAACATTATTACAGCAAACACATATCATATCATCCAATCAAACCCTAGCCGCCGTCACATCAACAACAATACGTTCAATGAATCTTTGTTCATAGCATTCTTAATTATTCTTTTATAACCATTATTCAGTATTAATGAAATACACTTGAATTAATTCTTGTTTGCTTATTTATTACGTATACATAATTGTGTTCATCATAACAAGCTTTAATTTTGATATTAAATTATCAATTAAAACAATTAAATAATAGTTAATGATTATTCTGCAATCATTGACTTAATTCCATTCCAATACTTATAATTCCTGATTGCGATCCTTGGATTCACAAATTATCATGAGTAATTTTGTTTCTCATAGCTCATGACGATAATAGTAATAATGCTAGTAATAGTAGTTATGGCAGTAGTATCAATAAGTAGTAGTATCAATAAGCAGCAACATACATGAAAGTTTAATTAGAATTAGCTTTAGACCGTGTCAAGAAAAATCCTTAGGTCATCTACTCCAAAATTCACACTTTGAGTTTCGTGCTGGAATTTATGCATCTGGTAAATTCATGATTATGTTGATCAGGTGTAATCATATATTTATCCAACCTGCATACTCCAACATCCTCTAAAGCAAGGAAAGTCCTAAGATATCGTGGTTGTAGCCTAGGGTCTACTAAGGTAACCCTGACTTCTCTACAACCTGTGGCTTTGATACCAATCTGTCACACCCCAGGCCCAAGGAGGGTGGGATGTCACAGGCTAGAAACATACATGGTAGGGGAAACAAGCCATCATAAGAGCACACAAGAGAGAAATAACATGGCATTACATAATTAAAGTCAAACCGGGCCATAACAGTCAAGCCCATCATACAAAGTACATATTCATTACACAAATCAAAGTGTTTAGTCAACCATAATTCAAATTGTTCAAAGTGTTTCAAATTCAAGTAATACCACGGGTAGTCGTAATCCTAGGTCATCCAACTCCGGTTCTCCAATCAAGTCATTTCCATTAGGGATTACCTAAAACATGCTCAAAAAGATTTTGTGTCAACTAAAACTTTGGTGAATTGAAGTGCTTAAAGTTTAAAAACAAAAGGACTCTTTAAAGTCCATAAGTAAATTTTAAAATCAAAGCATCACTATTTTGGGGTTACAATCAACCTTACACTCAGTCTCGGTTAGCCTCTTCTAAACTTGTGTTTAAACCGGTTAACCCTAAGGAAAACTGAGCCTCAAACAGTGCACCAAACTTGCTGCATTGTCCACCATAGTATCTTATAAAAATCTGTTACATGAGACAAACGATCCCTCAGGATCTCAATGGGGTACCCTTCCTATCCGGAGGGCACTATGTGTGGAGGATTCCCTAAGTAGATCTACCCATATAGGACAAGCGGTTCATAAAAGAATTAATCATTATGATACTAGTATAAACAGGTATCAACATTATCCACAACATATAGGTGTCAAAAAATAGCACAATAATAATTTTTGTTTAACCAAAGCATGTTTCTTCCTAAAGCAATAGTAAAAAGGGAACATTAGAACTCACCTAAGGTAAATCACAGTTCTTCCATCACCGACAAGATTCAAGCCCTAGCACCCTATGAACCAGATACGGTAGGATCTTATATGCCCAAGACACATACAAGATTGATGTGGTTAGTATGTTATTATCCAAGTCAAGTCATACCCAATAACAAGTTATACAAATACCAACAAATATTTGTTTATTGTTAGGATCATACAACAAATATAGACACCTAATTTAGAAAATTGGTTTTCTAAATATTGCTTTTGTGTTAGAACAAAATTATATGGATGATTTTGTTCAAGAGAGATTTATTTGTTTCATTATTTAAAATGGTTAGATAATGACATATAAAAGAGTGTTGTGTTATAAAAATTACACCCTAGTTTTAATTTTTATAACTTGAATGGATGAAAGAATGCAAATAATACTAAAGATTAAAATGGGTGGGAAACCCATTTTAAACCCAACCTTTCGGCCGCCCATTATGGCTTTGGAGAACCAACCATTCTTGTTATTTGCAAAACTTAACCACACATGCACTCATCCATTCATTCCAAGACTTTTCTCTCTCTCACATGCAATACCTTTTTCTCTCCTTCTTCTCTCAAAGAATTCAAAATTTTGGCTGAAGTTTGAAGTGGTTCAAGGCTGATTTTCGGGTTCAAGAAGTTGGATAACACTTGGTGTCATACTTCCTAGCAAACAAGGTGTTTGGAACAAGCTTGTGGGTATAACAACTTGAGGTTCTCTTCTTTGAGGGCTGCATATTCGACATCATCATCATCTTCATCTCATTCTTCATCCACGATTTGAAGGCTGCAGTAAGGTAGATATGGCAGCCCTTTGTGGCTGTCATATTATGTTGTTTTATGCATACATAGCATGTTTATTCACATAGAATGATCCTTTGATATATGGGTTTATATTATACACTTATATTGTCACCTAAAGAACATATTTTCAGCTTATCAACAAGTTTATAAAGCTTTATATCCGCTGCGTTTTTCAGAAAGTTTAAAAGGTTAAACTAGTTTTTATGTTCTTGCAAACCCGACAGATACAAGTAGTAAGACATATGTTATTAGATTATTGGAAGTGTACTAAGTATCTTTTTAAGGTTATAAGCTCACGTGGCTTCGTTTCTTAAAAGTTTGCGTCAAAAGTTTTCTTTTTAGGAAAGTTAAAGTTTTGGCATGTGGATGACAAGTTCTTGTAATTCCTATGTGTGCTTACATAACAATAAGTTTAATATTATTTTCTGGCCATAGAGTTACTGAAAATTAGTTATATCTTTAGAATTTACACTCTGGTCCCTCAAGTTTAAATATCACAATTTTTACCACAAAGTTGCACACTTTCTATTTCTTAACCCAAATATGGTCCTTATTAGTTCCTATGGTTTTTTATATTACTTTTAGGATCATATAAACTTATTTTGTCTATATTTTATCTTGAGAGGTTTAAAACACAAAATACAAGTTACCGGTTACGATAAAACCGAAGATTTTAACATTTTGTTTTAAATTATTCTGTTTTCATCCAATTAACCTCTAAATGTTATTTAATGACTTATACTAAGTTTAATAAGTCGTCAAAACTATGTTTTTGGTCTCTTTTGATTAAAAATTCATTTTTATGATTTACTCGTTAAAACACGTTTTTACCTGGAACCGAACATCCGAATACGTTTTAATTCAAGTTTTTACATATTTCTTGACTAAATGTCTCTAACATACTGAAATATTTTGTTATTTATGGATTTCAAGTCCCTTTTATCATTTTTAAGGTATTACTCAAAATTTACCTGGTTAAGTTCCGTTTTTAACGTTTAACTTCCATTTACTCATGAGCTTAACGCATATATCATCAAATCTGATTAATTTGCCTATTGTTTTTATATTACAGCCTGGAATTCCATTTAATATTGTAATTTCCTCGATTTTGCTATTTTTGAGTGATTTTCTCCATTTTCGGGTTTCAAAACAAGTCCATTTTGTCTCCTAGTTCTTTCATTTTACACTTCCAGCCATATTATCAACTTAGAATATTTCATATAACCCAAAACTACTGAAAATACATCAAAACTCTCAGATAGAGCATTTATCACATATATGTTGCTTTTACTAGATGATTTTTTACTAGATTATTTACACCATTTACACTTGTGTAAACCCCATAAATCATACCCAAACATCACCTTATCATTTTGTAACTTTCAGATCAGATCACTAAGTTGTTCATATGCTAATTTTGAGTAGGTTTCAGAGCTTGGTCACGTGGGTTTTTAAAACATATGCATAGATAGTGTTATTTTATGCAAAAAGTGGGTTTTCTATGTGTAACCTTGTGTTCCAACCAATGGTTTACCAACTTATCATGATGTATACCTTGTGTGATGTTGAAAGCTCCTCAAGAACAAGTTCTAAGCCATAAGATTCTTCTAGAATCAAGAAAGTAAAGGTTTTGGTTGTTTATTGAAGCAAACACAAGAAACAACTTGGTTCAGGTGTGTTAAGGCTTACCCTTTGAAAGAACCATGAGTTTGAGAGTTTGTGGAGTCTAGAATCAGTGATGAACATCAAACAAGAGCTGGAGTACTTTGTTCTTCAAAGAATCGTGTACAAAAGTCCCTCAAATGGCACTTTCTTGCTCGGTTTTAGCTTGGATGGTGATGATTTCTTGATGTTTTTCATGGTTTTTGGCTGGAATGTGTGAAGTGTGTATGTTTTTGGTGGAGTGAGGGCCAAGAGGAAGAGAAGGAGTGTGTTTGAATTGTGGTGTGATGGTTGCATGTATGGGTAATGGGAAAATGAGGTTGTGTGTTGTGGTGGGTTGTGTAAGTGAGAAAGAAAGAGAGTGACTGAGGGAGGAGGGTGGTGCGGCCGAATGGTGTGGGTGTGGGTGTGGGTGTTTTGTTTATTTTTTAATTAATTATGTAGTGTAGTTTTGTTGCTTTGTGTAGTATTTTAGGTAATAGTTTCTAGTTAAGTGTTTTTAAGTTTTGATGTGTATGGATTGAAGTAATTCGTGAATTATGTGTGTATACACAAAATTAATTGTTCTAAACTGATTCTAACATTTGGCGTGTTTAACTATAAATTCAGAATGTTAAATTATTCTATTCTATGGCAAGGCTTAAAGTATTATCTAGGGAAAATTGAACACATAATAATAATCATAGAAAATAATAAAGTAGTATTAATAATAGCATTACTGATATTAATAATCGTGGAAATAATTGTTGGAGGTCAAAGTTTAGAATGTTGACCTCGGGGTTGGTTGTTACAAACATGATGTTCGAAATCAATGATTTTACCTATTTAACACAAATATTAAATGGAAATCAATCAACACTGAGATAATGATGTAGTCGTATAAGCTGATAGAACAGAGAGTTTTTGAGTTTAGATGTGAAATGAAGAATTTGACCAAGTGTTGGATATATATAAGTGTAAAAACTCTTAGGCGCATGACCACTGTGTAGGCGTACAAGCACTGTTGAGACGCATGAGACATAAACGCATGAGCATACTTAGTCACATTTCGTGTGAAAAACCTTGGATGCATGAGAACTGTTCAGGCGGATGGGCTTAGGCGCATGGGCACTGTTTAGGCGCATGGGCACTGTTTAGACGCATGGGCACTGTTTAGGCGCCTGACCTAGACAAAAACGCCCAACACTTGGTCAATATCATGAAACCTCAGTCCATATGAGAATTGTTTAGGAGCATGAACCTTTCAAGTATCCACAGTTAGAAATATTTCAACTTTGGAACTGTTTAGACGCATGATAACTTTTCAGGCGCATGAGCTTGAACTAAAATGCCCAACACTTTTACAAATTTCTGAAATTTCATCATACTCCTGATATGGACTTTTTGATACTGTTCAGGCGTATGAGAACTTTACATATGTTTAACACTTGGAAATTTTTCACAAATTTCATCAAATCACTATTTATGTCATGAACACTATTCATCATAAATTTTCACACTTCACTCTTAGACAGCTTTGACTTTCACTTATCACACATTATTCAAATGCCAAATTATCATTTTCAATTTTAAAAAATTTTGTAAATAATTTTTTATTTAAACAATTTTCCGTCATTTTAGTCTCTATTTTTGAAAATTTTCAAAAATACAAATGATCACATTTTTTTATAACAAGAAGCTTTTCCACTTGCTAAATTTGTTTCAGGTTCATGTTTTTATCATATCAACCACACACATTCTTGTCATACATAGCTTCCTCCTTTTCATCCAATCATAATGAATTTGATTATTTCATTTTCATTTTACTCCCCCTAAACTTTTAAGTTGAGAAATTTAGAAGTTTATTTATAATAAAAATAGAGTAACCAATCATTATTAACATGCGTGCACAAAGAAAATCATGCAAAAGTAAAATTAAAGCAGAATAAAAGTCTACTATATTCATAATGAATCATATGTATGTAGTGAGATCATATCAGTTAAGATCAGCACATTAAAATAAAATAAATTATGAATAGTCATAGACAATGATTAAATCCTGATCAGGTGTGTTCCAGGTCAGTGATGACACAGCAAAGGAGACACAAGATCCAAGGACAGACAATGAGCGTTTTTGGCAAAAGAATCAGCACACTTACTTTTTCAATTCTTGGATTGATTATGGTTTGATTACATTTGACATGATGTTGCCCATACTTAGACTTAGAGAGATCAACCATCATCAAGGTATGCAAGAAAGCACATCTTCTCAACTTATTAACTTGACATATATTTATAACCAGATCTCATGTTGTAAGGCCCCATTCTCGGGACGCTTACGGTTGGACATTCATCGCATATAATATTTAAACATTACACATTTCATAAAAGTAAGCAGCGGAATTACATTAACAAAAAAAACCATTCATCTTATTTATAATTACTGTTTTTAAGCAATACAACAATTGTTTAAGTTATAAAAGCATAATTTAATTGCATTACAAAACAACAAATATTCTTAAGCGTGAACGGATGCCAGTCTTGCCCTACCGAGTAACCTCCCCTGCGTGCCATCCTCAGCAAAATTTATCTGTCAACTGAAAATGCATAAAAGTCAGCGTTACTGAGTGAGTTCTAGTTTTAGAAGTATTAAAATCCCTTATGTGTTTTATATGCGAAAATATTCTTCTTAAATAAAATACATTACTTTCGTATGCAAGCACACATCATACGTACATCCATACAATATTCATTGTTCATTTCGTTCTTTCGTACTTTCATTGTTATCTATCCTCATCATACGCATAGTTTCGTTTCGTACTTTTCATTAACATTCTCTTTCATATACGTACTTTCGTTTTATACTTTTCACGATCTTTTACTTTCATACACATACTTTCGATTCTTACTTTTCATCATCTTTTACTTTCATTCGGATTGATGCGCAATACCCCAAACATTATGCACGAAGATGATGTTTGGACTGAGGTCTACAAATAGACCCCGAATATTATGCAGGAAGCTGACCCAATCACCTAGGGCATGCCATCTTTCCCTTTTATCTGAACCAATGTGTAATACCTCGAACATTATGCATGAAGCTGATGTTGGGCCTGAGGTCTATATATAGACCCTAAACATTATGCATGAAGCCGACCCAGTCACCTAGGGCGTGCCACAAGGGTCCCGTCGATCTTAATGGTTGACCCTGTGTGCATCCTTCGGGTTAGCTAAACCGCACACAGTTGAGCTAATGACAACATGGACTTGCACCTCCATTCATTGTGCTTGCAAGCCATTCATTCGTTCATTACTTCCACTTTTCATCTTTGTTATCTTTCACTTCATTACGTTATACTTTACGTTCATTCATACATACATCATACTACGTAAAGTCATAACATAATACATAAAGTATTTAATATAATATATACATTTTGAAAACCGTTAAAAGATAACACATCATCCACATTTACATATCATAACATTCATCACATCATAATACTCATCACATCATCATACATACTTTATACAAAGACCATCACATCACATCAGTGTCTACCTCAATCACATACCCCTTATAGGTGTCAAAAGGTGTCAAAAGGATATTTCGTTATCTGAAGGGTACTCCAACACTTGGGTTGTGGTATCCTCATGATGATGACTTTGAGCTTACAGCGTATAGTGATTCGGATTATGGCGGCTGCAAAATGAACTACAAGTCCACTTCAGCAGGATGTCAATTCTTCGGGAGAAGATTAGTTACGTGGCAGTGTAAGAAGCAGACATCAGTTGTTCTGTCAACTTGTGAAGCTAAATATGTTGCTGCTGCAAGCTGCTATTCACAAATCATCTGGATTCAACAGCAAATGCGGGACTACGGTTTGAAATTCTCTAACACTCCTATATTTGTTGATAATTCTACGGCTATAGCCGTAACTAAAAATCCGGTCCAACATCCTAAGACCAAACACATCGGAATTAAATATCACTTTATACGTGATTGTTTTGAAAAGAATTTAATCGATGTTGTTAAAATTAATATGGATTTTCAACGCGCTGAACTCTACACAAAAGCTTTTGATAAACCAAGATTTTTATATCTGTTAGAGGTCAACGGCGTGAAAAAGAAATGTGAAGTGATTCTAGAAGATGAACATGCTTAGTCCGACAACTGTTTATTTTTTTCCTTTTACTTTCTTTTATTTTTTCTTTGTTTTTCCTGTCTTAAAAATCCAAAAACACAAAAAGATTTTTCGTTTTAGAATTTTAGGGGGAGAATAAGAACTTAGTATTAAATTAGTTATTTTATTTAATTACTTCAAAAAAACAAGGGAGGAGGACAGTCTAGTTAATAGAAAGGAGTTCATCAAAACGCAGCGGAGTTTATATCAAAAACGTGAGTTTATGTTTCATATACATATGTTTAATCAAAACCCAAAACAAGGATCATTTTATATGGAAGAACACACTATCATAACATATATATATCAACCACATGGACTACCTTTAGAACCGTGGATTTGGAGGCTAGATAATGATGTTAGAATTTCAAGACTTCAATGTAGAAGTCCTCAAGAGATGATACCCCAAGCTCCTTCAAACACCCACTTGCTAGGTCTTGTAACACCAACTTGAAAAACCCTCTTCCCAATCGATTTTTCCAGCCAAGAACCCTTGCTTGAAAGCTGAAAAAAGCCTTATTTTTCAGCTCTAGAAATCGATTTCTAGAGAGAGATTTGAGAGAATTCTTTTGCTTTGTGTGTGTGAGAGAAAGGTGTGTTGGTAGAAGAGTGTTCAAGTGAGTTATTCTTGCATGCACCAAGAACAAATCAAGAGCCTTCACAAGGCCCTAGGGGCGGCCGAATATTTGGTTCCACATTTGGTTTCCCTCTCATTTGAACTTTTATAAAAAATATACTCTTGCAGTTTAGTTTTTTAAAATTAAAACTCTTTTAATTTTATAAAATATAACACACTTTTGTTTGATATTACTTAACCAACTTAAATAATAAAACAACTATTTCTCATGAACAAATTATCCATATAATATTGTTCATTTACAAAAGCAATGATTTAGAAAACCCGGTTTCTAAATTGGTGCTACTATTTATTTGTTTGATCTTATCAGCGAATAAATATTTATCGGTTTTTGTTTGGCTTGTTATTGGATATGACCCGACTTGGATCATATCACATTAGCCACATCAATTTAATATGTATCTTGGGCAGATCAATTCCTTCAATCTCCCACTTGCACAAGATTCATAGAAGATTGATGCAAGCAGCAAATAATGCCTAGCAACGGTTTGCTAATGCATATGACTAAGTGCCATTCAATAACATCATCCTTTTCAAGTACCTTACTTGAATATGATTTTGGTGAATCAATAATTTATCCTTTTGTTACAGATGTCATGTTAAATCCCATAGACACAGAATTGTCATTCTCCGTTGATTTAACTTTAACACGCCTTAGACATCTAACTCTAAACGAATAAGAGGAACAAATTCCTTCTTGACTACATACATCTCTCACAATCACCTTATATCATACCTGAACTCAGCCTTATGTACTGCCAATCTTTCAAAACAGCAAAGTACTAAGTCAAAGTACAACACCTGGTGTATATCAAGACCTAATATGTATCTCAGGTCTGAGGATACAATGATATTTGCCTTTACTCAATATCTCTTATGACTAGTCATAAAGATTCCATGCAGAAATAATTGAGAGCGGGTCAGTCCAATAACTATATCCCATAGATATCAATGAACCTTGGTAGCAACCTCTTGCTCTATATTCATACCTTATGAATATCAACCAATCCAAGTTCATTATAGTCTCACATTCATAGTTGTTCCCACAAGTATGACCGACTACGGACGTTTAGAATAACTTACTTATTCACGGATTTAAACATGCTAAAATAGAAGAACAAGTGAAAATTATAACCATATAATTAAGTCAAATAACATAAGTTCCAATATCCAAAAACGAAATTTGATCAAGTCCAATCACTAGAATATCGCAGTCCTAAGGCACAAGTATGACTTTCATGCTTTGACCTATCTAGGAGCTTCGTGAATGGATCCGCAATGTTTTGATCGGTATGAACTTTGTGAATACATATCTTTCCCCTTTCAACTTCATCCCTTATGTAGTTGAATCTCCGTTCAATGTGCCGAGTCTTTTGATGTGCACGAGGTTCCTTGATTTGAGCAATCGCACCCTCGTTGTCACAAAAGATCTCTAGGGGGTCTTGAATGGTAGCAACGACCCCTAGGTCAGCAATGAACTTCCTAAGCCATGCAGCTTCTTGAGCTGCCAATGAAGCGGTGATGTATTCTGATTCTGTTGTAGATAGTGCCACTACATCTTGCTTTGAGCTCTTCCAAGAGACCGCTCCTCCATTCATAATGAAGACATATCCCGACTGTGATCGAGAATCATCTCGATCAGTTTGGAAACTCGCATCCGTGTAACCCTTTACAACGAGCTCCTCCTCACCAGATCCATATATTAAGAACATATCCTTAGTGTCTCTAAGGTATTTCAAAATACTCTTAACAGCCATTCAATGACTATTACCAGGATTCTGTTGATATCTACTTGTCATGCTTAGAGCACATGACACGTCCGGCCTAGTACATATCATTGCATACATGATGGATCCTATAGCAGATGCATATGAGACTCCATTCATTCTTTCTTGTTCAACCTTTGAACTAAGGCATTAAGATGAGCTCAATACAGTCCCTTTTGAATAGGTACCAAACCATTCTTCGAATTCTCCATCTTGAACCTTTTCAAGATCTTTTCAATGTATGCACTTTGGTTTAAACCTATCAGCCGTCTTGATATATCCCTATACATCTTTATTCCTAAAATATAGTCGGCTTCACCAAGATCCTTAATTGAAAAACAGCTTGCAAGCCAGGCTTTTACACCTTCCAAGGTTGGAATGTCATTTCCAAGTAGTAAAATGTCATCGACATATAATACAAGGAAAGTGATAGTGCTCCCACTAGCTTTCTTATATACACAAGCTTCATCAGCATTTTTGATGAAGCCGAATTTATTTACTTCATCATCAAAACGGTGATTCCAACTTCTTGACGGTTGTTTCAATCCATAGATTGACTTCTATAACTTGCATACCTTGTTAGGATGTTTTGGATTCATAAAACCTTCAGGCTGTTTCATATGGACATCTTCCTCAAGATATCCATTAAGGAAAGCGGTTTTGACATCCATTTGCCAAATCTCATAGTCATAGTATGCTGCTATGGCAAACAATATCCTGATAGACTTCAGCATTGTCATAGTGGAAAAGGTTTTATCATAATCAACCCCTTGAGTTTGAGTGAAACCTTTTGCTACAAGTCTAGCTTTATAGGTATGCAAGTTTCCATGCATATCGGTTTTCTTCTTGAAAACCCACTTACTTCCATCTATCTTGGACTTAAGAGGTGGTGTAACCAATTCCCAAACTTGGTTATCATACATGGATTGCATCTCAATGTTCATGCTTCTTGCCATTTGTCAAAATCAGGTTTTGACATTGCATCATGGTATGTGGTTGGTTCATCCGAATCTACCACATAGCATCCATCCATGAAAAATCCATATCTCTCAGGAGGAACACTAATTCTACCAAATCTGCGAACGTTTTGTGTATCTTGATCATCCACATGATCATTCTCAACATCCTCATATTGATTGCTAGTATCAACCAATTGTGTATCGTCTTGTGAATCTTGAACCTCTTCAAGTTCCACTTCTCTTCCATTAGTTTCTTCTGAAAAAACTTAGTTTCCAAGAACTCTGCCTTTCGAGCAATAAACACTTTCTGTTCTGTCGGATCATAGAAATAATATCCAATACAATCTCTAGGATATTCAATGAAGATACACTTTGTGGATCGGGCTTCTAGTTTGTTTTGAGTGTATTGCTTAGGATAAGCATCACACCCCCAAACTTTTAAATATGATAATGATGGAACCCTTCCAGCCATACTTCAAAAGGCGTCCTTTCCACTTTCTTTGTTGGGGCCATATTTAAAATACGGGCCGCGAAGAGCAACAAGAAACCCCAAAATGATAGAGATAGTGTACTTCTAGCCATCATAGATCAAACCATATTCAATAGAGTCCGATTCCTCCTCTCAGACACACCATTATGTCGTGGTGTTCCAGGTGGAGTAAGTTGTGAGACGATCCCACAACTTCTAAGATACTCTTGAAATTCACTACTTAGGTATTCACCTCCTCTATCTGTACGAAGAATCTTGACCGTTTTGTTGAGTTGATTTTCTATTTCATTCTTGAAGATTTTGAACATTTCAAAAGATTCATGTTTGTATCTTAACAAGTACACATACCCATAACAACTATAGTCATCGGTAAAGGTAATGAAGTATCTTTCACCATTCCTAGTTATTGGTTTAAAAGGTCCACATACATCCGAATGTATGATCCCTAATAAATCCTTTGCCCTTTCATTAGTCCCACTAAAAGGGGCCTTTGTCATTTTACCTTGTAAACAAGACTCGCATACATCAAATGAATCATTTCATTAGTTTTCAAAAGACCATTCTTTTGGAGTTTTTGCATACGATTCTTGTTTATGTGACCAAGGCGACAATGCCAAAGATAGGAATCACTCAGATCTAGTTTGAGCCTTTTGGTGGTTGCTTGGTACATTGAGCTATCATATGTTGTGTTATCATGAACCAATTCATAAATACCATTACAAGGCTTAGCCTTAAAATAAAACACATGATTTAAAGAAACATGAATATCATTGTCAACAAACTTGAAGTCATAATCATATTGTCTTAAACGGGAAACAGAAATAATGTTCCTAGTCAAACTAGGAGCATACAAAACATTCTTTAAAACAACTTCCAAACCACTTGGAAGCTTCAAAATGTAGTCTCCTTGGGCTTCCACGTGAACCTTTGCACCATTGCCCATAAAGAGACTAATTTCCCCTCTTGCATAATGCTCACTTCTTATGAACCCCTACAAAAAAATTGCAAATATGAGTTCCACATCCAGTATCCAATACCCATGTGTTAGAAGAAATAACATTTAGCTCAACATGTATTATAAAGATTGTAGCTGAGGTTTGCCCCACGTCCCTCTTCGATCTCAACTCTTTGAGATAGACCGGACAATTGCGTTTCCAATGGCCTACCTCACCACACTCAAAACATGGGTCATCATGAGAAACCTTTTGCTTCTTTTCTTTCGGTTTGGGTGGTTCCACTTTTGCTTTACCCTTAACCTTCCCCTTGACGTGCCCCTTCCGTTTTACAACACTTGCCCTAGGGTCGGGGAGGTGCCTCTTTCTACTACCTCCTTCATTGATCGTAAGGACCGGTAGAACCTTTCTACCCATGCCCGCCTCAGCCGTTTTGAGCATTGAATGAAGCTCACCAATGCTCTTGTCCCATCCATTCATGTTATAGTTCATAACAAAGCTATCAAACTTCTTTGATAGGGAGTTGAGGATCAAATCCGTTGCCAACTCGTTGGACACACAACAGTTAAGCCTTTCAAGGCGATCAATGTGGTTTTTCATCTTAAGAATGTAAAATGACACCGATAGGGTCTCGTCCATACGACATGCATGGAGTGCTCGAACCGTTTCGAAGCGCTCCACCCTTGATTGTTGTTGGAACATTTCTTTCAACTGGGTGATCATGTCATAGGCATTGTGGTTCTCAAAGTCCTTTTGCAAATCGGGAATCATACTCGCTAGCATGAGACATGAGACTTGCACAGAGTCCTCGGTGTACTTGACCCACTCGGTAAAGGCCTCTACATCATTTTCATCGGGTTGATCGGGAATGGGATCGTCTAACACATAGGACTTCTTTTCTTGCTTGAGAACGATTCCCATGTTTCGGTACCAATCCATGAAGTTCCCATGGTTTAGACGTTCCTTTTCAAAGATGGTTCTTAGTGATAGGTTATGGACGGTCGGGTTTGCATTGTTGTTGTTAGCCATCTACAATTTTACAAAGTTCAATTTTTAGTATTTTGATATCAAAGCATTTTAATTTTTAATACCCTTTTATGTCTCATACACAATTAATAATTAAAATCTAGCATCCAACGTTACATTTAAATATTGGTTAGGTGACCTTTATCCCTTTATGTAAATTAACAAGGTAGTCAACGTTTGACAATTGTAACCTATTACAATTTCTAGTTATATGGGATCGTTTTAAACTTCTTATGTTTTGTTTGGCATGTTTATCCCATCAACACCGTTTGTACGTCATGCTTCGGTGATCCTAATGCATGATTTCCAAATCAAGTCGTCCTACTTAGAGACATGTGTGATTTTAAATATATAAGTGGTTAGGTGACCTTTATCCCACAAATATGGTAATTTCACCTCAACTTCACAAGTTTCTATATTTATGGTTAGGTGACCTTTATCCCATAATAAGTTACAAGTGAATTGAGTGTTGTTTAAAAGGATGGCGTTAAACTTGTTTTAAAAGGGGTTTTTATAGTTTCTAAAATTCTAGTTTTTTAGAAAAGGCCTTTTATACCATACAACTTGTATGCATTCAAATGCATGATATTATTTGAAAAACTATTTTCAAGGTTCCTTTTAATAAAACCTATTTTTATCAAATCATTAACCCTTAATAAACACAGTTTATTAATTCCTTTAATGATTATAAAGAACCATTTTTATGCTTGATTTATCATAGTTGTTTAACTAGTTTATCTATTTTCAATTAAAATGTTAAACACAACCAAACAACCAAATAATCAACCAAACATAAAAAAATAAGTGCATAACCATAGCCAACTATTTTGATCACACTGCTTGCCATAACAAGTGTGTCAAGTGGTCATTCCTACGGTAAAAGATGACACATTGTTATGTTGATGAACTCCCACTTCAACTTGCATCCAAATGCTTCAAGTATGCCTTTTGTGTTGTTTTCCATCACCATCTTTAGGCACCTTCTTTGTCTTACAAATCAGCCCCAAAAATACTTATTACATAGAAAAAGTCCTAATACATTTTTCTAGTAAAATAAAGTGCAAGCTAAACTACTTATTACATACCAAATGAAACAAATAAATTACATAGCCTTTATTACATTCAAATGAATCACAACCACAAATAATCAAACACAAGGTCATGGCTAGGTTTTATGCACTTAAAACACATCCAAATATGTATATATCTTTCGATTTTGGCAGCCCCTTTTGAACCCAAGTTCTTGGCCAACATAAACCAAGAACAAGTGGGTTTTTGTCCAAACAAACAAACTATCTCATGATTTAAATTTTTCAAGATCCTTACATGCATATAAAGTAATATCTTGAAAAAAGAAGGGACTTCCATTAGAGAAATTTCCAGCCCACTTTTTATAAAAAAAGGACCCGAAAATTTCAATGTTTGAAGCATGTATCCATATAACCCGCTCTTGATGCCATTGATGGGTATTTTAGAAGTTTATCAAAGACATATTAACCATTTAACAAGTAAAACGCAGCGGAGTTTATATCAAAAACGTGAGTTTATGTGTCATATACATATGTTTAATCAAAACCCAAAACAAGGATCATTTTATATGGAAGAACACACTATCATAACATATATATATATATATATATATCAACCACATGGACTACCTTTAGAACCGTGGATTTGGAGGCTAGATGATGATGTTAGAATGTCAAGACTTCAATGTAGAAGTCCTCAAGAGATGATACCCCAAGCTCCTTCAAACACCCACTTGCTAGGTCTTGTAACACCAACTTGAAAAACCCTCTTCCCAATCGATTTTTCCAGCCAAGAACCCTTGCTTGAAAGCTGAAAAAAGCCTTATTTTTCAGCTCTAGAAATCGATTTCTAGAGAGAGATTTGAGAGAATTCTTTTGCTTTGTGTGTGTGAGAGAAAGGTGTGTTGGTAGAAGAGTGTTCAAGTGAGTTATTCTTGCATGCACCAAGAACAAATCAAGAGCCTTCACAAGGCCCTAGGGGCGGCCGAATATTTGGTTCCACATTTGGTTTCCCTCTCATTTGAACTTTTATAAAAAATATACTCTTGCAGTTTAGTTTTATAAAATTAAAACTCTTTTAATTTTATAAAATATAACACACTTTTGTTTGATATTACTTAACCAACTTAAATAATAAAACAACTATTTCTCATGAACAAATTATCCATATAATATTGTTCATTTACAAAAGCAATGATTTAGAAAACCCGGTTTCTAAATTGGTGCTACTATTTATTTGTTTGATCTTATCAGCGAATAAATATTTATCGGTTTTTGTTTGGCTTGTTATTGGGTATGACCCGACTTGGATCATATCACATTAGCCACATCAATTTAATATGTATCTTGGGCAGATCAATTCCTTCAATCTCCCACTTGCACAAGATTCATAGAAGATTGATGCAAGCAGCAAATAATGCCTAGCAACGGTTTGCTACCGCTAATGCATATGACTAAGTGCCATTCAATAACATCATCCTTTTCAAGTACCTTACTTGAATATGATTTAGGTGAATCAATAATTTATCCTTTTGTTACAGATGTCATGTTAAATCCCATAGACACAGAATTGTCATTCTCCGTTGATTTAACTTTAACACGCCTTATACATCTAACTCTAAACGAATAAGAGGAACAAATTCCTTCTTGACTACATACATCTCTCACAATCACCTTATATCATACCTGAACTCAGCCTTATGTACTGCCAATCTTTCAAAACAGCAAAGTACTAAGTCAAAGTACAACACTTGGTGTATATCAAGACCTAATATGTATCTCAGGTCTGAGGATACAATGATATTCGCCTTTACTCAATATCTCTTATGACTAGTCATAAAGATTCCATGCAGAAATAATTGAGAGCGGGTCAGTCCAATAACTATATCCTATAGATATCAATGAACCTTGGTAGCAACCTCTTGCTCTATATTCATACCTTATGAATATCAACCAATCCAAGTTCATTATAGTCTCACATTCATAGTTGTTCCCACAAGTATGACCGACTACGGACGTTTACAATAACTTACTTATTCACGGATTTAAACACGCTAAAATAGAAGAACAAGTGAAAATTATAACCATATAATTAAGTCAAATAACATAAGTTCCAATATCCAAAAACAAAATTTGATCAAGTCCAATCACTAGAATATCGCAGTCCTAAGGCACAAGTTTGACTTTCATGCTTTGACCTATCTAGGAGCTTCGTGAATGGATCCGCAATGTTTTGATCGGTATAAACTTTGTGAATACATATCTTTCTCCTTTCAACTTCATCCCTTATGTAGTTGAATCTTCGTTCAATGTGCCGAGTCTTTTGATGTGCACGAGATTCCTTGATTTGAGCAATCGCACCCTCGTTGTCACAAAAGATCTCTAGGGGGTCTTGAATGGTAGCAACGACCCCTAGGTCAACAATGAACTTCCTAAGCCACGCAGCTTCTTGAGCTGCCAATGAAGCGGTGATGTATTCTGATTCTGTTGTAGATAGTGCCACTACATCTTGCTTTGAGCTCTTCCAAGAGACCGCTCCTCCATTCATAATAAAGACATATCCCGACTGTGATCGAGAATCATCTCGATCAGTTTGGAAACTCGCATCCGTGTAACCCTTTACAACGAGCTCCTCCTCACCAGATCCATATATTAAGAACATATCCTTAGTGTCTCTAAGGTATTTCAAAATACTCTTAACAGCCATTCAATGACTATTACCAGGATTCTGTTGATATCTACTTGTCATGCTTAGAGCACATGACACGTCCGGCCTAGTACATATCATTGCATACATGATGGATCCTATAGCAGATGCATATGAGACTCCATTCATTCTTTCTTGTTCAACCTTTGAACTAGGGCATTGAGATGAGCTCAATACAGTCCCCTTTTGAATAGGTACCAAACCATTCTTCGAATTCTCCATCTTGAACCTTTTCAAGATCTTTTCAATGTATGCACTTTGGTTTAAACCTATCAGCCGTCTTGATATATCCCTATAGATCTTTATTCCCAAAATATAGTCGGCTTCACCAAGATCCTTAATTGAAAAACAGCTTCCAAGCCAGGCTTTTACACCTTCCAAGGTTGGAATGTCGTTTCCAAGTAGTAAAATGTCATCGACATATAATACAAGGAAAGTGATAGTGCTCCCACTAGCTTTCTTATATACACAAGCTTCATCAGCATTTTTGATGAAGCCGAATTTCTTTACTTCATCATCAAAATGGTGATTCCAACTTCTTGACGGTTGTTTCAATCCATAGATTGACTTCTTTAACTTGCATACCTTGTTAGGATGTTTTGGATTCATAAAACCTTCAGGCTGTTTCATATGGACATCTTCCTCAAGATATCCATTAAGGAAAGCGGTTTTGACATCCATTTGCCAAATCTCATAGTCATAATATGCTGCTATGGCAAACAATATCCTGATAGACTTCAGCATTGTCATAGTGGAAAAGGTTTATCATAATCAACCCCTTGAGTTTGAGTGAAACCTTTTGTTACAAGTCTAGCTTTATAGGTATGAAAGTTTCCATGCATATCGGTTTTCTTCTTGAAAACCCACTTACTTCCATCTATCTTGGACTTAAGAGGTCGTGTAACCAATTCCCAAACTTGGTTATCATACATGGATTGCATCTCAATGTTCATGCTTCTTGCCATTTGTCAAAATCAGGTTTTGACATTGCATCATGGTATGTGGTTGGTTCATCCGAATCTACCACATAGCATCCATCCATGAAAAATCCATATCTCTCAGGAGGAACACTAATTCTACCAGATCTGCGAACGTTTGTGTATCTTGATCATCCACATGATCATTCTCAACATCCTCATATTGATTGCTAGTATCAACCAATTGTGTATCGTCTTGTGAATCTTGAACCTCTTCAAGTTCCACTTCTCTACCATTAGTTTCTTCCGAAAGAAACTTAGTTTCCAAGAACTCTGCCTTTCGAGCAATAAACACTTTCTGTTCTGTCGGATCATAGAAATAATATCCAATACAATCTCTAGGATATTCAATGAAGATACACTTTGTGGATCAGGCTTCTAGTTTGTTTTGAGTGCATTGCTTAGGATAAGCATCACACCCCCAAACTTTTAAATATGATAATGATAGAACCCTTCCAGCCATACTTCGAAAGGCGTCCTTTCCACTTTCTTTGTTGGGGCCATATTTAAAATACGGGTCGCGAAGAGCAACAAGAAACCCCAAAATGATAGAGGTAGTGTACTTCTAGCCATCATAGATCAAACCATATTCAATAGAGTCCGATTCCTCCTCTCAGACACACCATTATGTTGTGGTGTTCCAGGTGGAGTAAGTTGTGAGACGATCCCACAACTTCTAAGATACTCTTGAAATTCACTACTTAGGTATTCACCTCCTCTATCTGTACAAAGAATCTTGACCGTTTTGTTGAGTTGATTTTCTATTTCATTCTTGAAGATTTTGAACATTTCAAAAGATTCATGTTTGTGTCTTAACAAGTACACATACCCATAACAACTATAGTCATCGGTAAAGGTAATGAAGTATCTTTCACCATTCCTAGTTATTGGTTTAAAAGGTCCAGATACATCCGAATGTGTGATCCCTAATAAATCCTTTGCCCTTTCATTAGTCCCACTAAAAGGGGCCTTTGTCATTTTACCTTGTAAACAAGACTCGCATACATCAAATGAATCATTTTCATTAGTTTTCAAAAGACCATTCTTTTGGAGTTTTTGCATACGATTCTTGTTTATGTGACCAAGGCGACAATGCCAAAGATAGGAATCACTCAGATCTAGTTTGAGCCTTTTGGTGGTTGCTTGGTACATTGAGCTATCATATGTTGTGTTATCATGAACCAATTCATAAATACCATTACAAGGCATAGCCTTAAAATAAAACACATGATTTAAAGAAACATGAATATCATTGTCAACAAACTTGAAGTCATAATCATATTGTCTTAAACGGGAAACAGAAATAATGTTCCTAGTCAAACTAGGAGCATACAAAACATTCTTTAAAACAACTTCCAAACCACTTGGAAGCTTCAAAATGTAGTCTCCTTGGGCTTCCTCGTGAACCTTTGCACCATTGCCCATAAAGAGACTAATTTCCCCGCTTACATAATGCTCACTTCTTATGAACCCCTACAAAAAAATTGCAAATATGAGTTCCACATCCAGTATCCAATACCCATGTGTTAGAAGAAATAACATTTAGCTCAACATGTATCATAAAGATTGTAGCTGAGGTTTGCCCCACGTCCCTCTTCGATCTCAACTCTTTGAGATAGACCGGACAATTGCGTTTCCAATGGCCTACCTCACCACACTCAAAACATGGGTCATCATGAGAAACCTTTTGCTTCTTTTCTTTCGGTTTGGGTGGTTCCACTTTTGCTTTACCCTTAACCTTCCCCTTGACGTGCCCCTTCCCTTTTACAACACTTGCCCTAGGGTCGGGGAGGTGCCTCTTTCTACTACCTCCTTCATTGATCGTAAGGACCGGTAGAACCTTTCTACCCATGCCCGCCTCAACCGTTTTGAGCATTGAATGAAGCTCACCAATGCTCTTGTCCCATCCATTCATGTTATAGTTCATAACAAAGCTATCAAACTTCTTTGATAGGGAGTTGAGGATCAAATCCGTTGCCAACTCGTTGGACACACAACAGTTAAGCCTTTCAAGGCGATCAATGTGGCTCTTCATCTTAAGAATGTAAGATGACACCGATTGGGTCTCGTCCATTCGACATGCATGGAGTGCTCGAACCGTTTCGAAGCGCTCCACCCTTGATTGTTGTTGGAACATTTCTTTCAACTGGGTGATCATGTCATAGGCATTGTGGTTCTCAAAGTCCTTTTGTAAATCGGGAATCATACTCGCTAGCATGAGACATGAGACTTGCACAGAGTCCTCGGTGTACTTGACCCACTCGGTAAAGGCCTCTACATCATTTTCATCGGGTTGATCGGGAATGGGATCGTCTAACACATAGGACTTCTTTTCTTGCTTGAGAACGATTCCCATGTTTCGGTACCAATCCATGAAGTTCCCATGGTTTAGACGTTCCTTTTCAAGGATGGTTCTTAGTGATAGGTTATGGACGGTCGGGTTTGCATTGTTGTTGTTAGCCATCTACAATTTTACAAAGTTCAATTTTTAGTATTTTGATATCAAAGCATTTTAATTTTTAATACCCTTTTATGTCTCATACACAATTAATAATTAAAATCTAGCATCCAACGTTACATTTAAATATTGGTTAGGTGACCTTTATCCCTTTATTTAAATTAACAAGGTAGTCAACGTTTGACAATTGTAACCTATTACAATTTCTAGTTATATGGGATCGTTTTAAACATCTTATGTTTTGTTTGGCATGTTTATCCCATCAACACCGTTTGTACGTCATGCTTCGGTGATCCTAATGCATGATTTCCAAATCAAGTCGTCCTACTTGGACACACGTGTGATTTTAAATATATAAGTGGTTAGGTGACCTTTATCCCACAAATATGGTAATTTCACCTCAACTTCACAAGTTTCTATATTTATGGTTAGGTGACCTTTATCCCATAATAAGTTACAAGTGAATTGAGTGTTGTTTAAAAGGATGGCGTTAAACTTGTTTTAAAAGGGGTTTTTATAGTTTCTAAAATTCTAGTTTTTTAGAAAAGGCCTTTTATACCATACAACTTGTATGCATTCAAATGCATGATATTATTTGAAAAACTATTTTCAAGGTTCCTTTTAATAAAACCTATTTTTATCAAATCATTAACCCTTAATAAACACAGTTTATTAATTCCTTTAATGATTATAAAGAACCATTTTTATGCTTGATTTATCATAGTTGTTTAACTAGTTTATCTATTTTCAATTAAAATGTTAAACACAACCAAACAACCAAATAATCAACCAAACATAAAAAAATAAGTGCATAACCATAGCCAACTATTTTGATCACACTGCTTGCCATAACAAGTGTGTCAAGTGGTCATTCCTACGGTAAAAGATGACACATTGTTATGTTGATGAACTCCCACTTCAACTTGTATCCAAATGCTTCAAGTATGCCTTTTGTGTTGTGATTCCATCACCATCTTTAGGCACCTTCTTTGTCTTACAAATCAGCCCCAAAAATACTTATTACATAGAAAAAGTCCTAATACATTTTTCTAGTAAAATAAAGTGCAAGCTAAACTACTTATTACATACCAAATGAAACAAATAAATTACATAGCCTTTATTACATTCAAATGAATCACAACCACAAATAATCAAACACAAGGTCATGGCTAGGTTTTATGCACTTAAAACACATCCAAATATGTATATATCTTTCGATTTTGGCAGCCCCTTTGAACCCAAGTTCTTGGCCAACATAAACCAAGAACAAGTGGGTTTTTGTCCAAACAAACAAACTATCTCATGATTTAAATTTTTCAAGATCCTTACATGCATATAAAGTAATATCTTGAAAAAAGAAGGGACTTCCATTAGAGAAATTTCCAGCCCACTTTTTATAAAAAAAGGACCCGAAATTTCAATGTTTGAAGCATGTATCCATATAACCCGCTCTTGATGCCATTGATGGGTATTTTAGAAGTTTATCAAAGACATATTAATCATTTAACATGTAAAACGCAGCGGAGTTTATATCAAAAACATGAGTTTATGTGTCATATACATATGTTTAATCAAAACCCAAAACAAGGATCATTTTATATAGAAGAACACACTATCATAACATATATATATATATCAACCACATGGACTACCTTTAGAACCGTGGATTTGGAGGCTAGATGATGATGTTAGAATGTCAAGACTTCAATGTAGAAGTCCTCAAGAGATGATACCCCAAGCTCCTTCAAACACCCACTTGCTAGGTCTTGTAACACCAACTTGAAAAACCCTCTTCCCAATCGATTTTTCCAGCCAAGAACCCTTGCTTGAAAGCTGAAAAAAGCCTTATTTTTCAGCTCTAGAAACCGATTTCTAGAGAGAGATTTGAGAGAATTCTTTTGCTTTGTGTGTGTGAGAGAAAGGTGTGTTGGTAGAAGAGTGTTCAAGTGAGTTATTCTTGCATGCACCAAGAACAAATCAAGAGCCTTCACAAGGCCCTAGGGGCGGCCGAATATTTGGTCCCACACTTGGTTTCCCTCTCATTTGAACCTTTATAAAAAATATACTCTTGCACTTTAGTTTTATAAAATTAAAACTCTTTTGATTTTACAAAATATAACACACTTTTGTTTGATATTACTTAACCAACTTAAATAATAAAACAACTATTTCTCATGAACAAATTATCCATATAATGTTATTCATTTACAAAAGCAATTATTTAGAAAACCCGGTTTCTAAATTGATGCTAATATTTATTTGTGTGATCTTATCAACGAATAAATGTTCATCAGTGTTTGTTTGGCTTGTTATTGGGTATGACCCGACTTGGATCATATCACATTAGCCATATGAATTTAATATGTATCTTGGGCAGATCAATTCCTTCACCACCACCACTACCACACCACCTATCACTATCACACCTCCACCTTCCACCACGACAGCATCCCATCCACCACCCACTCATATACCACCGCCCATATTCACCACAACCACCACTACCACCACCAACCACCAAGAAGGTCCCTCATCACACACCACATTCACCACTGGACCAACTCTACCCTCCATTACGGTAGAGGAACAGCTGGCAGCACTTAACCATATGGTGCTGAAGCTGTTGGCTGCTGATGAATAGAAGGCTGTCCGATTACGTCAGCTTCAGGAGCTAAACGTTACCCAAGCACAGCAGATCTCACAGCAAGCTCAGCAAATTGCCCAACTCCAGGAGCATAACGTCCAATCAGCAAAGAAGATAGAACTATTGGAGGCCTCCAACAAGACCATCATGCTCAAGCTCAAGGCTTCAAAGGATGAGCCACTCAAGATAAGAGAAGGAAATGATAATGATGGTGATGGTTGATGATAGTGATGATGGTGAGGCCAGTGATGCTAGAGAGACAAGAGGAAGGCAGGATGATGATAATGATGAAGAAGGAGATGTAGCTGCATCTGCCTCTGCTCAGGGTCAAGAGAGAGGAACAAAGAGAAAGCAAGACCAAGGAGCATCATCTTCTGCCCCACCTACTGACGAGCCAGCTATTAAAGGCAAAAGTAATGCTTAGATATTTATGTATTTTGAATCTTTTGTACTTGAAACTTGTATTAAACTTATGTACTTAACGTTTATGTATCCTTATAGATTGTTGATTGTCTTGATGAATTACTAATGGTTGATTTTTTTAAATGTTTAATTCAAGCAGATCAATCATCTCAGCAAGATGAGTATGATATTACCCCCCTTCAGCAAATCAAATCTCAACTTACAATGATACTTGATTTGCAAGGGATTGTCAGGAGGTCCGTGAGTTATACTCCTGAAGAAGGAGAAATAATTCATGACCTTACTGATGAGCAACTTGCTGAGATGTTCCAGCTCAACCCGGACGAGATTGTCAAGGATACCCCTACCGTTGATGTGGCTAGTGATGACGAGCTTAATGATCTGGATGAAATAGAGATTGAAGACATTACAGCCTAGCATTATCCAGAGTATACTGACCGAGAGGGAAATGTAGTCCCTAATTTTGGTGAAACTCTCAGCAGTGATACATTTGATAAGCTAGATACTATGGAGAAGGAGGCAGAGGAGTCAAAGGTAAAGCCCAAGCCTCGGACGCCGATGTTGACATCAAAAAGGCTGAATGGGCGGCTTGTTTTGCCGAGATCCAAGCCCAACGCACTGCTCCATAGCTGAGTGCCTACACCAAGCTCTACAAAGTGAAGAAGCATCTAAAGGTGTCAGGAAAGATTATAGGCTGGACATATTTTGAGGATCTGAATGTATATGCAGTGAAGAGAGAAAATGGCATAGAGTACTTTAGATTTCCACATGATCTAAAGACTCTTCCAGGTTTTGAGCTCAACAAGCTGGCACGCTTAAATTTGTTGTATGCTGACCTAAGAAAGATGTCAGGCTGGTTTGAGGCTGCATTGAGGAGAGAGTACCACACTAGGTGGGTTAACTTCAGACCTCAACAACCGACGAGGTACATCAGAAGGTCTGAAGTTGATTCCATTACTAGAAAACCGAAGGTAGTGTTGAAGTGGAGTCCTCCGCGCACTATGTCAAGAATCCCTCTAAGGAAAATGCCACAGGACTTCACTCCACACTTTAAGTGGTGGTACTACGATTGGAGAACAGGTGAAACTGTGATAGTCTTGCAAAAGGAGAGCCAAATGGATACTATTCGGGTAATTGACCCAATGTGGCTGACTAACTTATCTACTGATGATGTATACACATTGTACCAGTGGCCACTATTTTATGATTCGCAAGACATTGTACAAGCCCTCCAATTTCAAATGTTATACGACTCTGTTTTGCGTTTGAGATAAATGCCGGAGTTACAAGAGAGGAAAAGTACAAGAAGTTTGATGAGCTGATGAAGAATGTTAGACACTGAAGTAAACTAGGTCCAAGGGGGGAGTTTGTTGATACATGTGTACCTAGTTTAGGAGCTCAATGTAAAATGTCTTTCATGTCTTACATATATGTAATTGAATGGGTATGAATGAAATACAATGTGTGATTGATTTTTATAATGGTTAATATTTCATTGTTTATTGTGTGACAACGCATATTGATCCAACTATATAGATTTGTGGTTGTTTGCATAATCCTTAGTCAAATATGGTTGAGAAACATGTTTAAACTTAATCGTGTGAAGTTCTCATGCGAATGGACCATGCGAATGGACCATACGCATGAATAGTTCATGCTAATGAACCAGTCGCATGACTGAACCAGGAGACTGGATTAGTCACACGATTGTGACATGAGATTGACTCAATCGTATGACTGGACCTTTAGTCATGCGGATGGATCAACCGCATGCTTCAGTCACACGACTGAATCATGCTAATGGTTCAGTTGTACGAATGGAAAACCCTAACCTATAAATACCACTTAATTCGTGGAAAAACATAAGAATTCAAATACCTACGCGCATAATCGTACCCTAGTCGTCCAGAGGCTCAAGAAAACCAGTTCCAACTTCATAGTTTGTTTCTGATCAATTCTTGTTCGGTCTTAACGTTTGTTTCATCGTAGGATTGATCAGATTGACGTTCTCACTGATTGGATTGCCAATCAAACGGGATTCCGCACCATTTGAGTTGGAATACATGCAGAATCAGTTAGTACTCCGTACGTACACGGTCCTAACAGATTCACCTAAGAAGCCAAAGCTTAGATCCCCTAAACAATCTTCTTTAGTAGATTTATCTACTGTGAAGTCTATATCTCACAAGGATAGTGATAATGATGAAGAATGGAATGAGCTGCTCAAGATGGACTCCCCAACAGAACAAAAATTCTCAAAGGCTGATGATCTTCTGACAACAAAAGATATCTTGGAAGAGAGGCCTGAGTCAACCATGTTTATGACTCTTATCAACCATGGGTTTCCCTATGACATGGTTGAAAGGATGAATGTTACTGAATTGAAAGATCTACTGAAAGAGTTTGAGCTTGCAAGATTTATGATCCCCAACTGTGACTATGAAGCATTCAAAACCTTTCAATCAATTCAGAAGATCAAGAAAGCGTTAGGCCACTGTGACATAGCTAAACTTCGCAAATACAACATGACTTGTGCCACTGTGACATAGCTAAACTTCGCAAATACAACATGACTTGCTAGCTACAAGGTCATAATTACAAGTCACATGAGCTAAAGGAAAGAACAGTTAGTGAGCTGAGAAGGATGATGGAGCATGTTATGAAGGTTGAACTTGAGACTGGAGTAAGATTGAGAACTGAAGCTCCAAACCCTGCTATTAAACACCATAACAAAGCTGTTGCCGAACCAGTGGTTGTAGAAAGCAAAGATCGGCACAAAGGGAAAGATAAACTGATTAGAGAACCAAGAGAAGTTATACCAGGCAAAGTATGGCCACTTGGAACTACTGTCAGAGAGATTACTGAACAGAAATCTACCTTGATACAGCTGATTGATCATCTCACAACTCCCAGTTCTGTGGAAGAGAATAGGATCATTGCCTGGAAATATGATCCATAATGGGATTGTGCAGTAATTAAGAGAACATCTGGAAGAGTTGAATACTTCCATGATGTATTTTCAGTATTATGCTTGCCAGAATATGATATCAAAGACTTACAAAGCCTTATCATCTCTAACTACCTAATACACCCAAGAGGAAGAGACTTCTCAACATTTGTGGGTAAGCTGAAGACTAAGTTCAGAGATGATGTGCTAACTGAGGCTAAGAAAGAAGATGCTGAGCAGAGGAAAAGAATAAAAGGTCTAAAAAGGTTTAAGTCCAATGCCTCAGAATCAGTTGATGATGAATTTTTAAACAGGATTAGATACAAGAACAGAAAAACAGCAGCAATAAAGTTAATTGATGGAAATCAATACACATATCCTATAACATAATGGGGATATGTTAAGAAGACAAAAGAACCAGTACTGCTGAGAAATGCTGAGAACAAGAAAGTTGATCGGATCAGGATCTTTGATCCTGTGGAAATCAAGTTGCTCCATCCCAGCTACACTTCGTACTTACATGATAAATTCTTCCTAAAACTGACTGGTGAAAGAGGACAGAATGACCTGTTCTTGCATGTGCATGTAATTCAAGTGGTTGATAAACTCCATGCTAAAGCATACAAAAGAAGAATACATAATGCTGGACTGTTGAAAGGAGTTAACTATGAAGAAGTCTCAGAACTGAGGATCTCAGTGCAAGATGAGTTAGAAATAGTCAACAACAACAATGTTCTGGAAACTCTTACAACAGAAGAAGATGTTCTAGGGCTAAGTTTTGAAAATCTGAAGAAGATCAGCAAGACGAAGATCAACTACAAGTATGATGATCAGAAGACTGATGAATCATACTTCTACAACAAAATCATTGCAAGGGTAAGGAGCTTTCAGTTTTGAATGACTGATTACAAGTATCTAAGCCAAAGGGGGAGTATTGTTACATCTAGAAAGAATAGGTCTACATCAATTTGTATAGGCTTAGAACTTTAATCAATACATGTGGTGAATGATTGTAATTCACTCTTGATGTATGCATTATGTATATAAGTTAACCTACATATGTGTTGATTTATGTGTATTATAAGATGTAAAAGCATTATACTTGGTTGATTCTTGAAATCAGCTAAGTGTAAGAAACGTCTACGGATGAATATTTGTGTTCTTCTGTAGATATGTTTCTTACAAGACCAAGCATCCAAAGATTGTCTACGGATGAACATCAGTATTCACTGATGAAATCACCACTAGATGATGAAGTGAAGACTCCTGTGGAAGAACAAGTTCCTGCGGAAGAGCAAAAGTTCCTGCGGAAGAGAAAGTTCCTACAAAAGAGCAAAAGTTCTTGCGGAAGAGTAAAGTTCCTGCGGAAGACAAAGTTCCTACGGAAGACAAGCACTTGGACTTGCAATATAAAGTGTTACAAGTCAACAAGTCGACAAGTCAACTTCGAACCCCAAGAGATCCGGTGTTTCCTTAACAGACTCATAGTTGCCTATAAATATGAGTCCTAGGTTTCATATCAAAGGATCGAACACAAGAACATTATTACGGCAAACACACATCATATCACCCAATCAAACCCTAGCCGCCGTCACATCAACAACAATACGTTCGACGAATCTTTGTTCATGGCATTCTTAATTATTCTTTTGTAATCATTATTCAGTATTAATGAAATACATTTGAATTAATTCTTGTTTGCTTATTTATTACGTATACATAATTGTGTTCATCGTAACAAGCTTTAATTTTGATATTAAATTGTCAATTAAAACAATTAAACAACAGTTAATGATTATTCCACAATCATTGACTTGATTCCATTCCAATACTTATAGTTCCTAATTGCGATCCTTGGATTCACAAATTATCATGAGTAATTTTGTTTCTCATAGCTCATGACGATAATAGTAATAGTGCTAGTAATAGTAGTGATGGTAGTAGTATCAATAAGCAGTAGTATCAATAAGCAGCAACATACATGAAAGTTTAATTAGAATTAGCTTTAGACCGTGTCAAGAAAAATCCTGAGGTCATCTACTCCAAAATTCACACTTTGAGTTTCATGCTGGAATTTATGCGTCTGATAAATTCATGATTATGTTGATCAGGTGTAATCATATATTTATCCAACCTGCATACTCCAACATTCTCCAAAGCAAGGACAGTCCTAAGATATCATGGTTGTAGCCTAGGGACTACTAAGGTAACCTTGACTTCTCTACAACCTGTGACTCTAATACCAATCAGTCACACCCCGGGCCCAAGGAGGGTGGGATGTCACAGGCTAGCAACATACATGGTAGGGGAAACAAACCATCATAAGAGCACACAAGGAGAGATATAACATGGCATTACATAATTAAAGTCAAACCGGGCCATAACAGTCTAGCCCATCATACAAAGTACAAATTCATTACACAAATCAAAGTGTTTAGTCAACCATAATTCAAATTGTTCAAAGTGTTTCAAATTCAAGTAATGCCACGGGTAGCCGTAATCCTAGGTCATCCAAGTCCGGTTCTCCAATCAAGTCACTTCCATTAGGGATTACCTAAAACATGCTCAAAAAGATTTTGTGTCAACTAAAACTTTGGTGAATTGAAGTGCTTAAAGTTTAAAAATAAAAGGACTCTTTAAAGTCCATAAGTAAATTTTAAAATCAAAGCATCACTATTTTGGGGTCACAATCAACCTTACACTCAGTCTCGGTTAGCCTCTTCTAAACTTGTGTTTAAACTGGTTAACCCTAAGGAAAACTGAGCCTCAAACAGTGCACCAAACCTGCTGCATGGTCCACCATAGTATCTTATAAAATCTATTACATGACACAAACGATCCCTCAGAATCTCAGTGGGGTACCCTTCCTTTCCGGAAGACACTGTGTAAAGGATTCCTCAAGTAGATCTACCTATATAGGACAAGCGGTTCATAAAAGAATTAATAATTGTGATACAAGTATAAACAGGTATCAACATTATCCACAACATTTAAGTGTCAAAAAATAGCACAATAATAATTTTTGTTCAACCGAAGCATGTTTCATCCTAAATCAATAGTAAAAAGGGAACACTAGAACTCACCTAAGGCAAATCACAGTTCTTCCATCATAGAAATGATTCAAGCTCTAGCACCCTATGAACTAGATACAAGTAGTAAGACATATGTTCTTAGACTATTGTAAGTGTACTAAGTGTCTTTTTATCGTTATAAGCTCCCATGGCTTCGTTTCTTAAAAGTTTGCGTCAAAAGTTTTCTTTTTACGAAAGTTAAGGTTTTGGCATGTGGATGACAAGTTTTTGTAATTCCTATGTGTGTTTACATAACAATAAGTTTAGTATTATTTTCTGGCCATAGAGTTACTGAAAATTAGTTATATCTTCAGAATTTACACTCTGGTCCCTCAAGTTTTAAATATTACAATTTTTACCCCAAAGTTGCACACTTTCTATTTCTTAACCCAAATATGGTCCTTATTATTTCCTATGGGTTTTTATATTACTTTTAGGCTCATATAAACTTATTTTGTCTAGATTTTATCTTGAGAGGTTTAAAACACAAAATACAAGTTACCGATTACGATAAAACCGAAGATTTCAACAGTTTGTTTTAAATTATTCTGTTTATTAACCTCTAAATGTTATTTAATGACTTATACTAAGTTTAATAAGCTGTCAAAAGTATGTTTTGGTCTCTTTTGATTAAAAATTCATTTTTATGATTTACCCGTTAAAACGAGTTTTTACCTGTAACCGAACATCCGAATACGTTTTAATTCAAGTTTTTACAAATTTCTTCACTAAATGTCTCTAACTTACTGAAATATTTTTTTATTTATGGATTTCATGTCCCTTTTATCATTTTTAAGGTATTAGTCAAAATTTACCTGGTTAAGTCCCGTTTTTAACGTTTAACTTCCATTTACTCATGAGCTTAACGCATATATCATCAAATCTGACTAATTTGCCAATTGTTTTTATATTACAGCCTGGAATTCTATTTAATATTGTAATTTCCTCGATTTTGCTATTTTTGAGTGATTTTCTCCTTTTTCGGGTTTCAAAACAAGTCCATTTTGTCTCCTAATTCTTTCTTTTTACACATCCAGCCATATTATCAACTTAGAATATTTCATATAACCCAAAACTATTGAAAAATACATCAAAACTCTCAGATATAGCATTTATCACATATATGTTGCTTTTACTAGATGAATTTTTACTAGATTATTTACACCATCTACACTTGTGTAAACCCTATAAATCATACCCAAACATCACCTTATCATTTTGTAACTTTCAAATCAGATCACTAAGTTGTTCATAAGCTATTTTTAAGCAGGTTTTAGAGTTTTGTCACGTGGGTTTTTAAAACATATGCATAGATAGTGTTATTTTATGCAAAAAGTGGGTTTTCTAAGTGCAACCTTGTGTTCCAACCAATGGTTTACCAACTTATCATGATGTATACCTTGTCTGATGTTGAAAGCTCATCAAGAACAAGTTCTAAGCCACAAGATTCTGCTAGAATCAAGAAAGTAAGGGTTTGGTTGTTTATTGAAGCAAAACACAAGAAACAACTTGGTTCGGGTGTGTTAAGGCTTACCCTTTGAAAGAACTATGAGCTTGAGAGTTTGTGGAGTCTAGAATCAGTGATGAACCTCAAACGAGAGCTGGAGCACTTTGTTCTGGAAAGAATCGTGTACAAAAGTCCCTCAAATGGCACTTTCTTTCTCGGTTTTAGCTTGGATGGTGATGATTTCTTGATGTTTTTCACGGTTTTTGGCTGGAATGTGTGGAGTGTGTGTGTTTTGGTGGAGAGAGGGCCAAGAGGAAGAGAGGGAGTGTGTTTGAATTGTGGTGTGATGGTTGCATGTATGGGTAATGGGAAAATGAGGTTGTGTGTTGTGGTGGGTTGTGTAAGTGAGAAAGAAAGAGAGTGACTGAGGGAGGAGGGTGGTGCGGCCGAATGTTGTGGGTGTTTTGTTTGTTTTTTAATTAATTATGTAGTGTAGTTTTGTTGTTTAGTATAGTATTTTGGGTAATAGTTTCTAGTTAAGTGTTTTTAAGATTTTGATGTGTATGGATTGAATTAATTCGTGAATTATGTGTGTATACACAAAATTAATTGTTCTAAATTGATTCCAACATTTTGGCGTGTTTAACTATAATTTCAGAACGTTAAATTATTCTATTCTATGGCAAGGCTTAAAGTATTATCTAGAGAAAATTGAACACATAATAATAATCATAGAAAATAATAAAGTAGTAGTAATAATAGCTTTACTGATATTAATAATCGTCGCAATAATTGTTGGAGGTCAAAGTTTAGAATGTTGACCTCAGGGTCGGTTGTTACAAACATGATGTTTGAAATCAATGATTTTACCTATTTAACACAAAGATTAAATTGAAATCAATTAATACTGAGATAATGAAGTAGTCGTATAAGCTGATAGAACAGAGAGTTTTTGAGTTTAGATGTGAAAATGAAGAATTCGACCAAGTGTTGAATATATATAAGTGTAAAAACTCTTAGGCGCATGACCACTGTGTAGGCGTACGAGCACTGTTGAGAAGCATGAGACATAAACGCATGAGCATAGTTAGTCACATTTCGTGTGAAAAACCTTGGATGCATGAGAACTATTCAGGCGCATGGGCACTGTTCAGGCGCATGGGCTTAGGCGCATGGGCACTGTTTAGGCGCATGGGCACTGTTTAGACGCATGGGCACTGTTCAGGCGCATGACCAAGACAAAAACGCCCAACACTTGGTCAATATCATCAAACTTCAGTCCATATGAGAACTGTTTAGGCGCATGAACCTTTCAAGTATCCACAGTTAGAAATATTTCAACTTTGGTACTGTTTAGATGCATGACAACTGTTCAGGCGCATGAGCTTGAACTAAAACGCCCAACACTTTTACAAATTTCTGAAATTTCATCATACTCTTGATATGGACTTTTTGATACTGTTCAGGCGTATGAGAACTTTACATACGTTTAACACTTGGAAATTTTTCACAAATTACATCAAATCACTATTTATGTACACGAACACTATTCATCATAAGTTTTTACACTTCACTCTTAGACAGCTTTGACTTTCACTTATCACACATTATTCAAATGCCAAATTATCATTTTAAATTTTGAAAAATTTTGTATATAATTTTTTACTTAAACAATTTTCCGTCATTTTAGTCTCTATTTTTGAAAATTTTCAAAAATACAAATGATCACATTTTTTTATAACAAGAAACTTTTCCACTTGCTAAATTAGGTTCAGGTTCATGTTTTTATCATATCAACCACACACATTCTTGTCATACATAGCTTCATACTTTTCATCCAATCATATGATTTTGATTATTTCATTTTTATTTTCCCCCCCTAAACTTTTAAGTTGAGAAACTTAGAAGTTTATTTATAATAAAAATAGAGTAACCAATCATTATTAACATGCGTGCACACAAAAAATCATGCAAAAGTAAAATTAAAGCAGAATAAAAGTCTACTATATTCATAATGAATCATATGTATGTAGTGAGATCATATCAGTTAAGATCAGCACACTAAAATAAAATAAATTGTGGATAGTCATAGACAATGATTAAATCCTGATCAGGTGTGTTCCAGGTCAGTGATGACACAGCAAAGGAGACACAAGATCCAAGGACAGACAATGAGTGTTTTTGGCAAAAGAATCAACATACTTACTTTTTCAATTCTTGGATTGATTATGGTTTGATAGATATGACATGATGTTACCCATACATAGACTTAAAGAGATCAACCATCATCATGGTATGCAAGAAAGCACATCTTCTCAACTTATTAACCTGACATATATTTATAACTAGATCTCATGTTGTAAGGCCTCGTTCCCGGGACGCTTACAGTTGGACCTTCATCGCATATAATATTTAAACATTACACACTTCATAAAAGTAAGCAGCGGAATTACATTAACAAAAAAACCATTCATCTTATTTCTAATTACTGTTTTTAAGCAATACAACAATTGTTTAAGTTATAAAAGCATAACTTAATTGCATTACAAAACAACAATATTCTTAAGCGTGAATGGATGCCAGTCTTGCCCTGCCGAGTAACCTCCCCTGCGTGCCATCCTCAGCAAAATTTATCTGCCAACTGAAAATGCATAAAAGTCAACGTTACTGAGTGAGTTCTAGTTTTAGAAGTATTAAAATACCTTGTGTGTTTTATATATGAAAATATTCTTCTTAAATAAAATACATTACTTTCGTATGCAAGCACACATCATACGTACATCCATCAATATTCATTGTTCATTTCGTTCTTTCGTACATTCATTGTTATCTATCCTCATCATACGCATACTTTCGTTTCGTACTTTTCAGTAACATTCTCTTTCATATACGTACTTTCGTTTCGTACTTTTCACGATCTTATACTTTCATACACATACTTTCGATTCTTACTTTTCATCATCTTTTACTTTCATTCGGAACGATACGCAATACCCCGAACATTGTACACGAAGCTGATGTTTGGCCTGAGGTCTACAAATAGACCCCGAATATTATGCAGGAAGCTGACCCAGTCACCTAGGGCATGCCATCTTTCCCTTTTATCCGAACCAATGTGTAATACCCCGAATATTGTGCATGAAGCTGATGCTGGGCCTGAGGTCTATATATAGACCCTGAACATTATGCATGAAGCCGAACCAGTTACCTAGGCCATGGCACAAGGGTCTCGTCCATCTTAATGGTTGACCCTGTGTGCATCCTTCGGGTTAGCTAAACCGCACACAGTTGAGCTAACGACAACATGGTCTTGCACCTCCATTTATTGTGCTTGCATTCATTCGTTCATTACTTTCACTTTTCATATTTGTTATCTTTCACTTCATTACGTTATACTTTACGTTCATTCATACATACATCATACTACATAAAGTCATAACATAATACAAAACGTATTTAATATAATATATACGTTTTGAAAACCTTTAAAAGATAACACATCATACACATTTACATATCATAACATTCATCACATCATAATACTCATCACATCATAATACTCATCACATCATCATACATACTTTATACATAGACCATCACATCATATCAGTGTCTACCCCAATCACATACCCCTTATAACCCCTTTGAAAATTCTAAGTTCAAATGGGCGCATGGCACATTTCAGGCGCATGAATTTAAAAATATTTTCTATGTAAAACAGTCTAGGCATATCAGCATTATGCAGGCGCATGAGAACTGTTTAGGCATTTTTCCACTATGCAGGCGCATGAGCCCTACTTAGGCGCATCACCACTTAGGCGCATGAGCCACTCCGGGCGCATGAGCACTAGTTAGGCGCATGACCTACACTTATGCGTATGGGCATAAATTTTGGGTGCATGCGGTACTGTTTAGGCGCATGGACTATAATTATATTTTTGTGAGGCAATATTCAGGCGCATGAGGTACTATTCAGGCGCATGACTAACACTTAGGCGCCTGAGCAGATTATTTGGGTGCATGAGAGTACCGTTTGGGCACATGAAATTTACTTGGTCATTCCAAGTCAATATTCTAGGCGCATGAGCCCTATTTGGGCGCATGACCATCTATTTAACATGTTTATAAGTTATTTTGAGTCCCAATCATCATCCTAATATGTTCTTGATTTATATTTACCATTCTAAGCATCAACATAACATAAACAACCGTAAAACACTAACATACATACCTAAGCACATACAGGTAACATAATAATAATTATAAAAATATTTTATATGCATTTTTAGCCCAAAAGAAGTTTAAAAACGTATAAAACTAGGGTCTAGAACTTACCTGTGACTGCTTCCAAGCACAACTTCCTCAAATTCACGAGCACAGAGAGTTCTAACACCTAAACGCCAAGAACATATATACCTGGACACACATAAACACATAAGAACACATAAAACTCGGTTCAAAGCTGAAAACTCTGTTGAAACCGAACATTTACAAGAAAATCTTACCTTTTAGCATCTTATACTTTTTCTTCTCTCTAGAAAAACTAATGAACTCTGCTCTCTCTCTCTCTCTCTAAGTATGCATAGCAGTTGATGTGACAGAAGTAGTGGGCGGCCATGCCCACTTTAAACATAATAAAAATAATATTTTGTCCTTTTTAAACTTTTAGCCCCTCCACTTTTGTTCATTTCACTTTCTCTCAAGATTGTTTTCTTTTTCTTTTCCTATTGCTTTTTCTTTCTTTTATTTTGACTAATTTCCTGTTACAAGTCTACCCCCTTAAAGAGGTTTCATCCCCGACACATGTCACTCTTCAAATAACTGTGGGTAATGCTGACTCATTTCTTCCTCAGTCTCCCACGTAGACTCAGAACCCTTTCGATGTTTCCACTGCACACGCACAAGTGGAACCACTTTATTGCTCAACCTTTTCTTCTTCCAATCTATGATTGCCACTAGTTTCTCTATATAATTAAGCCGTTTGTCCACCTTGATATCCTCCAGTGGTACAACCATATCTTCGTCAGCTAAGAACATTCTCAGATGAGATACATGGAATGTTGGATGAATTTCACTTAACTAATCCGGTAGCTCTAACCTATAGGCCACCTCTCCTACTCGAGCAATGATTCGGAAAGATCCTATATACCTCAGGCTCAGTTTACCCCTCTTCTGGAACCGGATGATCCCTTTCCAAGGTGAGACCTTCAACATAACTCTATCACCCACGTTGAATTTTGTCACACCCTCAATTTCCACAAACGGGGTTTTACCGTTAGGCGTGTGACAAACCAGGACCTCAGACACGGTCATATCAAACGACAATAAATGAATGTAAAATAAACATCTGACATCAATCGGAGTAAAAACATAAACGAAATAAACATCAGTGCGGAAGCGTATAAATGAAATGTAAACCAATACTAAAAGTTTGCAAAGTACAATGCCAAAACAAGATGTTCGATGCAAAATAAAAAAGTTTGATGATTCATGTCCTGATTGAGTTCCTTAACCACGCAACATAAGCTTAAGCGTTCCTGTGACCTGAAAAAACATGCTAAAGTGTGTCAACATAAAGTTGGTGAGTTCACAGGTTTTGTAAAAGATAATATGTTTGTAAATATTCGAATGGTAAAGAAATTAAAGCATATCGATAGGTAGCTAGCCTATAATCAAGTTACTTAGCGTTTCAAACCAAAGCTGACTGTTTGTATGTTGTTTGCCTTTCCATCACGTCTAACACAGATAGTGACAAATGTTAGGTCAATAAAGCACCCGTTCGACCTCCAATCAAGCTAGCGCGACTAGCCCGGGCGGGGTTTGTCAAACCCCGTAGTACTACTCAGAATTACCTCGCTACACATTACTAACGGTTTGAGAATGTAAGGACCTTTAAGTATGTTTGTACTAACGTAACAGACAATAAACAATAATACCAAAACCATTTTATAAATATGTTTGCATGTTTTCTCCCCCACAAAGGAAAAAAAATAAAATTGGGGCCGTGAAGACTCACCTTGAATGCGTCGTAACAAAAACGTAAGCACCAAAAAAGACGGTTTCCAATTAACCTGAGTTTTATTTAATATTCGATTAATATTAAATATCAATAATGTGATTGTACGGTTTCGCGTTCATGACTCGGTTACGGTGACGATTATCGGTTGTTTCTCTACGCCCATAATATTTATATACATAACCCACATATATAATGCAAACGACCCAAACGCAAGACCATATATATATTGTACACACTATTAATGCGAGCCACACATCCAAAATGGAAACATACACACACACAACATAGATATCATTAATAATACATGGTTAACATACTATAATATATCTTAGCTCATGCATAATATATATATATATATATATATATATATATATATATATATATATATATATATATATATATATATATATATATATGCATATTAGACGTGCACACACACATATACACACATGAATATGATTCACTATCCTCATGAGTTCTTTCTATATGAACATACATGTTTCACACACCCATACACATATGCATTCCTCAATATATATATATATATATATATATATATATATATATATATATATATATATATATATATATATATATATATATATATATATATATATATATATATATATATATATATATATATATATATATATATATATATATATAAAACACCATACATGTGTAAGGCACACACACGTTTGGCATAATGACTAACCCAAATCTCAACTTATGCATGCAACCCTCGGCTATAATTAACCGCCAAGACCCCGTACACATGATCCCATATGAACAATATGCATGCCACACCCATAACATACATGCTAACACATCCCTATGCGGCTAAACCATCCAGTTAAACGTTTACATTCACGTCCTCAATAATTAAAACAAATATACATACCCACTACGTACCACATTCATATCATAAGCATATACACACACAATCGTGGGTCTCTTACGGCCAATACCTCACTGCCGTGATCCATGTGCTTGTCTACTCACCTAGTCATGCATACACTATAACACACTCTCACGGTGCACACCACTCACACATACTTCAATGAAACACCACACACATACTAATATATATGTATACAATTTACCTAAGAAGCCACACACATACAGCAGCATACGCATACATACACAAGGAAACTTTCTTTCTCAAGACTCCTCCTGTTACCCTAAAAATACATCACGTATATACATAGTCATACGCAACATATATACATATAATCACAGGTCACACATGGGCGCCTATACATACATGGAATCAATTTAAAATTATGTAATGACAATGATAAGCAGTTACTCGTAACCCACACACGCAAAACCGAGAACCTCGCACACGATAAGCATACCGAACCGAACCGAACCGTAGAGAACGAAAACAAAATCAAAAGGGTGTTAGATCTTACCAGAAGTGATGTCGAGGCTGTTTCGGTTGATGCTCTCGGCTGCCAAAACGAAACCGCGAAGCGAACCGTCGGAGTAGGTGTAGCCGCGAACCCAAGCGGTGGAGGATTGTCGCAGGAGATGGTTTCAGCGGCTGCAATGGTGGCTTCGGAAGTGGACGACGGCAGGGGCTTCAAGGTAGGAATTAGGGTTGATAAAGTGAAGAAGTCGATGAGGGCGGTTCGGTTATAGCCGATGTGTATATATAATTATTTTTTTTTACAAATTTGTCCATAGGTTTGTATAATATACACTTTAGGGTTATAATAACTTTTAGTTAGTTTGGGTTAGGTTAAGGTTAGGTAATATAATCATTTTCTCTTTTAATAAATGAAATTAAATAATAAAAAAATAGTAGGGGAAAGTTTGGTAACGGACACGATTTTAACCTGCAAATGAGGAGTGTCACATCATCCCCTTGTTGAAAGAATTTTTGTCCAAAAAAACTAGAACGTGGAGTCAACGAACGTAGTGAGTAAGCTGGTCGGCTATTCGGAAAGTAGACACGATAGGGTTTCCGAGAGTTTCTGAAATACATTCAAATAAAGAAATGTAGGGTTTTAAGGTTTGACGAAAGTTGTGACATCATCCCCTTGTTGAAGGGAAATTCGTCTTGAAATTGAAAGAATTGATATCTCAGAATGATACCTTAAGAAGTAGATGTCTGATCCTTGAACAGTTGTAGATACTTCTTCCTCATTTGATCCTCGCATTCCCAGGTGAATTTTGGTCCACGCTTTGAGTTCCAGCGGACTTTAATGATAGGAATACTACTATGCTTAAGAGTTTTGACCTCTTGGTCCATAACTTCCACTGGTTCTTCAATGAAACGCAGTTGTTCATCCACATGTATCTCATCCAATAGAACGATGAGAGTCTCATATATAAGGCATTTCCTCAAGTTCGAAATGTGGAAAACATTGTGTACTCCACTAAGTTCTTCGTGTAGGTTTAATTGATAGGCTACGGGGCCAACCCGTTTGACGATCTCAAACAGTCCCACATATCTAGGGTTTAGTTTTCCACGTTTCCCGAAATGTATACACCTTTCCAATGCGACACTTTCAAAAGTACCTTGTCACCAATTTGAAACTCCAACGGTTTGCGATGTTTATCCGCGTAACTCTTCTGTCGATCGCGTGCTGCTGCCACGCGGTTACGAATTTGCACGATCTTCTCAGTCGTCTCGTTCACAAGTTCAGGACCGGTAAGTTGACTTTCTCCAAATTCCGCCCAGCAAATAGGTGATCGGCACTTACGCCCATACAGTTCCTTAAACGAAGCAGCTTTGATCGATGTGTGATAACTATTATTGTAAGAAAACTCAACTAATGGTAAGTGGGTTTCCCAACTGCTACCGAAATCAATCACGCAGGCGCTCAACATGTCTTCCAAAGTCTGGATTGTACGCTCACTCTGGCCATCAGTTTGGGGATGATATGCAGTGCTCATATCGAGTCGTGTTCCCAATGCTCGTTGTAAGGATTGCAAGAAATGTGAAGTAAATCGAGCGTCATGATCAAAGGTAATGGAAATTGGCACATCGTGTCGAGAGATTATTTCTCATAGGTAAATACGTGTTAACTTCTCCATTCTATCAGTCTCTCTAATTGGTAAGAAGTGTGCAGATTTTGTTAAACGATCTACAATCACCTAAATAGTATCGCATCCGCTGGGAGTCCGAGGCAGTTTCGTGATAAAGTCTATTGATATCTGCTCTCACTTCCATACTGGAATTTCTGGTTGTTGAAGTAAACCAGATGGTCTTCGATACTCCACCTTAACCTTAGAACAGGTTAAGCATCTTCTTACATAGGTGGCAATATCAGCTTTCATGTTTGGCCACCAGTAAAGAACCTTCAGATCGTGATACATCTTGTCTGAACCCGGATGAATAGAATATCATGACTTGTAAGCTTCATCCATTACCAGCTCTCGTAGGTCTCCATACAAAGGAACCCATATTCGGTCCATGAAGTAACGGATTCTGTCCGGTTTGGCTTCCAGTTGTTTCTCCATGCCTCGCAGGGATTCGGCTTTCAGGTTCTCGTCCTTCAAAGCCTTAAGTTGAGCATTACGTATCTGATCGGGTAATCCGGAGTGGATGGTGAGTTGTAATGCTCGAACTCGCTTCAGCTTAGGTGTCTTCTTTCAACTTAAGGCGTTAGCCACTACATTAGCCTTACCCAGATGATACTTGATCGCACAATCATAATCGTTCAACAACTCGACCCAGCGACGTTGTCTCATATTCAGCTCCTTCTATTCGAAAATATTCTGAAGACTCTTGTGATCGGTATAAATGGTGCACTTGGTACCGTACAAGTAATGTCTTCATATCTTGAGAGCAAACACAACGGCTACCAACTCTAAGTCGTGTGTCGTGTAGTTTTTCTCATGAACCTTTAGCTGTCGGGAGGCATTAACACGCAACCAAGACCTTGTATTGAAGCATCACAATACACTACAAAGTCTTCAGTCCCCTCGGGTAGGGACAATATTGGTGTCGTGCAGAGTTTTTATTTTAGGAACCGAACTGCTGACTCCTGCTTGTCGCTCCAACTGTACGTGGTGCCTTTTTGAGTTAATATTGTAAGTGGTTGAACGATCTTTGGAAACCCTTCGATAAATCACGAGTAGTATCCAGCCAATCCAAGAAACTGTCGTACCTCCGTCAGAGTCTTTGGTGTAGCCCAGTTCTTGATAGCTTCTATCTTTTCCGGGTCAATATGTATGCCCTTCTCGTTGACTACATGACCCAAGAATTGGACTTCCCGAATCCAGAAGTCATACTTCGAGAATTTGGCATATAGTTGCTCTTGTTTAAGTAGTTCCAAGATCAGTCGAAGGTGTTCCTCATGCTCCTCCTTATTCCTTGAATAAATTAGGATGTCATCGATAAAAACGATAACAAACTTGTCCATGTAGGGTTTGCACACTCGGTTCATGAGATCCATGAAAACTGCTGGTGCATTGGTCAAACCAAATGGCATTACCAAAAACTCATAGTGACCGTACCGAGTTCTGAATGCTGTCTTTGATATGTCCTCCTCTCGGACTCGTAGTTGATGATACCCTGATCGCAAATCTATCTTCGAATAGAAGCTCAACCCTTGAAGCTGGTCAAACAGATCGTCAATGCAAGGTAGGGGATAACAGTTCTTAACCGTCACTTTGTTCAGTTCACGATAATCAATACACATGCGACAAGACCCATCCTTTTTCTTGACAAACAGGACTAGGGCTCCCCATGGTGATGAACTAGGTCTGATGAATCCCTTATCTAAAAGTTCTTGCAGTTGAGTAGATAGTTCCTGCAGTTCTTTTGGAGCCAATCTGTATGGTGCTCTCGCAATAGGTGCGGCTCCAGGCGTCAAATCAATCTGGAACTCGACCTGACGATGCGGTGGAAGACCAGGTAAGTCTGCAGGGAAAACTTCAGGAAAGTCATGAACGATAGGGATATCTTCAATCTTCTTGTCTTTGGTGGTCTTCTCTGTGATCATAGCTAAGATGGCAGTATGGCCTTTGCGTAAGCACTTCTGGGCTTTCATATATGAAATGATGCCAGAAACTACACCACTTTTCTCACCCTGAACAGATAAGATCTCACCAATAGGAAGTGGTACCCGAACGACGTTTTCACGACAGAAAATCTCAGCTTTGTTCTTAGATAACCAGTCCATGCCGACGACCATGTCAAAACTACCAAGTGTGACCGGCATAAGGTGTATTTCTAACTTGTGTCCCGATAGTTCCAAGTTAAATCCTTTAATAATGTGGGTTGCCTCGATCAATATGCCATTAGCTAGTTCTATAGTGTAACTGGGTTCCATTTCAGTTAGAGTTACATTTAGGAGTTTGCTAAACTTAGTAGAGATAAAGCTCCAATCAGCGCCGGTATCGAATAATACAGAAGCAAAACAGTCGTTCAGAGGGAACGTACCGGTAACCACGTTTTGATCATTCCTTTCCTCGCCAGACCCAATCACGAAAGCTCGACCTTTTACGCCATTCACATTGTTGTTATTTCCATTATTGCCCCTGTTCCCATTCTTCAGTTATGGGCAACCCTTCCTGTAATGACCCTCTTTACCACAATCATAACAGCCTCTGGTTGCTTTGCCCTGTCGTTGTTGCTGAGGTTGTTGTTTGGTCATCAGTTCACCCTTGCAGTCTTTGGCATCATGACCCATCCTTTCACACTGGCCATGAGGATGAAAGTTGCATTTATTGCACCTTGGATACTTGCCAGTATAGTTACTCGATCCTTGACCATTATTGTTGTTGTTGTTTTGATTATTGTTGGTGAAACTTCTGGAGGAATCAAACTTTCTAGCCTACTATTGTTGGGTGTTGTTAGAGTTTGAGGACTTGTTTTTAGTACCATCCCACTTCTGCTTATGATCAGATGAGCCAGATGCAGCGCCACGTTTAGGCAGAGTGCACTACGCCACTGCCTGATCAGTGAGCTTATGAGCTAGCCGAATAGCTTGTTGAATAGTGACAGGATCAGTAGCCTTGACACTAGCTTGAATCTGAGGAGCTAAACCATCAATATACTTCTATATCCTTTTGTAAGTCGGGGTCACCATCTGAACACATAAAGCAGCCAACTCGTGTGAACGAATCGTATATTCCTCAATGTCAGAACCAACCATCTTAACATTCCAAAACTCCCCCTCCAGCTTCTGGACTTCATTCCTGGGGCAGTACTCTTCTTTCATTATAATCTTGAAGTCATCCCATGCCAGATTATTAGCAGCTTCAAGTCCTAAGGTCTGGACTTGTGAGTTCCACCACGTCAATGCTGGTCCTTCTAGTGTGCCAGATGCGTACTTGACACGGCTTCCATCAAGGCAGCACCCTCAATACCGTTGAAAGAATGAGGCTTACAATCCATAAACAACTTGAAGGTACAGATTGTTGGACTTGAATCAAAAGAACATACCGATATTTAAGAATTAATAATATGTTATCATGGGGAAAGACCAATGTGTCTGATTAATTTGAGGTTACCTCCTTCATTCTGATTCTGGTTGTGATGGTTCTGATCTCGGGCCTGTTCGTACGCTGCAAGCGTATCAACAACACACTCATTAATAATGGCGTCCAACTCGACCTGTGTCATGTTGATGTTTCCTCGTCCGCTCGGGCGTCCAGGTCTTCTTCCAGACATGGTTCTTCATATTCATAATACACAACATGAGAAAATATGCCAAATATATAATCATCTTAATGTACAATGTAGATAATCATGCATTCCACAATGCTACAACAGTCAATAATCAAATAATAATTTTTGATAAAAATAAATTGTGAGAAGCACAACGTATTCGAATCAAACAATCATAATTCAATATATATCTATTGGATGGAAAACAATCCTGGCCATTCGGGTTAAAGAATTTCCTCTTGGAGCTCTAAGCATCTACATGTCTATGTCTGATCCTCTTATAGACTTCAAATCTCTTCGCATGTCTCACATTTATTGTGTGTCTCACGTTTCATCGCAGTTACAAGGCGGCGAATAACTGTTCAGGTTAGCGGGAAGATAGGGTACGTTAGAAGTAGAAACAAGTGTGAAGGAGATAGGAGGGTAGGGTATGTTGTCCTCCTTGATTGTCATTATTAGGTGAGTCGTGCGTATTAAAAGAGGTTTCCATTTTTCTGAGGTGGTAACGTTAGGTTCAAGTCATCGTCTCTTCAACTCCGAGGGTGAAGTAACAGATGTAGATGTCGAAGGCAAGCGAGCGGGACCCTCCGCCCCTCTGTTAGTTGAGGATGATACACGTGCAGATGATGTTATGAACATTCTGTAATGTAATGCTAGCATACGGGGAAAATGTACGTACAACAGTTGTAACCATGTAAGAGTGTCCGTGCAATGCTAGTGTTGTGTCTAAGGATATAGTCTAGATGCAAATGCAATCCTAGTTCTCTATAACCAGTGGCTCTCATACCAATCTGTCACACCCTCAATTTCCACAAACACGGTTTTACCATTAGGCGTGTGACAAACCAGGATCTCAGACACGGTCATATCAAACGACACTAAATGAATGTAAAATAAACGTTTGACTTCAATCAAAGTAAAACCATAAACAAAATAAACATCAGTGCGGAAGCATATAAATGAAATGTAAACCAATACTAAAAGTTTGCAAAGTACAATGCCAAAACAAGATGTTCAATGCAAAATAAAAAGTTTGATGATGTATATCCTGATTGAGTTCCTTAACCGTGCAACATAAGCTTAAGCGTTCCTGTGACCTGAGAAAACATGCTAAAGTGTGTCAACATAAAGTTGGCGAGTTCACAGGTTTTATAACAGATAATATGTTGGTAAATTTTTGAATGGTAAAGTAATTAAAGCATATCGATAGGTAGCTAGCCTATAATCAAGTTACATAGCGTTTCAGACCGAAGCTGACTGTTTGTATGTTGTTTGCCATTCCGTCACGTCTAACACAGACAGTGACAAATGTTAGGTCCATAAAGCACCCGTTCGACCTCCAATCAAGCTAGCACGACTAGCCCGGGCGGGGTTTGTCAAACCCAGTAGTACTACTCAGAATTACCTCGCTACACATTACTAACGGTTTGAGAATGTAAGGACTTTTAAGTATGTTTGCATTAATGTAACAGGCGATAAACAATAATACCAAAAACATTTTGTAAATATGTTTGCATGTTTTCTCCCCCAAAAAGGAAAAAAACTAAAATAGAGGCCATGAAGACTCACCTTGAATGCGTTGCAACAAAAACGTAAGGACCAAAAGAGACGGTTTCCAATTAACCTGAGTTTCATTTAATATTCGATTAATATTAAATATCAATAATGTGATCGTACAGTTTTGCGTTCATGACTCGGTTACGGTGCCGATTATCGGTTGTTTCTCTACGCCCATAATATTTATAAAAATAACCCACATATATAATGTCAACGACCCAAACGCAGCACCATATATATATTGTTCACGCTATAAATGCGAGCCACTCATCCAAAATGGAAACATACACACACACAAAATAGATAGCATTAATGATACATGGTTAACATACTATAATATATCTTAGCTCACGCATAATATATATATATATATATATATATTTATATATTTATATATATGTATGTATGTATGTATATATATATATATATGCATTATTAGACGTGCACATACACATTTACACGCATGAATATGATTCACTATCCTCATGAGTTCTTGCTATATGAACACACATGTTTCACACACCCATACACATATGCATTTTTCAATATATATATATATATACACATATATAAAACACCATACATGTGTAAGGCACACACACGTTTGGCATAATGACTAACCAAAATCTCAACTTATGCATGCAACCCTCGGCTATAATTAACCTCCAAGACCCCGTACACATGAACCCATATGAACAATATGCATGGCACACCCATAACAGACATGCTAACACATCCCTATGTGGCTAAACCATCCCGTTAAACGTCTACATTCACATCCTTAAGAATTAATACATATATATATATATATATACCCACTACGTAACACATACATATCATAAGCATATACACACACACAATCATGGGTCTCTCACGGCCAATACCTCACTGCCGTGATCCATGTGCTTGTCTACTCACCTAGTCATGCATACACTATAACACACTCTCATGGTGCACGCCGCTCACACATACGTCAACGAAACACCACACACATACCAATATATATATATATATACAATTTACGTAAGAAGACACACACATACAGCAACATACGCATATATACACAAGGAAACTTTCTTGCTCAAGACTCCTCCTGTTACCCTAAACATACATCACGCAAATACATAGTCATACGCAATATATATACATATAATCGCAGGTCACACACGGGCACCTATACATACATGGAATCAACTTAAAATTTATGTAATGACAATGATAAGCAGTTAGTCGATACCCACACACCCAAAACCGAGAACCTCGCACACGATAAGCATACCGAACCGAACCGTAGAGAATGAAAACGAAATCAAAAGGGTGTTAGATCTTACCAGAAGTGATGTCAAGGCTGTTTCGGTTGATGCTCTCGGCTGCCAAAACGAAACCGCGAAGCGAACCGTCGGAGTAGGTGTAGCCGCGAACCTAAACGGTGGAGGATTGTCGCCGGAGATGGTTTCAACCGGGTGCAATGGTGGCTTGGGAAGTGGACGACGACAGGGGCTTCAAGGTTGGAATTAGGGTTGATAAAGTGAAGAAGTTGATGAGGGGGGTTCGGTTATGCCCGATGTGTATATATAATTATTTTTTTTCGCAAATTAGTCCATAGGTTTGTATAATATACACTTTAGGGTTATAGTAACTTTGTAGTTAGTTTGGGTTAGGTTAAGGTTAGGTAATATTATCATTTTTTCTTTTAATAAATGAAATTAAATAATAAAAAAAATAGTAGAGGAAAGTTTGGTAACGGACACGATGTTAACCTGCAAATGAGTGTCACAAATTTGATCGGTCTACGCTTCTTATCGGCATACGACTTCTGCCTATCCTTGGCTTCCTTCATAAAGGATTTAATCTTTTCTAACTTTTCTATCATAGCCTCGATCACCTCGATACTTCCCAACTCCTTTTCCCAATGTCTCCCCAACATATGGTCGTCCTACACCTTCTACGGTATAGCATCTCGTATGGTGGCATGCCAATGCTGGCATGATAACTGTTGTTGTATGAGAATTCTACTAACGGTAAGTGATCATTGCAACTTCCTCCAAAGTCAATCATGCACGCTCGAAGCATATCCTCAAGCATCTGAATCGTCCTCTCAAACTGACCATCTATTTGAGTATGATAAGTCATGCTAATGTGTAGCCTCATCCTTAACGCATCATGGAATCTTTTCCAAAACTTTGATGTAAACCGAGTGTCACGATTAGACATAATAGACACTGGTACACCATGACGAGCCACAATCTCCTTGATGAACAGATCCGCCAGTCTCTCGGATGAGTATGTCTCGCGAATCGGTAAGAAGTGAGCGCTCTTTATCAGACGATCAACTATCACCCAAATGGTATCATACATCCTCGTCATACGAGGTACCTTCCTTATGAAGTCCATGGTGATATGCTCCTACTTCCACTCGTGTATATCCAATGGTTGAATCTTCCCGTATCGCTTTTGGTGTTCTGCCTTCACTTGCAAACAAGTAAGGCATGTACTCACGTACTCTACTACATCACGCTTCATTCCCGGCCACCAATAATCATTCTTTATATTCTGATACATCTTTGTGGCACCAGGATGAATCGACTATCGAGTCTTATGAGCCTCATCCATAATCCGCCCCCGTAAGTCTTCGTAACGAGGGATCCACATCCGTCCATTTCGAGTTCTAACACCGAGAGTGTTCTCACCCAATTCTACGACTAGACCCTTCAATCATTCAGAATTAAGACGATCTTCTTTCAACTCCTCATCTTGAAATTCTTTGACCTGGGTCATCACATCAGCAGTCATAACCAACTGATAAGCCTTTACCCGAATCGGCTCGGGTCTCTCTTTTAGGCTAAGGGCATCGGCCAAGACGTTGGCCTTACCCGGATGATAATGGATCTTATAGTCATAATCCTTGATGAGCTCCAACCATCTCCTTCTCCTCATGTTGAGGTCCTTCTACTAAAAGAAATACTTTAGGCTTTTGTGGTAGGTGAAGATGGTGCACTTCATCCCGTATAAGTAGTGTCGCCGAATCTTCAACGCGAAGACCACATCCTCTAGCTCCAAATCGTGGGTAGGGTAGTTAGCCTTATGGATTTTCAACTGTCAGGACACATAGGCTATAATCTTCCGTTGTTGCATCAACACGCAACCCAGTCCCGAATAGGAAGCATCCGAATAGACCACCAAGTCCTCGTTTCCTTCGGGTAGCGTCAAGACAGGAGCTTGAGTTAATCTTGCCTTTAACTCCTCGAAAGCATCCTCCTGTTTCCGACCCCACACAAACTTCACATCCTTGTTAGTCAATTTAGTCAAAGGTGAGGCTGTTTTGGAAAAGTCTTGAATAAAACTCTTGTAGTTGCCCGCCAAATCCAAGATATTGTGAATTTCAGATGGCGTCTTTGGATACTTCCATTGCATCACTACCTCAACCTTTGTCGTGTCCACCCTAATTCCTTCAGCATTTACCACGTGACCCAAAACTTGAACTTCACGCAACCAAAAAGCACACTTACAGAATTTAACATATAACTTCTCTCTTCTAAGTGTCTCTAATAGAAGACATAACATGAAACTTGTAGTGCTTGTAACGCGTGTGAAAAGCTATCTTAGGAATATCTTGCTGCTTCACCTTCAATTGATGGTAACTAGATCGAAGATCTATTCTTGAAAACCAACTGGCACCTTCGAGCTGATCAAACAAGTCATCGATCCTTGGTAGCGGGTACCGATTCTTTACCGTCAACTAGTTTAGCTCACGGTAGTCAATGCACATCCACATAATGCTGTCATTCTTCTTCACAAACAATACTGGAGCACCCCATGGGGAAATACTCGGTCAAATAAACCCCTTATCCAACAGATCTTGCAACTGAGCCATCAATTCCTTCATCTCTGATGGAGCTAAACGATACAGCGCCTTAGCAACAAGTTGGGCAACGGGTATCAAATCAATCTAGAACTCGATCTCACTATCGGAAAATCACATACAACTGGAACATTAGACAATTTTTGTACTGACGCGTTCACATCCTTTACGTAAGCCAGGTAGGCATTACATCCGTGTCTTATGCACTTCTTTGCCACCGCCATCGAAATCACCTAAGGAACCTTAGGGATGCGATCACCATAAATCGTCACTGAGTTTCCACCGGGGCAACTAATCGAATCATCTTCTTGCGACACATGATGTTCGCCTCATAGGCTGTTAACCAATCCATCCCTAGTACTGCATCAAATCCGCCTAGGGGCATCACATAATTTCGAAGAAAACCTATGGCCTTCTAGTTCTATGTTGCAGTTTTCTATTATATCAGAGATTCTAGTAGACTTACCAATAGCAGTTTCTACGTCAAAAGGTTCATCAATACTTCTACTACTAACAGGCAACTTAGCACAGAAAATAGTAGAAATAAAACTCCTTCTAGCACCAGAATTAAATAATACAGAGGCATAAGTTTGGTTTACTAGAAACATACCTGACACAACATCTGGGTCTACCCTGACCTCCTCCCGCGTCATCGTGAATGCTCTAGCAGTTGCCCTCTGTCCTCCATCCTATGTTCCCTTCTTCGCTCCGGAACCCTAGGCCCTTGGCTTCTTACACTCCCGACTCAGGTGGCCTACTTAACCACAGTTGTAGCACCTTACCACCCTACAATCCTTAGCAACGTGACCAGGCTTCCCGCACTTGAAACAGACATTCAATCCCAACTTGCACTCGCCAGTATGCTCTCTCCCACACTTACCACACCTCTTCGTCCCCGAGCCTGCAGCAATCTCTCGTCGATCATCAACCCTTGCCTTCTTGCTGTTTGGCGTGAAACAACCATGCCCAAACCGTTTCCTGCCCCAGTTTTTGTCACCACCACCCATCTTCTTCACCTCAACCACCATCGACTCCTCTCTTTCATCATACAGTCTACCCGCCAGGTCTACCACCGATGGAAAGGTACCCGGCTGGGCAGCAATCAGATGTCTGCAGATGTCAGCCGACAATCGTTGGATATACTTCTTGATCTTCCTCGACATCGGCGTCACGTGATCCGGCACCCGTCTCGCCATCTTATTAAACTTAGTGGTGTATTGTTGGTGTGTTATGGTGTCCGCCTCAAGCTGTTAGAACTCTCTCTTTATCTTGTCGATTCCCTATGAGGACATAATTCCTCAATTTTCCAGCATCTTCAACTCTCCCCATCTCATCCTCTCGATGGCCCTACTGCCCTTAGCTTGGACAATATTGTCCCACCAACACTGAGCTGAGACAAGAAAGAGTGAGTGACAAACTTTACCTTCTGATCCTCCTTGCACTAAATAATCTTTAACACTTCCTCTATCTCTCTCACCCAACGGTGAGCAGAAGCAGCACTGCCATTTCCATCAAACGTTTGTGGCTTGCATCTTTGAAATGCCCCCATAGTTACAACCCCGTGCAGTTTCCTACACCGTTTCCTCCTCCTCCTCCTCACTCGAGACAACCGTCTCAGTCTCCGATTGTTCTCTTTCTCCTCCCCTATTGGTCTTCCTTTTTTCCTTCCTTTCCTTCTTTTCGTTCTCCCTCGCATCCTTAATCCCTTCAATCACCACAGACAGCAGAGTTGTCTGCATGACTTGATGAACATCCTCTACTACTGCCTCTTTCACCAAGGCCCTTAAGTTCGCACCCCCATCGCCACCTTCTTGGTGATGGATCTCGGGCTCTTCACATGTCCTCTCAGTAGTCTTAGCCCTATTCCTCGTAACTCATGGTTCAGCACCACGTCCACCATGTACTCGACCCCTAGAGGCCTTAAACGATCTACCTCCAGCTTGTTAGTCCAAGAGCACTTGAATCATCAAATATTAATGAAGATTTAGATCAAAATGATAAAATATAAAGAACTTGGATGAACACACAAGAACTTCAATGAAAAACCCCTATTTGATCCATATTGATTTGCATAAGGTGTTGTTTACATAGAAACCCTCAAATCTAGCTCATTCAAGGTTTTCAACCCTAATTACAACTTAACGATTTATAGTGAATATAATATTCACTAATGACACCTTAAGCCCCTAGACTTAAGCTAAATAGGAAAAATACAAATTAAACATAAAAATGACTAAAACAAGATTAACTATATTTCGTTGAAACAAAATATATTTATTAACAATAAAACTCCTAGTCAAATATATCTTCAACGTCTCGTCTCGGTCTTCATCTCGAACGCGTCTGTTTGACTTTTCCGATGACTTTGACCGTGGCATTGACTTTTGTTGACTTTGACTATGTTGATAATATAGACCATCATTTTCAGACCCAATAATACTCCCCCTTAGTCTATCATTATCAACTAGTCTATCATTATCAACATTTTTATCATCTTCAGTTCTGATAAGTCAACCATATAATGATCTTCAATCTCCCCCTAGATTGATGATCTGTTGCTGAAGATCTTTCATCTCACAGGCTCCCCCGTTTTGTATGCTCCCTCTCTTCTTGTGCATCTTTTAAGAATGATCAGGAATAACTTTTCTAACTCTCTATACTTAAATGCTTAAGTAGATGTAGGAGGAGGAATCCTTGTATCTTCTGCAAACTTGAAGAACAGGATCTCTGGTCAGGTACTTTGCTCAGCTGATGATCGGCCATCATTTGCAGCAAAAATCTAAAACACAATCGCAAAAATATTCTACACATTTCTCGTTAAATTATTTCAACAATACAAATAAACCCGTGTTTATCTGTGAGTGTAAACAAGCGAAACCATGTTCGTTTGTGTATGCAATTTCCCGTGAAATGCATGAAAATATGAGATCGTTTCAATAGGATAGTATGGAAGACTTGAAAAATAATTTGAAAAACTAAACAAGAAATTTAATACTAATAAAATCTAATCATAAGACTCTAACCTAAAAATAATATGTACATATATTTTTGTTAATAATTTGAGAACCAAGAATTGATTTAATCTTGAGATCACATTTTTAAGATATACTAAAGCACAAAGATATAATTAAACATCAAGAAGTTAGTGAGATCAAACTGATGCAGAGTCTAATCACAATTTTAAGTTTTTGATAGTCAAGACTATTCAAAAATGATTGTCGGTATATTTGTCCAATTTAAACCCATGCCTTATTCTTTTTAACGAGTGACCTGCAACCGATTTTATCATGTTTTAGGTTCGATTAGAGAAACTCAAGTAACTTTGTTCCACATACATTCAGTAAAGAACTTATCCCGTCATCATGGCTTATTGAGCAATATGTGAAAGGATCTCAGCATCTAGTTTGATCAATTAGATTAGATTTGCAGTGGATTTAGCACACGAATTAACAAATTCAAACAAGAACACAAGAGATTTATCAATGAAATAGTACGGTTATAGAGTAAGAGAGAGTTTCTGCTAAAAGATATATTTCATTCAATATATGCTTTGGCAAATTACAATTAGGTCATCTTTCCTTTTATAGGGAAAGATGACGTCAGCTGATGTCACTTGACAGTGACATCTAACCGTTATTATTACAAACTACTAAAAGTTAACACAACTACTGAAGATGCCAAACAGCTGACATCTTCTTACAAAAATCTTAAGTGTTAACTATCACTACAACTACTGATAAGAAACTATTGAAACTACAACGACTGAAGAACATGCTCTTCAGTCATTTTACAAGTACTGAAAAAGAAATGAAACTACTGAAAAGAAAAGACTGAAAGGAAACCATCACAACAACTGAGGAATACTTCTTCAGCTGTTGTGACAAAGTCTGAAGGCTTCAGTACTTGGACTTCAGACTTGAACTTCAGTTATTGTCATCAGCTGATGTCTTCAGTTGTTGTCATCAGCTGATATCTTCAGTCTTTGTCTTCAGTGTTTGTACTTCACCTGTTGATCTTCAGTACTTTAGTCTTCAGTTGTTGATCTTCAGTACTTTAGTCTTCAGCTGTTGAAGTCTTCAGCACTTTAGTCTTCAGCTGTTGATCTTCAGTACTTTAGTCTTCAGCTATTGATCTTCAGTACTTTAGTCTTCAGCTATTGAAGTCTTCAGCACTTTAGTTTTCAGCTGTTGATCTTCAGTACTTTAGTCTTCAGCTATTGAAGTCTTCAGTCTTTGTCAAACAGCTGATGAGGCCTTCAGCAGTTGTTGTGATGTCTTGTGGGACTTAAAGGTTTTTCTGATCTGGCTCATTGGTTCTTTTGGTCCAACAAACTCCCCCTGAACCAATGCAGCCAAAACCTTTAAGCTTATTGAAGTGTCCCACTTATTAAGGCAGAAAGATTGGTCTTTTGTCTTCTAGATCAGCTCAGAAGTGACCCTTGTCAGCACAGGCCTGGGAAGAAGTCTCAAGAATCTGATTGGCAAAGGATGGATAGGAACTCTGTCTTGGGGAACTGGACACAGAGCTGTTACGCTATCCATGAGATCTACTTCACAACTATGAGCCTATATGATTCTCTGGTGTAGGCTTCCAAAAATACAATTTGCTCCTCCATGGTTAGCTCTTCAGCCTCACCTTCAAAGAATCCTACTGGCCCATAGAACTCAGATAGGTATTTGACCTGTTTTGCATTTTTGAGCTCCACTGTTGTGATCTCTCTGTAAGCAAACTCATCCGGGTGATTACCCTCAAGTAACAGTTAGAGCTCATCCTTCCTGATTTCATCAGGCCACTTATACACCAGCCCCTTTTTCACCATTCTATTTTCCAGTATCTTTTATGGTCGCATATTAGATGTATAGGCCTTCTTGAAATCTTCAAGGATCTCCCAGGGTGATACTACAATGGCAAGTGTGATCACTGCATCTACAATCTTTTCACTTGCCCATTGTATCTCTGAGGAATGTTTTTCTTTTGGATCCTGTGAGACACCCTGGGATCAGGCCAAATCCTCACTCTCTCTTTCTGATATTGAAATGTATACTTAAGAGTGTATAATCTCTGAGTTTGCTTCCTCATGCTTATGATTGATGAGGAGGCTGCATATGCTTTGTCTACCCTCTTTAACAACTCCTCATCATGTAGTTTATGATGCTCTTCTTCTTCTAGCTTCACTTTAACTTTTTGTCTTTGAAGCTCAGGAGTAATTATCAGAGGGAGAATTTTGGCCTTAGGCAAATGAATGACAGCTGAGATTGGCACCCTGTCCTCATCTTCATCGTCATCATCTTCTTCTTCTTCTAGCCTCAACACCCTTGTCTTCCTCTTCAAGGGTGCATCATCGGCTATTGGTTTTGTGGGAGAGGGAGTTGGTTTAGTGGGTTGTGGTTGTGGTTTTTTTGGTGTGGGAATTTTGGTAAGCTGTTCTAGCAGTTTGGATGTGAGTGATGATTTGGTTTGCTTGGCTAGAGCCGTCCTGTTCCCAGCACCTGCTTCACTCAGGGCTTCTATGACCAGCCCCTTGGTAAATACTTTAGACGAACAGATCTTGGTGGTTATTGCCAAGATATACTGTCCCTGGTCCATGACTTGATCTCCAGGACTGATCTCCCCAGATACTTTGAAGTGAACCTTGCCATAGGCTCAAGTCTCTCCTTCTCTTCTTGGCTATAGCAAGTCCATCGGTTTTCTATCTCTTGCACCTCTAACTTTCGGATCTCTGAGTCAAGTTGGGCAATATCAAAACCTTGCCTAAACAACTGATCAATGATGTTATCCATTTATCGGCTGTGTTCGACATCAGCTTCCTTTATCAGCTCATCCAACTTCCTTTTCTTTCTTCTTCTTCTTGTATGTGACATGAAAGTCTTTTGCACTTTTAATCACTTTCTCCATGTCAGTTCCCTTCTCAACCTCCTTCTTCTTCTCAGTCTCCACAACCAACTCCATCTCAGTTTCCCCCTCTTTCTCAACTTCTTTCTCTTTCTCCTCATCAATCCTCTTTCTCTTGATGGCTTTCACTGACTGAGTCTCCCCCTTTTTGGTTGCATTGGTTGCAAGGGTTTGACTGTCAGAAAGCTTCTTGGTCACACCAGCATCCACCAGTGGCTGTATAGAAGAGGGAAGCCTCTCATCAAGGGTTTTGATCACTATATCAGTGATAATGGGTATGATGAGAGGCAGGGAGTTTTGAAAGATAACAGCTATTTGCTCAGGGGGGTTCTGTCCCTGAGAAATAGTGCTAGAAGGATAGGCTGGTGGTTGAGATTTTAGGAGTGGCTCGGTGTTTGTGAGACCTTCAGATGAAGGTGCCATCTGTTGGGTTATTTTGGTGGCAGATGGACTTGATTCTTGAGAGAGTTGGGCAAGTAGCTCTTTTAATCTACTTACCTCCTTCTCAAGAATAGTGTTCTAGGCTAGAACATCATAAAAGAATCCCAGGTCATCATCAGCTGTTGATGAATCACCTGACCTCCTGATTAGATCAGGATGTACATGTGCTGAGTGTGGCTCAGTGATCACATGTGCCCCTTGTTCTTGGTACCGGGGACTTCTTGCCTTAGGACTAGAACCTTCATCGGCAGTTGCCTCTGGTGAGGGCATAGCTATAGTACCAGCTTCATCCTGCTCATGTGCTGAATCAGGGGAAGTGGCAGCCTCACCAGATGTTCTGATCTCCTCTTCCACACTGGGAGATTGAACATGATAATCCCCATGTTGTGGGCTCTCAGCAACACTTTGTTCCTCCCTCTCATTGGTTGGTGTTTGCCCAGTTGTTATAGGTTCTTGGGGAGAGGGTGGAGTGTTGAGCTGAGTTAGCATTTTTGCAATAATAAAGGTTGGACTTTGAGAGGCGGTTGCAGTGGGAGATGGGGTAGAAGCAGTGTGCACCCGGGGAGATTGGTGCTTTTCAATGGCAACCTCCTCATGTGAGAAAGGTTCCAGATGTGTGCGTGCCCCTGATGTGGTTGCTTGAGGCTCCTGATGAGAGAATGCCTTAACGGTTGAGGTCGGCGGAGTCCTTGTATCTACTGGGGGATTAATGCTAGTAGATATATCCTGCCTTTGTGTTGCAGGGGCATCCTCAAGGGACTCATCTCCCTGAGTAGCCTTTTTGGGCTTTTTGGATTTGGGTTTGGTGGGAACTTTGGATTTGGAGGTGGAGGCTGTGGGTTCCAGCTGCGTGGGTTTTCGCAGCTTGGCAGCCTTTTTGAGTGTCTGGTCAGAGTTGTGCCTGGAGTATACCTCAGGCAATATAGCCATGGCAGGGACTCCAAGGCCAACAAGTCCCTCAGCTTTCAGTTGGTCCTCTATAATGGCCATTATGAACCGTGGATATAATATCCATCGGTTAACAATTGGTTTTGAGGCCATATCCTTAAGTTCTAAAAATATTATTTCAGAAAAATTTAAGTTTTGTTGCTCAAGGATAGAGAATAATACCTGCTGCCACCTGGAGGACATTTGGTCCCATGAAGAAGTTTTTAGGGCTAAGCAGAAATTCGCCATGTGGAATATAAGTCGTTCTGCGTCATGGAAATGCTTCTTTAGGATGGTAGAAGCACTGAGGTTACCCTGGTATCCATGGTTGGCAAAGGATAGATTAGTGGTGCCCTTTGGATATCCAGTGGGGAAGGTGGCATCATCCAGTTTTAGGGTTTGGCGAAGGATTGCCGGAGTGATGACCACCTTACGGTTGTTGACGAACGACTGAAGAGAGACCTTAGTGTCATTCTCCCCAGTGAGGGTGACGTTCGTCCAAAACTAGTTTAGGGATTCGGCGTGGATGGTGGGATTGATGAGAAAGGCCGTTTGGTATGGGGAATCGACCATGAGATCAATGGCATTATCAAACTTGGTCCAAAATGGTGATTTGGTCAGGTAGGCAACACAATTATGTCTAGGTTTAAGCTGCGTGGTCACCATTAATGTGAGGAGAGAGATTTCAGAGTTTTTGAATGTTAGGTTATGAGAGTATGAAAAACTCTGAAGTTAGGGTTAGGTATTTATAATGGTTATGAAACAGCTGAAAGGAAACGACTGAAGGTTTTGGTGTTAGTCATCAGTTGTTTGAAACAACTGATGACATGGTTTTAACCTTCAGAGGTTGTAAATGACTGAAAGCTAGGTGTTAGTCATCAGTAGTTGTAAACTACTGAAGACATGGTTTTGCTTTCAGATGGTGTAAACAACTGAAAGCTTGGTGTTAGTCATCATTAGTTGTAAACTACTGAAGACATGGTTTTGCTTTCAGATGTTGTAAACAACTGAAGACTTGTTGTTAATCATCAGTAGTTGAGAACTACTAAAGATATGGTTTTCATCTTCAGACGTTCTAAACAACTGAAGACTTGGTGTTAGTCAACAGTAGTTGTAAACTACTGAAAACATGGTTTTGCTTCAGTTGTTGTAAACAACTGAGAACTTGGTGTTAGTCATCAGTAGTTGTAAAACTACTGAAGACATGGTTTTGTCCTTCAGTTGTTTGGATATGAAACAGAAGATATTGAAATCAGCTGAAGAGGAAAATTTACTCATCAGCTGTTGTCGTCAATTCAGTTGTTTCATTCTGACCTCAATATTTACTCATCAGACTTTGTCTGAATTTCAGATGTTTTATTGGCCTTCATCTCTTGTGAATATTTATTCTTCAGCTCTTGTGAACATATGTTCATAAGATCTGAGGAAATAAATTATTCTTCAGAGTTTATGAACAAATATTGTCTTCAGTACTTATATGTAAAATTACACATCAGTACCTGTGGACAAAATTTGTTTTTTAGTACTTATTTGGAAAAACTAGACATCAGTAGTTATAACCACATCAGTAGTTGTAACTACATCAGCTGTTTTCAACAAATAATACACTTTAGCACTTTGAAGTATGTTAGTCTTTAGTAGATATGAAAAATGCTGAAGACTAAATAACTCATCAGTACTTATATTTGACTTTTGTATACTAATGCTCATCAGTACTTGGCTGATCAGCACTAGTATCAGTCAATTATTCTAGCTGCAGCATACCAAGCCTTAGCACCAGATTTTGAAAAGTGGCACTATCTAAATGCTTAGTAAATATATCTGCAAGCTCATGAGCACTAGGCACAAACTTTGGATCAATCAGACCTTTTTCATAGCAACCGCTAATAAAATGATGTCTGATCTCAATATGTTTGGTCCTAGAATGCTGGACTAGATTCTTAACAATACAAAGAGCTGAAGCACTATCCATTAATAATGGAGTCTTAGTCTCAATAATGCCATAATCCAATAATTGATTCTGAAGCCAGAGTACCTGGGATGTACAACTTGCAGCAGCAATTTACTCAGCTTCAGTAGTAAATGTAGCAATTGATGTTTGTTTCTTACTCTGCCAAGAAACTAAACAATTGCCTAGGAATTGGCATCCTCCAGAAGTTGATTTTCTGGTCACTCTGCATCTTGCATAGTCACTATCAGAGAAAGCAACTAATTTGCAAGAATGCCCAGTGGAATACTAAAGTCCTATTGATTGAGTACCTTGCAAATATCTAAAGATCCTTTTGACTGCAATCAAATGGGATTCTTTAGGTGCAGCCTGAAATCTAGCATAGATACATGTTGCAAACATAATGTCTGGTCAAGAAGCTGTAAGGTACATCAAGGGCCCAATCATACATCTGTAAAGGGTTTCATCAACATCTTTACCTTTCTGATCAACATCCAGTTGTGTGGTGCTGCTCATAGGAGTAGAATAGGGCTTACAGTTTTGTAAATCAAACTTATGCAAAAGATCTTTTAAATATTTAGACTGATGAATGAAGATTCCATCAGTCCTTCATTTGATTTGCAAACCTAGAAAGAACTGTAATTCTCCCATGGCACTCATTTCAAACTTCTTTTGCATTAAGTTGGTAAATTTAGCACACAACTATGGATCAGAGGATGCAAATATAATATCATCAACATAAATTTGAACAAGTAGCTTATGCTGCCCTACTTTCTTAATGAATAAAGTTTTATCTATGGAGCCTCTAGTGAAATTATTTTGAAGAAGAATGTTAGACAGTGTTTCTTACCAGGCTCTAGGAGCTTGTTTCAACCCATAAAGAGCCTTATCAAGTTTATACACCCAATCAGGATGTTTATTGTCCTCAAAACCTGGTGGTTGACACACATAAACTTCCTCTTTTATTTTACCATATAAAAAGGCACTTTTGACATCCATTTGAAAAACTTTAAGATTGTGAAAGGCAGCATAGGCTAAGAACAATCTAATTGCCTTAAGTCTGGCTACAGGGGCAAATGTTTCATCATAATCTATACCTTCTTCTTGTGCAAACCCCTGTACAACCAGCCTTGCCTTGTTCTTAACAATTTGGCCCTTTTCATCTGTTTTATTCCTAAACACCCATTTAGTGCCTATTGCACACTTACCTTGGGGTAAAGGAACAAGCTCCCATACTTACTGCTTTTTGAACTGAAGAAGCTCATGCTGCATTGCTTCAACCCATCCATTGTCTCTTAGTGCAACATGGTAATTCTTTGGCTCTTGTTGACTGATGAAGAGAGCATAGAAGCAGAAATTGGACAATTGACTTCTTGTTGAAACTCCAGCATTGATAACACCAATGATTTGAGATATTGGGTGATTCTTCAGCTCTTGATAAACAATGAGATCTGTGCAAGTGTTTGTAGGACCTTCAGCAGCAACAGATGGTGATGCAGATTCTTGAAACCATGTTGGAGATGGCAACTCAAATAAAGTAGATGATTCAGAAATCTCATCAGCATTTGTTGTGGATGGAACTGCTGAAGCTACAGGAGCATCAGGTTTAGATGACTCAGGCAGTTGGTCACTAAAGCTGAAAAGGTGAGTACTGGCTACATCATCATCAGTACCACCAGGTGGAGAACTGTTGACAGGAGCAACAGTTGGAGCCTGATAAGGAATATATTGCAGTATGTTCAAATCAAATAACTCCACAGGGTTTTGTCGAATCTTGTCCTTTGGAGATTCATTAAACTTCACATGTAAAGTCTCTTCAACTATCTTTGTTCTGCAGTTGAAAACTCTATATGCCTTGCACGTTGATGAATAACCAACAAAATACCCTGCATCCACCTTTGATTCAAACTTATGGAGTGGATTGCTTGTGTTGAGAATGTAACAGGGACACCCAAATGCTTTAATGAATGAAATCAAAGGGGCTAAATGATGTAGTACTTCATAAGGAGTCTTCATCAACCTTTGATTCACTAACACTCTATTGTGCACATAGCAAGCTGTGTTGACAGCTTCAGCCCAAAAGGTCTGTGGCAAACGTGAATCAGCCAACATTGACCTTGCAGCTTCAATAAGGGTCCTGTTCTTTCTCTCCACCACTCTATTTTGTTCAGGAGTTCTTGGAATGCTAAACTGCCTCTTGATTCCCTTTGACAGGTAGAAGTCATCAAGTGTGTGATTTCTAAATTCTGTGCCATTATCACTCCTCACACACTTGACTGGAAGGGAATACTGCTTCTCCACATATAACACAAAGTTCATAATAGCTTTTGTAGCTTCATCTTTGGAATGCAAGAAGAAAGTCCATACAAATCTGGAGTAATCATCCATAATTACCAGACAGTATTTCTTCTTTGCCGTGCTCATCACTCTGACAGGACCAAAAAGATCCATATGCAGTAATTGCAAGCAGGCAGTGGACTTTGGCTCTTCTATTGGAGGGAATGAGACTTTGTGTTGTTTCCCCTTTAAACAAGTAGTGCAGTTGTCTTCACATTTGAACTCCTTCATAGGCAACCCTCTTACTAAACCATGGTGTATCAGCTGGTTCATGTTTTTGAGATTCATATGACCCAGCCTTCTATGCCATATAGTAGATTCTTGAGGAGAAGCCTTGGAGAATAGGCAAGGATGGCCTTTTAGATCTATTTTCTTGGAAAGATCTAAGGCATATACTCTTCCTATCCTGTTGGCCTTCAGAAGAGTATGATCATCCAACACCTTGGCAATCAAACTCAGAACTTTGGATGACAGAATCCTGCAGTTCTGGCTAGTGAAAAGAGCAACATGGCCTTTATCACACATTCGACTGACACTCAAGAGGTTGTACTTGAGATTCTCCACATGGTTAACATCATCAAACCTTATTTCCCCATTGGAAACAAAGCCTTTGCCGATGATGTAACCCTTAGCATCATTACCAAAAGAGACAGACCCCTTCTTTCCTTGAGAGTAGTCATTAAGAAGAGAGCTAATCCATGTCATATGCATGGATCCTCCACTGTCTACATACCAGATGCTTCTTGGGCATGCTGAAGAACCCTGCAATCATCACAACAAATTAGTTAGGTTTTGAGACCCAAACCTTTTTGGTTTTGGGTCAGTTCTCATCAACAGATGGTAAACTAACTGGTTTGTTATGAGTAACAACTTGAGGTGATGGAGATGGTGTAGAAGAGGAATCCTTTGGCTTGGATTTCCTTTTCTGTGGTTTCAGCATAGGAGCATCTAATTGGTTGACTCTCCCCAATAGATGTTGAACCATCATAACAAGTTGTGCCTGATTTTGTGATAAAGCTTTCAGCTGATCAGACACATTAGTACTTGAGTTTGATGGATTCCTGTGTTGTACCATCTTCATTTGAGCAACCTCAGCTGTGGCCTGATTTACCCCTTCCTTTTTGGATTTCTTTTTGGACTTTGGGGTTACAGGTTTTGATGTTGCTGGTATAAACTTGGTCTCAAACTCAGTTTTCATTTTGTCCATTTTCTTTTTAATGGTCTCATTGTGTTTGAGTTTGGATCCCTTTTTATACCAACAATCATTAGTAAGATGATTGAATAAGCCACATATTTCACATGGCTTTTTCTTCATCTTTAGTTGATCATCTGCTGAAGAAGATGAAACTACTGAAGACTTGTTCTTCAGCAGTTTGCTATCAGTACTTGCAGTTTTCTTCCTTGCAGTACTTGCTTTCCTGATATTTTCTTCAGTAGTTTTCCCACCCTTTCTACTTGCAGTTGAATGGGTTTGTTCTTTAGGTGTTATAACACCTGAAGTGATCAACCGTTTGATCATGTGAGTGTCAGCATTTGAACCATCAGCTGTTTCTGCATCAGCTGATTGGTTTTGTGATGAATTAATGCTGACTTCAACCTCTGATGGTGCTGTATCAGATAGTAAATCACATGATGAGAAGGATTGGTTATTGCTTTCTCTTTCAGATTCTACTTCTGCTCTGGAAGTAAAATCTATAGGAGGAGCAGTGTGATTATAACCAATGCCAAACTTCACATTGGAAGCTGATTGCTTACTGAGAAGCATTTCAAAACCCTTGCAGGATTGTACCCAGCGATCACACTCTACCTGGGTAGCTGTAAGTGTTTCCTTGAGGTCTCTATACTTCTCTAGAAGTACCTCTTCCTTAGCCTTATCATCAGTGCTTTGGCATTTAAGTTTATAAATCTCATCATTCTTATCATTAAGCACAGACTCAAATTCAGCTTTTCTTTTGGAAATTATTTGCTCTAGCTCAAGGTTTTTGTTAATTAAAGCTACATTTGCTTCTCTAATAGATGCAAATATGGCTATGCATGATTCAGAACATAACTTGGCTTTGTCCTCAGAGGATACCTGTGATACCTGTGATATGGAGGCATTAGAGGATGAGCTATCAGCAGACTCCAGGGCCATAAGAGCAAGGTTTCCAAAGGATTGTTACCACCCTGTTGACCAGCACCAGGAAACAGTTGTTCATGACCAGACATATCATCTGGTAAACTGCTCTAGTCAACAACTCCTGGGGTGAAAAAGATGTGTTGTTGAGGTTGAGAATGTTGATATGATTGGGATGGTTGAGGCTCAGGAAGAGCATGTGGTTGTTGAGCAATGGGTTCTTGAACTTGACTGGTCTGTGGCATGTAGAAGCAGGGGTAAGGATATGGCATAGGACTTTGAGGAACAAAGTATGCAGGTGATGACTGAGCTTGTGATGGATGACCAGATGTGGTGGAATGTTGCCATTTGTTCTGTGAGCTATTGCTTGGGAAAGTCACAAAGGGTGCTGATGAGTTAGATCCAGATGATCTACACTCTCTAGCAAAGTGTCCAAGCCTATGGCATTTGTGACACCTCAACTTGCTCTTGTCAAAACCAACTTTGGTTTTGCCAGAGAGTCCAGGGAATTTCCTACCAGTTCTTTTATAGAACTTTTGAGACCTGATATTGATCATTGCCATTTGGCTCAAAATATCCATCTCTTCCAGATCATCATCTGGAATGCCCTTCAGATCCTCCATCAGAAAGCACAAGTTATCACTGCTACCATCTGAACTACCATCAATACCAACAAAAGCATGTTCAGTATTAGTAGAGAAATCAATATGCTAATCATAGGCACTCTCTGATGTAGCATATTCTGACTCCTGACCTATCAGTGCAGTATTGCCTGATACAAAATCATCAGTGAGCTTACCAGATGATGACAACTTCGTTTTCTGTTCTACCTCTCTTTCAAATGTAAGCAGTTTCCCATGAAGTTGGGTGAGAGATAGAGTGCTCAGGTTTGCACTAGAGCGTAGGACAATAGTGTATGTGTCCCATCTCTCAAGCAGGGATCTGAGGAATCGGTTGTTCATCTGGCTGTTTGAAAACTCTTGTTTAACCATTTTCAGCTCAGAAATCAAACATGAGAATCGCTCAAACTGTTGAGTCAGAGTCTCACCCTTCCTATGAGAGAATGTCTCATATTGTTGGGCGAGGATTTCCCTAGTGTTTGCTAAGACCTCATCAGTTCCTCCGAATTGTTCCTTCAGAGCAACCCAGAGATCATGAGCAGTTTCATGATGTAGAAGCCCTGAATAGATTTCATTAGCCAGTGCCATGGCCAGAATTCCATGGGCTTTAGCATCAATTTCGAACAGCTTTAGATCTTCATCCGAATATTGATCAGGTTTCGTCGGAACCTTCTCATTTGATTCAGGAACACTCACCATAGGCTTGTATGGTCCATGCATCACCGATTTCCAACAACTAGCGCTGTTGATAGACAGATGATGGAGCATACATCGTTGCCATATGTTATACTCACTCCTAACAAGCATTGGAGGCTTTGTTGAGGAGCCAGTATTGTGAGGATCAATTGTTGGTGGCGCCATTTCAGAATTCAGACAAATTCAAGTTAAACTAAACAAATCTATCTCAAAACTACTTAGAACCTCAAATTGAATGGCTAGAAGCAACAGAAACTCAATCTCTATAACCGATTCTTGCAAATTTGCTAATTCGATCAAACGTAGATATCAAAAGAGCAGTTTCAATGATCAATTATTAAAACAATCAATGATTAACCTGATCTGATACCATTTGAAAGGATCTCAGCATCTAGTTTGATCAATTAGATTAGATTTGTAGCGGAATTAGCACACGAATTAACAAATTCAAACAAGAACACAAGAGATTTAATAATGAAACAGTACGGTTATAGAATAAGAGAGAGTTTCTGCTAAAAGATATATTTCATTCAATATATGCTTCGGTAAATTACCATTAGGTCATCTTTCCTTTTATAGGGAAAGATGACTTCAGCTGATGTCACTTGACAGTGACATCTAACTGTTATTATAACAAACTACTAAAAGTTAACACAACTATTGAAGATGTCAAACAGCTGACATCTTCTTACAAAAATCCTAAGTGTTAACTATCACTACCACTACTGATAAGAAACTACTGAAACTACAACGACTGAAGAACATGCTCTTCAGTCGTTTTACAAGTACTGAAAAAGAAATGAAACTACTAAAAGAAAAGACTGAAAGGAAACCATCACAACAACTGAAGAATACTTCTTCAGCTGTTGTGACAAAGTCTGAAGGCTTCAGTACTTGGACTTCAGACTTGAACTTCAGTTGTTGTCATCAGCTGTTGTCTTCTGTTGTTGTCATTAGCTGATGTCTTCAGTCTTTGTCTTCAGTGTTTGTACTTCAGCTGTTGATCTTCAGTACTTTAGTCTTCAGCTATTGATCTTCAGTACTTTAGTCTTCAGCTGTTGAAGTGTTCAGCACTTTAGTCTTCAGCTGTTGATCTTCAGTACTTTAGTCTTCAGCTATTGATCTTCAGTACTTTAGTCTTCAGCTGTTGAAATCTTCAGCACTTTAGTCTTCAGCTGTTGATCTTCAGTACTTTAGTCTTCAGCTGTTGAAGTCTTCAGTCTTTGTCAAACAGCTGATGAGGCCTTCAGCAGTTGTTGTGATTTCTTGTGGGTCTTAAAGGTTTTTCTGATCTGGCTCATTGGTTCTTTTGGTCCAACAATATGATTTACTCTGACTGATTTTGCATTTTATTCTCCAGAGATGCTGACATAGACAATGATCATTTGAGAACCATTTGAAAGTTTTATATATGTGTAAGTATTTGGTGGAGCTTTCGACAATGACCTTTGATGTAAGAATCAGTGTGATATTATTTTTAGGAGAAACAGATGGTGAGCGCTCTAGGTCTATACTTCCGTATAATAGAGGAGATGATCATCTGAGCGTGTTGATAAGAGCTTCAGGTCTATACTCGTGTATAACAGAGAAGATCATCACTCCAGGTCAATGTTCACACATAGCAGAGAAGATAAGCATGAAAAATTATTAATTCATATACATTCGGATAGAGTCACAAGTGACTCAAACAGAGGTTTTTCTGAAGAGCATAACTAGAAGCGTTTGTTTTTACTAACTAGGTGCGCAGTTCAGGACTAGGTAAGGGTGATTTGGGATTTTGGGGAAATCAAGGCAGAAGTCAGATACTCTGAACCCATTTTTAATGAGACTTGTAATTTTGTGCAAACCAAGATGTCATGGAAATGATCCTTGTCACCGAGTTCTAAAGCTTTAGTTAGGCTACAGAATCTCTGTTTACTTCATTTTCGGTCTGAGCCTACCAAGCATATCATATAATGAAACTGTCTTTTTCAGATTTTAGAATTTTAAGTGAAACATATATCTACATCAGTTACAATCATTCCTCATAAGGTACAAGTCATGCAAACAAGCATACAAGAAAATGTACTATCATTTCTCAGTCATCCCAAATCAAGTTTTTAGTTCCCAATTCATTTTTCATTTCATTTTTTATTATTATACTCTCCCCTAATTTTTTTTATTTTTATTATTATTATTTTTTTAGTATATTTTTTATTTAATAAACTAAACTAAAATAGAAATTTAGTCTTCCAAATTATACTAGTAAAAAGAGGAAAAATGAAGTACCAAAAAAATGCAGTGATTATGAAGTGTGAACTGTAATAGTGCAAATAAAAATCTAGAATGTGGATAAGATAACGTAACCATAACCAGTTTGTTCCGCCTCAACTTTGAATTAGGAACAATCTCTATCAATAAGCCGGATTGCTAACAGGCCTCCTGAATTGTTCCTGCACTCATAATCAGACTAGTTAGAAAGGGGGACCCAGACCATCGTAGTCCTGGGAGTTCCATTTTCATCAGTGTACATAACCTGCCTAGGAACACACCCTTTTGAAAACTCGTTTATCCTTTCAACCTTTTGTTTTACTTTCTAAATTTTTTTCTGTTCAATTACTTTTGATTTGAAAGAATTGAATTTGGAAATCATTTTCTTTTTAACATTCGAAGGAAGAGATTTTGATTTTGAAACTTTGATCTTTTTCATCTTTGAATCATGTGAAACCGGCTTCACATGAGAAGGTTTGGATAGAATGTTCATCATGCATCCATTCAAAGATGTGTGCTTTTTACCTCTTGAAACAGAGAAGCAACCCACGTCTTTATCATCTGGAACTTGCCTTTGAACCTGAGGGCACTTCTTTAACACGTGACTTTCTTTTCCATATCTAAAACAAGCCTTGAAAGGCTTTTGGTTCTTTGTAGTCCCATGGTCATCAAAAGAGGGTGAATCCTGCTTTGAGGTTGTGACAGCTTGTTGACAATCTTGAAGCTTCTTCTTTTGGATATCAGGAAATTGAACCTTTTGAGGCTTTATCGATGTGGATTTCAAACTGGGTCGTGATTTGAAGTATGATGTTCAAGGAGATGAAATCTAAGCATTCTCCCGAAAACCCTTTTGTATGACTGGTGACTTGGCAGACTTTGAGGTAGATTTGTGACAAGCTTGATAGATAGCAGATGAAGATGGTGAGTGATTCTGCTGAGTTTCGGAGGTACTGCTGATTTGTTTAGCAGTTGGGGATGAGATCCGGATAGGTCTTGATTCAACTGTTGGAAGCTTTTGACACTTGATAACTTCAGGTGGCTTGATGATCTCTGATTCATCATCAAAGCTTGTCCAGTCTTGTATACATAAGTCAGCTTCTAATGGATCTTGGTTGATAACTCTTTTTGTATTGGTTTGTGTTATTGAGTTTTGATTGCTTGACAATTCCACAACTATTCCTTCTTTGACAAACTTGACAAGAACAAAAGAAAGGATGTTACCTGTCTTGAATTTGTTAAAGAAGTTATGGGAAACAACTGATACTAGTTTTGGAGGATCAGAGGTGGAATGGTCATTTTGCAAATCAGATCCTTGCTTGATGAGCCCCAAACCTGCAGGAGAATCATATTCATCTCGAACCTCTTTCTGATTAATGTTGCTTAAACCTACATGTAAACTATAAGTATCTGCAGCTTCAATCAAATCATTAGATGGATGAGGATGAGGCATAGGAGAGTAACAATAAGCGCTAGGAGGAGGATAAACATATGAAGTTTCACCACATCCTACACCCGTTTTGATTCTCGCTCCCCTTTGCTTACAGAATAGTTCTTCCTGTTTCATCCGGATATCGTCCACTTGTCAAGTATAGTTTTAAGCTTGCTAGTCTCAAATTCTACTAATGTGACTGCAGGATCGATTTCGGGTGGTTTTTCTCTCAACTCACTGTGAATCAACACTCGGCAAGCAGTCTTTAGGAAGAGTTGATCACAATATAACAAGTAACAAGCAGTAAGAAAATTAACACAGCAAGTAATTTTCAAGGTACTTTTATATATTGCTTCTCAACTCAAAGGATTACAAGACGCTTGGACTCAAATCACTTATCTAAAGAGTTACAGGGAGAAGATATATATAATACTACCTACAGCCGGGAATACTTTGATTCCAGCTGGACACCTCTAACCTTACATCTATACTACAAGACTCTAGGTGAGGTCTTTCAGACATTTTGCATGCCTGAGAGTGGGTAGTCAGGACATGTCCCTGACTTACCCATGCTGCCAACTAAAGTTGGTAACATGTACTATCATCAAAAGGTGAGCAGTAGAATAAAGTATGGTCAACAATATGGCTTTCGAGGAAAAACCCATGCTGTGTCAGAGGTCCGCATGCGGACTGACAAGGACCATACTTTTATCTGCTGGACTTAGCATTGTCTTCCGAAGGATAAAGTGCTTCAGAAGTATAACTTCTTTCCGAAGGCACTTACACTTCGGAAGACTGCTTCTTCCGAAGCTTGGAGTCTTCTTTGTCTTCGGAAGCAGACTTTGTCTTCAGCTCTTTCATCAGACTTTGTCTTCGGAAGCTTTCAGACTTTGTCTTCGGCTCTTTCATCAGACTTTGTCTTCGGAAGCTTTCAGACTTTGTCTTCAGCTCTTTCATCCAGACTTTGTCTTCGGAAGATATCTTCAGCTGTTGGCTTCAGTTGTTGTCATCAGCAGTTGACTTCAGCTTTTGCCTTCAGAAGATATCTTCAGCTGTTGTTCCTTAGACTCTCGGAAGATCTCTTGCTTGACTTCGGAAGCCCTTTGATGTAGTACCAAAAGTGACTATGAAGTGAATTTGGTTGCACCAGCCTTATCATGATCCAATAAACTCCCCCTAGGCTGATGCTACCAAAACTTCACTTCCCTCTTCTTCTCAAAGTTCTCAGCACCAAGGAAAGCAGGTGTTTATCAGTATCTTCATTCTTTCCTGCTGTGATGCTGAGAATCTTGTACAAATCCTTGGTAGACAGCACCTCGACCCTGTCACCTTGGATTTTGTGTACCCTCTGTTGTGGCCCTCTGAAAAGAGTTAGTTGATGGGAAGTATAGTCATATTCCCATCGAACTATTGGTTCCAATTCAGGACCTTCCACCATCTGTAGAAAGGCTGTGCCTTTGGTGGTTGATCTTTCCTTGTCTTCCACTCTTTTCAGCTTCAACTCTTCTTCAATCTTGGCTCTTCGACTTCGTTCAGCCAAGTGGAGACCGCTGATGTAATTTCTTATATGTGCAGCAGTCTCAGAGTTGGAGGGATTGGAGAATGGCTTCTCTGCAAGCTCGGCAAGATCAAATCTGCTGAGATGCAGTAAAGAGGTGGCATTAAGCCTGTTGGTTTCGCCATTCTCTCTTTCCACAACAAAGTTGTGAGAAGGTTCATCGAACCTCCACTGGATTATAGCATTTCTAGGCCCAGGAGATTGACCAGAAATCCTGTCCTCTTTCCTGGTATCCAGCAGAGTCACCAGTCTTCTTCTTAGTCTCTTCTCCTCAGCATTGAGGGTATCGGAGTTGAGACCAAGAAGTCTTGCAGCCTGGCCCAAGGTTTCTCTAGGCAATTCAAGAAATTGGCCTAGGGTGAGGGAGCTTGAAGAGTTGTCAACATAGGTGATGTTGATAACCTCTCCCTCATAGGAGATACTGCTCAAAGTAGTGCAATTGATGAGCTTTGTCTTGAACTCCTTAATTTCCTCAAAGGAGAAATGTTTAGGAGGCTGAGAGGATGGTCTTGGTTGTTGTTGGGTAGGCTTAGGTTTAGTGGTTTTGGGTTGAGTCTTGGGTTTTAGGATGGGTAGTTTGGGTGGTTGAGGTGATGTGGTAGGTTTGGGTAGAGTTGTGGGTTGAGGGGTGAAGGTTTCATCAGTGGGTTCAGGTTTGATGGGACAAGGGGTTGGTTCTGGTGTGGGTTGTGGCTGTGGTTGAGTGGCTGGGGTGAAAACCATTCCCTTCATCCTCCTGTACATCTCCTTCCTTTTCCCCAAACGGATGTCAGCTTTTATTTCACTGACTATCCGCTGGAGTGTCCTTTCGGACATAGGTCCCACCTGCCTACCAGAGAAGCCATGAGCCCGAAGGTAGTCCTTCATCCAGGCTTTGTCAGTTGACTTCTTGGCAGCAGTGACCTCCTTCTCTTCCTCCCTCTTCCTCTTCACCTTCAGCTTCTCCCTAGCAGCCTTCTTCCTTTCCTTCTCCATTTGATCCTGCTCCTTGTTGTGGAGCAGCAGGATCATGTCATTGTCATGTGGAGACAGTTCAGGAAGACTGAAACCTCTTGAGAGCAGGAACTTGATCCTAGCCTCTCTCAGCTTCAGGGCTGCCTCCCTCTGCTCTTGTTCTTCCCTCTCCAAGGCCAACCTGGCTTCCCTTTCTTGTTGTAGCCTGGTTGACCTCTCCAAAGTCACCAACTCCTCTAGTGGTAGCAGGAGTATTTCCTCATTGACAGCTCCAAGACTGATGAGCTGGTCAATGAGTGCTGTTCTTCTCTTCAGGTTGATTTCTTCCTGATTGGCTGCAGCTGCCTTAGAGCTGGCAGCTAGCACCTTTTCAGTTGGAAACCTCCCTTTCTTTTTAGCCTTCTCAATCCTTTCCTCCTCCTGAAGCTCTTCCGCAGTCAGTTTTCTTTTGCCTTTATCTTTGATGGTGCTTGACTGTGGTGGTTCTTGAATGGAGGGTTGTGATTGAGATAGAAGTTCAGCTGGTGCTTGGATTGGAGGAGTTTCAGAAGTGTCCTCCCTGCCCACCTCGGATGCTATGTCAGCAATGACATCTGTGATGGTCAGCTCCTCGGACATCTGAAACAAGCCTTCCGCAGCTTCTATTTCGGCTTCGGAAGATTTTTCTTGTTCTTCCGAGGCTTTCATATAGGCTTCGGAAGCTTCAGCTTGAGCTTCGGAAGATGAGACTGCTGCAAATTCTGTCCCATCTGTTTCAGTTGCTGGGCCATCAGTCCCCATTTCCCCTTCGAAGCTAATCTCAGGTTCCATGAAGACCTTAGGTTGACCAACTTCTTCCACAGTGGTAGAAGGTGCAGTCAGTCTTTGAAGCTCCTCAGCCCCAAAGTATGCAAGTGTAGTGTCGGGGCTGGGCTGTTCTAGGGATGATCTCAATACAAACTGTGTGAACAGCCTGTAGAGATCTTGAAGCATCCTTGAGTCAATCTCCAGAAAGGGTTGAGATGACTCAGGTAGTGTGATTAGTTGTTGGGTGGAAATGAGTTGGGTCTGTGGTTCCATAGGTGTTTGTCTCTGAACTTTCTCCCCTTTTTGGTAGCATCATCTTGAGAGCTAGATGAGCTAGAGGAAGAAGTCATTGAGACCTGGATAGGTACATGCCTAACAGACCTCTCCGTCTGTTTCTCAGCTAGTTGAGCCTTGAGAGAGTTAATCTCAAGTTGCTGAGTGGCAGTCCTTGATTCTAAGATCTTCACCTGTGATTCCAGGTTGGAGACCTTAGAAAGCAAGTACTGAAGTGTTAGTTGCATACTGCCCTCATCTTCATAAGAAGAATCACGGGGAGATGAGATAACATACCTAGTATGCTCACTCTCACCACCAGATGTGGTTTCTTGGCACCCTGGTTTCCTCTGCTCAGAGTCATCTCTTTCAGAGATGTCAATGGGCAAAGTTGCCGTAGACTCAGTCCTAATGATGTTACCACTGTCCTGAGAGCTCAATGAGAAACTCTGAGTAGTGGCAGCTGAGTCTACATGAGTCCCCTCCATATCAGTGGGACTCACCTCAGTAGCTGGCTGCTGATGGGGGCTAGAGACAAGGGATCCCTCCTGGCTCTGTTGATCTCTCAGTGGGTGATTTAGATCAACTTCATGGCCATGGAGAGATGTAATCTCTTCATCAGTTCGGAGTAAAAGGTCAGTGAAAGAGAGGGTGGTTAGTCCCACTGACCCGGGACCTTGATCAATGTCTACAGGCATTGAGCCTTTGGTGGGGCTGTCCCTAGAAAGCTGCACAGGGGAGTGTAGAGACTCACCCTGCGGGCTAAAGGCTTGGGGTTCGGGCTCAGGGGTTTGAGACTGAGGAGGCTCAAAACCCACATTGAGGTCAAATGTGAAGGATGGTGTGACCTCGGACTGAGTGGGAGCCCATGATTCCACTCTAGTCCTTTCGGTGTGAACAGGAGGAGCTTGTTCAATCAGAGTAGATTGAACAAGGGTTCGTTTGGGGCGTCTTGATAGGTGGCTTTGATGGGTAAAGAAGGTTTTGGTATTGTGGTGGATGTTGCTGGTGTGGGTTCATCACCTGTGGGGATAACAGGGATGTCACCAGGAGCTATGCGCTCAGTCATCGCTGGAGGTAATGGAGTGTACCGTCCAGTGAAGTTGGTGGACATCTTCTTCAGGATTTTGAAGATGGTAGGCCTCATATGTGGAACAGGAAGAGCAGCTGCGCAGACAAGCTTGCTTGGTTCCATCTCACAGTTGATTATATGTTGAAGAAATCGGGGATACATGAAGAATGTATCTCTGCTCAGATTGGCGATTAGGTTATTCAACACAAATCGTGAGTAGTTGAATCTGAGGCCTCTCACCAACCCATGAACTAGGCATCCTAGTTCATATGGGATTTGATCCCAACCCCCTGATTTGTTGGAGAGGCAGTGTAGAACGATGTGCAGCAAGAACTTCCAATGGTAAGAGAAGTTGAACTTGTATACCATAGATCTGCTGACATCGCCTCCATATCCCATGAGGATATAGGTGCCTTCCAAGTCTTCCTTGGGGAACTCAGTAGGAGCCCCATCATCGTGAAGCTCGAGATGCTCCCTGATGATCTGTTCATTGATGACCAACTCTTGGCCACAAACTCGGGTTCTCAGGACTCGAACCCCATTCAGTACTGCAGTTTCACCATTGCTCCAAAATTCTGACATATGGTTGGAGTATATGGTGGGATTAACTGTTAGTGCAGTGAGATAGGTGGATTCGGTGAGAAAGGTGATGATTTGGGTGAAGTCGGCATCCCTTGACGAGTCAAGTAACGCGACTTGGTTGTGCTGAGGGTTTAGCGCCATTGAAGAAAAGGTAAGCGTGAAATTTGGATGAATTTGAGGGTTTTACAGTGAAGGGAAAAGTTAGGGCTGTAAAGTGGTAAAAGAAGATGAATTTGATCAGTCAAGATTATTTAAAAGGGTGGATAGTGGTATGGTGGTGGTAATAGGGTTACTGTGGGTGGTATGGTGGATGGTATGGTGGTTTACTGCGGAGAAATGATGTTGGCGGCAGGGATAATTTTAAATAATCTGACCATCAAGTACAAAAATTTTTTTTTTACAGAGTGGGGCCCAAAAGATATCCGTTACATATAGAATCTTAACTTCCGAAGGTAAAACATTTCCGAAGGTAATTTTCTTCTGAAGGCAATTTCTCTTCCGAAGCAGGATATTGTTTCCGAAGGTAAGATTGTCCTTTGAAGGAACTTTATCTTCCGAAGCAAGGCATTGCTTCCTAAGGTAAAGTTGTCTTTCCGAATAGAGAGTTGTATAAGTTTCGGAAGTAGATCTGATATAAAATCAATCGCTTCTTCCGAGACCACAAACTCTTCCGAGAAGAAAATTTCCATTGAGGAATTTGGCTTCGGAAGATATTCAAGGATATCTTCCGAGAGTTAATTCCTCTTCGGAAGGAATTTACACTTGGAATAGTTAAGAGATCTTTTGTAACAGGGCTTAAATTGTATTGACACAAGACATTACTCATTTAAAAAGGTTTTTCAAAAGAGGTAGTTATTCAATGTTTATCATCCCAATTGCTGATATGAGATACTTAAATCTTTGTTCATCAAATGCCTTTGTGAACAAATCAGCATATTGTTCATTTGAGTCAACTTTGATTAACTTTATCAGCTGTTTCTCATGAATATCTCTAATGAAATGATACCTGATATCAATGTGTTTTGTCTTGGAGTGCTTCACTGGATTCTCAGTAATGGAGATAGCACTGTTGTTGTCAATATGGATAGGAGTAGTCATGAAGTTGAACCCATAGTCTAACATCTGATTTTGAATCCATAGCAGTTGAGCACAGCAGCTAGCAGCAGCGATGTATTCAGCTTCAGCAGTTGATGTAGAGACACAGGATTGTTTCTTGCATTGCCATGAGATAATCCTTCCACCAAGAAATTGACATCCTCCTGATGTTGATTTCTTGTCAATGTTGCAGCCACCATAGTCACTGTCAGAGTATCCATAGAGATTGAAATCACTATTTCTTGGATACCAGAGACCTAGTTTAGGTGCTCCTTTGAGGTATCTGAGGATTCTCTTTGCAGCAGCTAGGTGAGACACCTTTGGAGCAGCCTGATATCTTGCACAAATGCATGTGGCAAACATGATATCTGGTCTACTCGCAGTAAGATACATCAGAGAACCAATAATTGCTCTATACTGATGTTGATCAGTATCCTCCCCCTCAAGGTCAGGGCAAAGATTATGGTTTCTGGGTATGGGTGTCTTGGCTGGTTTACAGTCCTTCATTTCAAATCTTTCTAAGATGTCTGAGACATACTTAGATTGACTTATGAAGAACCCTTCCTTCATCTGTTTCACCTGGATTCCTAGGAAAAAGTCCATTTTTCCCATAGAACTCATCTCAAACTTCTGCTTCATAATGCTTTCAAAGTCCTTGCACATTTGGTCGTTTGAAGAACCAAATATGATGTCATCAACATAGACTTGTACAAGCAAAATGTCTTCTCCACTCTTTCTGATGAAAAGAGTCTTGTCAATGGTACCTCTAGTGTATCCATTCTTCAGGAGAAACTGAGACAAGGTCTCATACCACAGCCTAGGTGCTTGGTGCAGCCCATATAGAGCTTTATCCAGTTTGCACACATAGTTGGGGTGCTGTGGGTCTTCAAATCCTGGAGGTTGACACACATAGATTTCCCTATCTATATCCCCATATAGAAAAGCACACTTGACATCAAGTTGGTAGACTGTGAAGTTCTTGGATGCAGCATAAGCAAGGAAGATCCTAACTGCCTCAAGTCTTGCAACAGGTGCAAAGACATCAGTATAATCGATTCCTTCCTCCTGGGTGTATCCTTGAACTACTAGTCTTGCCTTGTTCTTGATGATCAAGCCTCTATCATCTTTCTTATTCCTGAATACCCATTTAGTGCCTATGGGTACTTGACCAGATGGTAGTGGGCATAGATTCCAGACCTTTTGTCTTCTGAATTGAAGCAGCTCCTCCTGCATCGATTCAACCCAACTACTATCTTTTAAGGCATCTTCTACCTTCTTTGGTTCCATCTGAGACAAGAAGCATGAGTACAAGCAGACATTCCCATGATGAGTCTGTCTTCTTGTTCTCACACCCTCAGAGACATCCCCTATGATGTTCTCAGTTGGATGAGTGTTGTGAATCCTAAGACGAGGAATCACTTCCAGTTGCAGAGATAAGTCCAAGTTAGACATATTCTGATCAGGAACTGGATCACTCTGTCCAGCTGCTGTTTCAGAGTCATTCAATGAGGACTGATTGAATGATTGAGAAACATCATCAATGGTTGGTTGTGAAGTAGTATTAACAGTTGCCTGTTCCTTCAGAATACCACCTCCCTCAACCTGGTGTTGTAATGGATCACCTGAAGAACTTTGAGGTTGATCAAGTGATTCACTTATTGAAGCTTCACTATTTCTTGAGATATTTACACTGTCAGATCTGTGAATAGTTGAAGCTTGCTGCCTTTCAGCTCTTGGAGAATTTGGAAGAGGTCTGGGAAGCTCATATAGTTGTCCTGCATCATTTTGAGCACCTGTTCCAGCTGAAACATTCTCACAAGATGGTTTAGAATAGTTTGGAAACAATACTAAATCAAATATATACTCAGGTCCATTCCCCCTAACACAAGGAGTGTGCTCATTAACAACTATGTTGGATGACTCCTCAAATTGTTGATTCTTGATATTGTATACTCTATAAGCTTTGGAGCTAGAAGAGTATCCAATAAAGATAGCATCATCCGACTTCTCAGCAAACTTTGCCAAGTTGTCCTTTGTGTTAAGTATGGTACACCTGCAGCCAAAGGACCTTAGAAAGCCAATGAACGGTGGCCTCTTGTTCCATAACTCATAAGGGGTTTTTCCATGGGGCTTAACTACAAGAACCCTGTTCTGCACATAGCATGCAGTGCTGACTGCCTCTGCCCAGAATGTTAGAGGCAGCTTTGAATCAGCTAACATGGTCCGAGCAGCCTCAATAAGTGTCCTGTTCCTCCTCTCAGCAACACCGTTTTGTTGAGGAGTTCTGGGAGCACTATATTGTCTGGCAATCCCTTTTGAGTCACAGAATGAGTCAAGAACGAAGTTCTTAAACTCAGTCCCTTGATCACTTCTAATAATCTTAACCTTGTGATCAATTTGATTTTCTATTTTAAGAATAAAAGATTTTAAAGTTTCAGCAGTTTCATCTTTACTTCTTAAAAAGAATACCCATGTAAATCTTGTAAAATCATCAACGATCACAAGGCAGTATGATTTCCTTCCAATGCTCATTATACTTGTGGGACCAAAAGATCCATGTGCAATAAGTGTAATGGAGTAGTGATAGAGTTAACACATTTGGATTTATGAGATGATCTGTGTTGTTTCCCTTTCAGGCATGCAACACAGTTATCTTTGCAGAAAAATTCCTTTTTAGGCAAACCATGTACCAAGTTATTTTTAGACAATTTATTCATTGTTTTAAAATTCACATGACACATGCGTTTATGCCATAGTGTTGACTCATCACTATCAGCTTTGGAAAGAAAGCATGATACTTCACCCATAGGAGAAGCCTTGTTCATATCTAGCTTGTACATATCCCCTTTCCTGGGAGATCTGAGAAGCACCAATTCCGGAGGAATTGTCATCCCTGGTCTGAGGATAATGCACTCATGTTCTGTAAAAAGCATTTGATGCTTCTGGTCACAGAATTGAGAAACACTTAACAGATTGTGTTCAAGCTGTTTGACAAAGTGAACTTTGTCAATTTTTATTCTGCCGTTGGATATACTTCCTCTGCCCGAAATATATCCTCCAGCCTCACCTCCAAATTGGACAGGCCCTCCATCAAAGTTCTGGAATTGTTGAAGGAGAGATCTGTTCCCTGTCATGTGCCTGGAGCATCCACTATCTACAATCCAGATATTGTTGTTCTTGTCAAATGGATGTCCCTGCACATAAAATGAGAAGGTTAGTTTTGTTTGGAAGCCCAATCCTTTCAGGTCTTGGGCTCTTCCAAAGATAGTGACATAATTGAACCAAAAGATATGCAATGGGGTTCAATAGAGGTCGTTGATGAAGAAGAGGTTTGGGCTGCAACATCTTCCTTGATCTTCCAATCCATCCTTTGGTTGATCTTCGAAGATGAGCTTGTTGAAGCTTTTGCAGCATGGTCTTCTTCCGAAGCTTCTCTCTTTTCGGAAGAAGATTTCACCACCTTTTCTTCCGAAGTAGTCTTCTTCTGAGATGGTTTCAAGGGACCCTTCTTGTTCTTCCGAACCTTAGAAGGTTTGGCTTCCGAAGCCACTTTCCCTTCGGAAGAAGCAGTTTCTTCCGAAAGCAACTTGGCTTCCGAGACCAACTTTCCCTTTTTCATCATTTGGACCTTTTGAAGTGGTCCAACTGAGAAACCTTCTCTGACTACTTCTTTTCTAACATTATTTGCATAATGTGTGCTTGCTGGATTGTAGTAACAATCTTTAGCCATGTGGTTGTGCAGACCACACATTATGCATGCAATGTTAGTCTTCTGGGAACTTGCAGGTTGCTGTTTCTTTGGTTTCTTCTCTTCATCAGCAACTTTCCCTTTCAACTTCTGATCCTTCAGTAGGACAGGAGTGCTGGTACTACGCTCCTTTCCTGAATCAGGAGTACCTACCACTTGAAATCCGGCAGAAATGAAGACACCCTTTTGCTTAGGGTCAAACTTAAGCTTGGACTCTGCAACCTTCTTAGCAGTCCTTCTAGCAGCTTTAGCTCTGCTTCTTCTTGCCTTGGTGGTTAGGATTTGGTCATCACAGGTGGAGATAGGTGTATCCTCCTGTTTCTCCCCTGTGGAGGCCACTATTTTTGCTTCATCCTCTAGTTCCAATGGAGAAGGGTCAGCAGTTGGAACCTCTTGCTCTTCAGTACCACATCTAGGTAGTCTTATAGACTCATAAGAGTGTGGTGGAGCTATTTCACTGGTTCCCAACCCTTCTTTGTTTTGATAAAACATTTTGGAATGAGAGGTTGATGCAAGAATAGTTTGGAAGCTTTGCTCAGCAATAGCTTGCTTCCTGGCATGAGCCTCAGCTCTGACTAACTGGGCTTGAGCCTCAGAAAGTTTGGAGATCAGATCTTTGATTTGAGTCTTATAATTAGTCTTTTCATGTTTTAAAAGAGACACAGTTTTCTCTAACTCATCAATTTTCTTTTGATAGTCAGATTCAGCTCTTTTAAAGTCAGATTTTAGCACATTTAAAGACTCAACCTCAGATCTGATTTCCGAAATGTAATCCTTATAAAGTTTAACTTTAGCAATACAGGCAGCAGTACAAAGATGTTCATATACCTGATCATCATCTGTTCCGGCCATGAGTGCTTGAGCGGGAGTCACATCCTGTACCATGAAGCTCCAGTCAACTTCCTGAGCAACAGCAGCTGTTTCAGTTGACTTTTCTTCATGCTTGGGGGCAGTGGGATGTGTGGAGGCCTGTGGGGTTCCCGGGTTGTTCTTGGGAGCCTTGCATTCCCTAGCAAAGTGACCAAGTTGGTTGCAGTTGTAGCACCTTGCTTTGCTCTTATCAAACCCAAACTTGCTGTTGACTGGGTTTTGAGGGAATTGCCTTCCAGTTCTCTTGAAGAACTTCTTCGCTCTGTAAGTTAAAAGAGCCATCTGCTGGACAATATCCATGTACTCCACATCATCTGGATTGAAGCACTCAAGATCATCAAAGCAGTATTGAAAATCACCAGAGTGTCCACTTCCAGAGACAAAGGCACAACCTTCCTGAAAGGAGTTGTGTTGAACCTTTTGAGACTTTGGAGTCTCAGGTAGAGTAATGAAGGGTCCAGTATGTGAGTTGTCAGGGTAGCATAGCAAGGGATGCTGTGGTTCTATGCTTTCCCTTTCAACCACATGAAGGGCTGAACTCAGTTGGTTATTGGAGTGATCAGAGGAGTTCTGCATGTTCATCTCCATCTGAAATGCACTTAGGATACCATACAACTCTGTAAGAGAAAGAGTCTTAAGGTCCGAAGTTCTCTTGATGACAACACAGTAGTGAGTCCATAGTTTAGGAAGAGAAGACATGAACTTCCTAACTATGTCTCTGTTCTCAAGAGCTACTCCAATATCCGCCAGAGTATCTACTAGCTCAACATACCTGAAGTATTGTTGAGTCAAGGTCTCACCAGCCTTGAAAGTAAAGTTCTCAAACTGCTGCTTCAAGATATCTTTCTTGTTCTCTTGAGTTTCCTTGGATCCCTCATACATCAGCTTTAAAGCTTCCCATAAATCTTTAGCAGTCTTGCACTTCTTGAAGCGTCTGTAGGCGGAGTTGGGGAGAGCAGTTTGGAGACAAGTCATAGCCCTTTGATCTAGCTCTATTCTCTTCCTATCTTCCTCTGAGTAATCATCAACATCTTTTGGAATGATGCGATTACCAGTGGCAGATGTAGTGCTTGGTATGAAAGGACCATTGACAATGGAGTCCCACATCCTTGAATCTTGACACTTGATGAAGCCTTCCATCCTGATACACCATGTGTCAAAGTCTTCAGGGGTGATCATGGGGGACTTGGTCAAGGTACCAGTTTCCATATCAGCCTTGGAGAGAGCAGCCATTTGAGTGAGTGGATTGTGGTGAGGAGTGAAAAACAGGTTGATTAGGATGGTAAGATCTCACAATCAAGAGCCTGGAGCTCTGATACCAATTGCAGGATCGATTTTGGGTGGTTTTTCTCTCAACTCACTGTGAATCAACACTCGGCAAGCAGTCTTTAGGAAGAGTTGATCACAATATAACAAGTAACAAGCAGTAAGAAAATTAACACAGCAAGTAATTTTCAAGGTACTTTTATATATTGCTTCTCAACTCAAAGGATTACAAGACGCTTGGACTCAAATCACTTATCTAAAGAGTTACAGGGAGAAGATATATATAATACTACCTACAGCCGGGAATACTTTGATTCCAGCTGGACACCTCTAACCTTACATCTATACTACAAGACTCTAGGTGAGGTCTTTCAGACATTTTGCATGCCTGAGAGTGGGTAGTCAGGACATGTCCCTGACTTACCCATGCTGCCAACTAAAGTTGGTAACATGTACTATCATCAAAAGGTGAGCAGTAGAATAAAGTATGGTCAACAATATGGCTTTCGAGGAAAAACCCATGCTGTGTCAGAGGTCCGCATGCGGACTGACAAGGACCATACTTTTATCTGCTGGACTTAGCATTGTCTTCCGAAGGATAAAGTGCTTCAGAAGTATAACTTCTTTCCGAAGGCACTTACACTTCGGAAGACTGCTTCTTCCGAAGCTTGGAGTCTTCTTTGTCTTCGGAAGCAGACTTTGTCTTCAGCTCTTTCATCAGACTTTGTCTTCGGAAGCTTTCAGACTTTGTCTTTGGCTCTTTCATCAGACTTTGTCTTCGGAAGCTTTCAGACTTTGTCTTCAGCTCTTTCATCAGACTTTGTCTTCGGAAGATATCTTCAGCTGTTGGCTTCAGTTGTTGTCATCAGCAGTTGACTTCAGCTTTTGCCTTCAGAAGATATCTTCAGCTGTTGTTCCTTAGACTCTCGGAAGATCTCTTGCTTGACTTCGGAAGCCCTTTGATGTAGTACCAAAAGTGACTATGAAGTGAATTTGGTTGCACCAGCCTTATCATGATCCAACAGTGACATGTTCGCTCAAAAAAGTAATCTCGACATTCTTTTCTAAAAGATTTCTTTTTAAAAGATCATTTTCTTTTAAAGCTTCTCTTAGTTTGATAAAATATTTGGACTCATTGATTTTAAGTTCTTGTTTATTCGTTTTAATTCTTTTTCATTTTCTAACAATAATATGTTAGCTTTATAAATACCTAATAAACGAATTTTATAGGGAGGAGAACACATGTCTTGTACAACCTCATAAGGGAGTCCCATAAATATCTTTTCCGCAGCTAGGGCTTTTTCACATTGACAAACATGAGTGTTCTCTTTGTATTCTTCCTCCTTAGTAGCTCTCTTCTTAGCTTCTTCAGATCCATTTCCCTCTGGCTTTCCCTCATCCTGAACTTTACATCAGTTTGCAGAATCACCAACATCACCAAAACTCTAACCTTGAGTATCACACCTAAATTCTTTGAAAGGATCAAAATCCTCAATAGAATCCTCATCACTGTTTACCACCTCAATCATCAATGCATGGTTGACTTCTTCTTTAGTTTCTTTAATCTCAACACTTGAAGATACACCACCATACATGAATTTACTGTACCTTTACTTTTCATATCCAAATCAAATGAATTCAACTTGTTGAAGACTTTCATGAGTTTGTAGTCAGCAGAATTTATTTCCATCTTTAACAATTTAACTTGTGGATTCCACTGTGGAGGAAGAGAGTCCAAAAGTTTTGTGACTTGTTCATGATTTCCCAGCTGGTCATCATATCTTATGGTTGCATGCCACCATCAGAAATCGATCAACAACATCAGATATCTTTTCATCTTTCATGGCTGCAAAAGAATCAAATTGACTTTTTGCCATTTTGGCGTTGTCTGCTTCGAGATCATCTAAAAATGACATTTTCATTTAAAATATTAAATTCGCTTTAACACTCAAAACTAAAAATATTTTTCCGAAAATTGTTGAATAATATTCTCCCCCTTGAAAAATATATTGTAAATGTCAACTAAATATACTATTTTTTTTGTAAAGTGGAATTTAAATATTTTGTCCTTTGTATCTATTCAATTACAAGTAAAAAAAACATTCATAAACCACCTACACAAACACCCCTAAGTCCCAAAAACACTAATTCACTCTCTTCTTAAACAGACCACTGCTATCATCTGCTCTTCATTCTCCAACGCTGGTGACCTCGCTTACTACTTCAAAACCAATTCCGAAAGCTCAAATCCCTCCCTACCACCACCGCAACCACCGCCGACGTCACCACCTCCAGCAACGGTCGACGTCTTCCGCCTGCTAAAACCAAATCCTTCACACCTCGATCCGCCGTCGATTCGAATGTAAATGAAAGCAATTCCGTCAATTTTGAAGATATTCTGGATCTGAAGAAATGTTTAGCAAAATTGCCTCCATTAACAGACGATCTAGGTAGTGAAAGTGAAGGTGAGGCTGCGATGTTTGTGGCTGTTGCTGCAGGAGGAGGTGGTTGCGGTGGGCGAGCGGTTGCAGGTGGTTGTGATGGTGATGGGTGGTGTCGGGTGGTAGCAGTGGTGAGGTTGTGGTGGTCGGAACCAAAAGGTGGAGATGGTGGCTACGATGGTGATGGATGGGATTTCAGGTTGTTAGGTGGATTGATGGTAGTGGTTGAAGGGGAAGGTGATGGGTAGAGCTATAGTGGTTATTATCGCAGTTGTGGTTGTGTATGGTACGACAGCAAATGGAGATAGGGTGTTATGTTCACGAGGGGTTGGGGTCGAGGGTTAGGGCCTGATAAGATGGGGGTTTGTTAGGACCGATTTCGTACAGAGTACTAACAGATTCAACGTGATACCGAATCAAATAGTGCGGAATCCTATTTGATTGGCCATCCAATCAGTGAGAACGAATATCCTGATCAATCCAACAATGAAACAAACGTTGAGAACGATTAAGAATTGATCAGAAACGAACTACGAACTTGGATTGATGTTTTGGTGCGCTCTGGACGGCTAGGGTACGTAGGTATTCGAGGCGTTTTGTTTTTCCATGAATTACGTGGTATTTATAGGTTTTCTGTCTTCAATCGTATGACTGAACCATTAGCATGGTTCAGTCGGGCGACTAAATCACGCGATTGACTCATACGCACGACTGATGGTTCAGTCGCGTGACTGACTCAATCTTATGTCTCAGTCATGCGACTGATCCAATCTTCTGGTTCAGTCGTGCGACTGGTCCATAAGCATGATATATTCATGCGTATGGTCCATTAGCATGGTCCATTAGCATGAACTATCACATGGATAAGTTAAACATACTTCTAAGTTCTTATCGACTTAGAACCATGTAGAACAACACCAAACCTATATAGTTAGTTCATACACGTGCAACACATTCAATATAATCATATCATGACATAATCAAACATAAATTAACATCATAATGCACTTCATATATCATTCATTCAATCATTACATCGATTACATATATGTAAGACATCAAATACTTTTATATTTCAGAATATAAACTAGGTACATCAATATGTATCAACAAACTCCCCCTTGGACCTAGTTTACTCTATTGTCTAACATTCTTCACGTGCTCTTGGAACATCTTGTACTTCTCTTCTTTTATGACTCCAGCATGTATTTCGAATGCAAAGCAAAGTCGTATGACGTGTTGAAACTGTAGAGCTTGTACGATGTCTTGCGTATCATAGAATAGTGGCCACTTGTATAGAGTGTAGACATCATCTTTGGACAAGTTGGTCAGCCACATAGGGTCAAACACTCAGATAGTCTCAATCTGAGCATCTTTGCGCAAAACTATGACCGCTTCACCCGTTCGCCAGTCGTATTACAACCATTCGAAGTGTGGAGTGAAGTCCTGAGGCATCTCCCGCAATGGGATCTTTGACATTATGCGCGGAGGACTCCACTTCAGAACTACCTTAGGCTTTCCAGTATGTGAATCAACTTCGGTCTTATTTATGAATTGCTTAGGCTGTTAAGGCCTGAAGTTGACCCACCTGGTGTGGTACTCTCTCTTTAACGCCATCTCAAACCACCCTGACATTTTTCTGGGGTTGGTGTATAAAAGCTCTAAACAGGCAAGCCTGTTTAACTCAAAACCAGGGAGAGTCTTAAGATCATGCGGGTATCTGAAGTACTCTATTCCCTTCTCTCTTTTCACCGCATACACATCCAAGTCTTTAAAATACGTCCAGCTAATAATCTTGCCCGACACCTTCTGATGCTTCTTGACTCTGTAGAGTTTGGTGTAAGCGTTAGACTTTGGTGGTTGTCGTTGGGCTTTCATTTCTTCTAGGCATACAGCCCACTCAGCCTTCTTGATATTAACATCTACGTCCGAGGCTTGGGCTTTCCCTTCTTCTTTCTCCTTCTCTTTCTCTTTAGCATCAAGAGCTCCAAACGTATCACTACCAAATGTTTCACCCAAATCGGGGATAACATTTCCCTGTTGGTCAGTGTACTGTGGATTCTCTTATGCTGTGATATCCTCTATATCAATCTCATCGACGCTCTGTAGCTCTTCATCACTCATGACATCAACCTCGGGAGCATCCTTGACTAGCTCATCCGTGTTGAGTCTGAACATATCAGCCAGCTGCTTGTTTGTGAGATCATGAATGATCTCTCCCTCCTCGGGTGTGTAGCTCACAGATCTTCGCACGATCCCTTGCAAATCAAGAATCATTGTTAGCTTAGTCTTGATTTGCAAATCAAGAATCATTGCTATGTCGTGCTCATCAGTCTGTTGAAATTCATCTGTTAGTTTAAACATTCAAAACCACACAAACACCAGTAATCAATTCATTTACTTTAATGACCATTAATAAACATTAATTACATAAGTGTAATACATAATTCAAGTACAAAAGATAATTCAAAAGCCAAGACAACTAATCATTACTCTTGTCTTTGTCACTTAGCTCTTCAGCTTGAGAAGCTGAGGTGGACGGTCTTGATTCTTGATGTCGTTTTGTCCTCCGTTCCTGACCCGCTGGATCTGAGGCTGATGCAGATGCATCACCCTCAGGCTCATCCTCATCATCTCCCTCTTTTTTCATTCCACTTCCCTCTCCCTCAACATCATCATCATCATCATCAGACTTATCATCATCAGATGACTCGTCATCATCATCATCATCATCATCGTCACCATCACCTTTGATCTTGAGAGGCTCGCCTTTTGTTCCCTTTAGCCTTAGGTGTAGCTTCTTGTTTTTCTTCTCAACATCCTCAATTCCCTTTACCGATGCCATCAGAAGATGATTATGTGTGGTTAGGGCATGGTGAGCCCTGGACAAAAGTCCCTCAAGGGCGGCTTCCTTCTAAGTCAGATGTGCAATCTGTTGACTCTGAGCTGCAGTCTTCTCGGTCAGCAGGGCGATCTGCTTGCCCTGCTCAGTGTTGACAGCCATCAGACAGCCATCAACTGAGTCATCTCGTTCGCTCGTAGATCATTAGTTACGAGCAGTTTCAGAACCAGACGGTTGAGGCTGGCAAGTTGTTCCTCTAACCCAACGTTGGGCAGAGAAGATCCCAGTGGTGGTACTGACGAGGTGGAAGGTCCGGCATGTTATGTGGTGGGTGGAGTGGTGGATGTAGTATATGTGGGAGTGGTGGTGGTTGTATGACTGGACTTTTTGGAGAATGATATTCTCTGTTGATATGAATCGACAAGGATCGAATATGAAGATTGAGTCAATGATTGAATGGCGGAATCAAGCAATCAATGAATATAGAACTCTTGATATACTCATAAATGCATTCTTCTATTAATTAGATGAATTGTTACAGAGTAAATGCTAGGGTTTAGCAAGCTACAATAACAAGACAGCTAACATATGAGAGAAACAAAGTATATTCTGATTGTCTATCTCAAAAGTTGTGTAAACAGTCACACAAAAAAGTCTACCTTACATACGAGGATTCTATTCTATTCATAGGCTGACACACAGCTTGTACAAAATGACTAAACTACCCTTAGTCTAAGTCTTCATCAGCATTTGTTCTTTGTCATCCGCATTAACTAATGCGGATGAGTATTTCTTCATCAGCATTATTCTTCTATTAGCCGCATTAGTGTTTGGTCATGAGCATTAGTTAATGTGGATGAGCAAACACTTGGCCGCATTTGTTGCTAGCCATCCGCATTAGTTAATGCGGAAGAACAAATGCCTTGTCTGCATTTCATCGGCTGTCCGCATTAGTTAATGCGGAAGAACAAATACTTGTCAGCATTTGTTCTTGGCCATCCGCATTAACAAATGCGGATAGCCGACACTTGTAATTTTCTTCTCATGCAGGATCTTCTTTATTTGCATTTTCTTGTTGGACTTGGGGAGAAACCATCAGAACAACCATCCACCTCTTGAATTGGCATGTATGATCCTTTCAGGGTCTAACAATACTCCCCGTAAGGATTATACAGCCTAAGTACTTCAAGGGTTTGAGGGTGGATCAGGTTGTGAAGATTCTGCTGGGTCTTGTGCAGTAGGAGGAGATGAAACAGGAGCTGGGTCTGTGTAAGAAGGATCCACTATAGCCTTGATCATGTTAGAGAACTGTCTTGCGTCATCCAGCTTCTCTCTGCTTAGTACGTGGATCTTTATTTGTCTCATAATATGGATTGCTTCAATGGGCAGCTTCTTCAGTGAAACAGGCTCCCAGAATGACACAGTTGACAGCCCATCTCTGTGAATCAGTAAAGATCCATCGGCATCTACTTCTAACTTCACATTGTTTCCAAACTGCAAAGGAGTCTTCTTCTTCCTCCTTTGCTCTCTCTTCTTGATAATTCTGTCATAGGCCATTTTCAGGAGTTTTATGCACTTTAGAAAGAAGTACATATCAGCTTCACCAAGCTTATTTCTGATTTCCCTGAAGTGCCTAGAGTAGATGTAGTGGATATAGGATTCATCTAACAGTCTTACCTCATATCCACTAAACAGTCTGATCTCTGCTCCTTCCTTTTCTCCCCACTTCCTTTCAATCACCAACTCATATGTTTTCTCGTCATAATAAACATTAGAGATTGGCACAGAAGAGTGAGTACCAGCAACCATCTTTCTCTTCAATGATTCGGTGGGCTTTACCCTAAGCTCAGGGAATACCACTTCTTCTACTGTTTTCCTTTTCTTCTTATCAAGAGGATTGACAAATGATCTATCCTTACTCATGCAGATAGTCTTCAATGATTTAAAGTTGTCAGTTCTCTTGAACATCCTTAGGATGTCCTCAAACTCATATCCCCTGAACATAGCCTTGTGATTTATTAGTCTTAGATTGGCTAGTTCCTTTAGATCATGGATCATTAGAGAATTCACCAGATCAGAGTACTCTGTGAAGAATTGGACTAATCCAGATAGTCTCTTCACCGTGAACATATTCCAATCACTGTCATACTTCTAGGCAATAATTTTCTGATCTATCTTGCCTTTTGGAGTAGACACACCCTTGATCATTTCAGCAGTTGTCAGTCCTTCATGTAATTCTAGTTGAGAAGGCTCAGCTAATCACTCTGGGTATCTATGAAGAATGGGTGCCAGGGAATCATGATCTCCCTGAGTGAGGCTCATATCTTGAGCTGAAACTCTTGATCTTGGTTGGGTTCTGGTGATCTCCTCCTCCATCTTTTTCAATCTGTTTTTCTTTTCAAGTATCATCCTAAGGACAGCAGCCCTTATGGAATTGGTTTTCATGTTCCCTAGTTTTCTTTTAGTGAATCCTTGAGCAGACAGATAATCCTTCATCTCCTTATCTGTCATGCTGTATGGATCAGGATACATAAATTGAGGAGAAGTAGCAGGTTTTGCTTTTGTTGCCTAGACCTCAGAAGCTTTGGGAGATTGAGATTTCTCATATTCAGTTTCAAAAGTTAGATCTAGCAGCTTGGTTAACTTTTCTTCTTCTGCTAGCATCCCTTCATATGTCGTCCTAAAGACTTCATCAGGGTCATAACCATGGTCAATCAAAAATATGGCCTTTTTCATCAAATTATCAGACTTGGCCTTTTCATCAGTCTCAAAGACAGAAGGATCTTCATTAACAAGGATTTTACTGATCACTGGCTCATCAACCATGTATCCCCCTGGATTTTCTCCTTCTTCTAAGTCAATCACTTCAGCATTCTTTTTCAATAGTGCTTTTGCTTGTTCATGTTCATCCAAGAATCCAGCAATAGCTGCTAGACTTCTTGGGTCATCTTTCTGCTTTTTCTTCACAGGTTCTTCCTCTTCAACTGGTCTTTTACCCTTTGCCTTTTCATCTAGATACTTCTTCCTTCTGGTGTAAGTTTGCACTGAGGGATCAGAAGAAGATTCAGCCTTTTCAGCTTCTTTGGGAAGAGGTTCAGGTTCAGCCTTTTCTTGCTCATCTACTGCAGCAGTAGATTCTCTTTGTTGCTGTTCTTCACAGAGTTTTCTGATAAATTCCTTTTGCATATCAGATAGGGACATAGCAGGAACCAGTTGCATACTCAATTCCTTTTCAATTGGCATTGGACATTGAGGTATGACAACAAAAGGATCAGTATCAGTCCCTTGGTTCACTATTAAGTCCCAGAACTCCTCATCAATAACAAAGTCTTCAGCAAAGAACATGTCCAGTTCTTCTATCATGTCACTGAACTCAGTTTCTTCAGTGTGGACTTCTTCAGGCTGACTTGTGTAAACAATCATCTCCATGCTAGATGATGTATGCTTTGATCCACTAGGTTCCCCTCTTTTTCAGCCTCAGAGAATCTCATCTTTTTGGCTGGAGGGGAATCATCACCACTGTCTCCAGATGACTCTTTGTCGCTATCATCTTTGTCATCCTCTCTTCTTCTCTTTTCTTCCATCTTATCACCTTCATCTTCATTGTCTTTCTCTGCCTCCTGCTTTAGTTTGACAAGCATTTTCAGCTCAGAGACTCTCTTTTTAAGAGCTTCCACTTGCCTATCAAGGTCACAGATAATGGTAGACTGTTCTTCAATAACTTCTTCTTGATCTTCCATAACTATTATTTGAATGTTCAAGGTGTCCACTTGACCACTAATCTCTTCTCTTGAGTGTTGAAGAGCAGCTTTCAACATCTCAATTTCTTTATCCTTCTCCTCCTTTTCACTCTCATGTTTTTCCTTCACATCCTTCAGTTCTTTTTCCTTCTCTTTCAATTCCACCAACCTGTCTTGCAAGATAACTGATCTGTTTCTTTACATCTTTTCAATCTTGGCAATTTTCTAAAGCAAGTTAGAAATCATCTCATCTCTCTCGTCAGGCATGTTCACTCCAGATTCAGCATAACTCTCTGAAAGAGCAGCCTCTGATACAACTTGCCTTACAGGCATCCTGGTGGGATGATCCTCCTCATCAGATGATGATTTGGATTCCTCAAAAGAGCTGGCAGAGTCACCAAACTCTTAAGGTTCAGCTGAGGATGGTGATGGGATAGGTGTATGGTGAATGGGAGATTTGATAGGGTGATGGATTGGTGAGTGTATAGGAGAGATGTGGGTTGAGTGAATAGGTGAGTTTATAGGTGATATATGGGGTGAGTGAATGGGTTGAGGTTGTTGAGATGGGATTGGTAATCTCAGAGGTGATTGTAATAGTGAAGACATGACTGGTGAGACTATATCAGCTTCATGAACAGTAGGTCCAGTGTGAAGATCACCACCTACATCACCATGTGGTGACACTGGCCTCTGTCTATCCTCAGAACCAGCAGCTTGCTCCTCAACATGTTGTTGAATAGGGGCAGCTTGTTCTTCTTCATGAGCAGGCTCATCAGCAGAAGCCTCTTGTTCTTGTATTCCTCCTTGATTGATTTGTTGCAACATCCATGGCAAAAGAAGGAAGAATGTACCACTGTAGAAATTTCTTGGATCTCTCTTTTTGATGTACTGATAGGACTTGGCATTGTAGTGAGGGATGTCCATAACTGGTCCTACGGGTGCAAGATCAGGGAAAGCTTCATTGATGAAGCACTGTATAAATCTGGGGTACATCAAAAACATGTGCCTTCTACCCTCTTGGACATTTGAGACCAATCCATTGAAGATGTATGCAGATATGTTGAAAGGTTGGTTAGTGCACACAGCACAGATGGCTGAGGATGTAGTCACTGGAATATCATTCCATCCAATCTTCCTCTTGGATAAGCAATGTTGGAAGAAATGAATCAGAAACCTCCATTGCAGATCCACCAATCCTTTCACTATTTGCTTTCCTTCAAAACCACCTTCATAACCAATGTTGGCAAAGAAGTCCATAATCTCTTCATCCTCAAGCTCTAAAGGAGTATCAGCATCATCTCCAAACTGTAGACACTGTCTAACAGTTTGCTCAGTGATTGCAAGAGTGTGGTCATATGTGATTCTTCCAGTTAAGGTCCTTACACCATCAACTTCTACTACTTCAGCAATTCCCCAAAATGATCTAATGAAGTTCTCATAGATAATGAGTCTAACTGTCATAGCATAAATAACTCTTGTAGTCAACATGAATCGAATCATATCTCTTAATCCTTCTGCCTCAACAACATCAGGGTCAAGAAAACCACTGACATTATGGAGCTCGCTCCATTTGAGGTTAGCCATTGTACCCTGCATTCAAGGCATATGAATTAGAATAATGAATACTGTATATCAGAAGGTTTATCATAAATCAGACTAACTTTATCACATTTTGACTTTTCTTGGTCAAAATTGAGTGTTCATGTATACTGTTTCATATGAATTTCACCTAATCTGATTTAGTGATGCATGTTCATTTTGATGAGTTATTGATGATTGTATTTATTATCCTCTCTTAGTTTTAACTCATTTCAACCATTGAACTGTCATTTGATTTCAACATTTTAGTTTTGACATGCCCTGTTCGTACGTTGAACAGAAATGATGAAAATCCTTTGTTTGTTGATTCCTTCATGATTAGTATGTGTCTTTCAGTTGAAATCATCAATGGTTCATGAACATTTGTTTGATTTTTGTATGATTCTTTCTTGACCTAGGTTACTAAGTTCATGGTTCGGGTGAATGTTCGACAATTAGGGTTATGAACATTTTGGGATTTTCACCTTTTCCTCGATAATACTGTTGTGATGAATTGAAGATGAGTAAATGGTGATGAATCGAACTTAGAACACAGGTTTGAAAGATGAGGTAGATGATGAAGATGAACGGTAGCTTTAATGGCGCTCGTCTCACTTTAAGTCTCTCAATTTTGAAAAGTATTAAATGACCCTTTGATTTTGGATTATATAGTCAATTTAATGTGGATTTCAAAATTTGATAAGTTTTAAAACAAGTGCGCCCAAGTTTTAAAATTACTGTAGCAAATGCGGTTGAAGAAATGTTCATCAGTATTTGTGTACTGTAGCAAATGCGGAAGAACAAATACTAGTCAGCATTTGTTCACTGTAGCAAATGCGGATGAACAAATACTTCAACTTTCATCAAATGCGGAAGAGTAAAAGTTTGTCCGCATTTCTTCCACTTATGCTTAATGACAGAAGAGTGTGATCACATATCATACTTTATGATGACACAAGTTTACAACCAAGTTTAAGTGTTGATTTATTCTTTTCAAAAGAACTACAGTTGAGGAAAACAAATGCGGATGAGCATAAATTTCGTCCGCATCAGTTTTGCATACTTAAAACTTGGTGGTGAGACTAATGCGGTAGAGTGATTTTGTCTGTATTAGATTTTCACTTGTGTTTGATTTCACAAAACCATTACCCGCATTGGTTGAATGCTTGGGTTACCTTCACCCGCATTAACCAATACTCTTACCTGCATTAAGTTTGTACTTAATGTTTTTGCTTTGGTTGGTTTTGGATGAATTTTCTCTGATGCTTTATGAAGATGTGTCTGTTGCCTGATTCTTATGAAGTTTTGACTGATTTTGTGATATCAATTCTTGCTTGGATTGACTTGTTCATCAGTGGTGAATCAAGTTCGCATTGTTGACTGATCATGGTCTTTTGTGCATCAAGATGTCTGCAAGAACTGAGATACTATGGTATAACTTTTACAACAACACAGACAGATTTTCTGATTTGGCAAATTGTTTTTGGTTTTTCTAATTTTTAAGAAAGGAAACACCTGTACAAAATTGATCAAAAATTTAAATTACTCCCCCTAAAGTTTATATCCATAATAGATAGAAACTTTTAAGGATTTGAAAAATTTTGAAAATAAAATCTTTTTGTGATTTTTGCTTTCTTTACTGTACAAGAAGTTGAGTTATACCTTTCTTTGGGATCATATCAATCTTACCTTTCACAAGTGCAAGCAATTGTTAGTAAACAGACATGGTCATGAACATATTGATTGCAGGTATGTTTGTCCTCTTAAACTCATACTTGGTTAATATTCTCATGCAAATGATCTTATCATGTTTTTGAGTTGATTGGGTATTCAACATGTACCTCACACTCAAAAGCATGTCAAGGTCAACCATCTGCATGCAATGTATGGTAGAACTTTCAACATCTTACTTGACCAGGATACTTAAAATTAGAAATCTCATATTACTTGATCCTCATTGGGATTCTTTTATTTTTGATCCTTTTATCACTTTTGATCCATATTGGGATTCTTTTCACTTCACTTTGGAAGGTGATCTCTTAGGATTCTTTTGTTTCATTCATTTTGAATGATTTTTATTCTTTTTGTTTCATCCAAGTTGGATGTGTTCCGCATTGGGAATCTTGATGGATCAGCACATCAACACTATGTGCTTGTTTCTCCAGGTCTTTGCTTAGCAAAATAAAGGAGGAACTGATGTGAGTGAAAGAGATTCATAATTCATCATTACCTGGTATGTTTAGGTTGCTACACACACACACTTGGATAAGTCAAAACTTACACATACTATGAGATGACAGCATCACAGTTGAATATAAGTTTTAATTTATCACTGCATGTGGTTTCTTTTCCAAGTTGAGCCTACCAACATATCAGATAAGTCATGTCAGTCATTTAAGTTTTATAAATAAGCACAGTGAATGATATAACGACTGTAATTATATCATTTCCCAATGATAAACTATATACTTCTTCTTTTGATTTCTTTTTGATAATATTTTTTTAAAATATTTGAATGTTTTTGTTGGTTTTCATTTTACTCAAGATTAATCATGCCAATTGATTGAACTAAGAATTCAAATCTGGTTGGATCAAATGCCTTAGTGAATAAATCAGCTAATTGATTATCAGTGTGAACTTGCATTAATTTGATTAATCCTTTTTCAGAACAGTCTCTCGAAAAGTGATATCTAATTTCAATATGTTTTGTTTTTGAGTGTTGAACTAGATTATTAGTTATAAAAACTGCTGCTGTGTTGTTAATGTAAATTGGAGTGTGCAGAATGTTAAAACCATAATCAAGCATCTAGTTTTGAATCTAGAGAACTTGAGAACATCATGTAGATGCTGCTATGTACTCAGCTTCTGCTGTTGAGACAGAAGCATTTGTTTCCTTTTTGCACTGCCAGGATACCAGTCTAGGACGAAGAAATTGACAACCGCCAGAAGTGGATTTCTTGTTGAAGTTGCATCCCCCATAATCACTGTCAGTGTATGCATAGAGATAGAAATCTCCTTCCTTTGGATACCATAGTCCAAGAGCAGGCTTCCCCTTAAGATATCTAAATATCCTCTTGACTGCATTGGCATGAGATTCCTTGGGATCTGCTTGATATCTGGCACACACACAAACACCAAACATAATGTCAGGCCTACTAGCTGTTAGATACATTAGTGAACCTATCATTGAATGATAGTGTGTCTGATCCACTGATTTGCCTTCAGGGTCAGGTCCATTCTTCACTTTAGTATCCACAGGAGTTCTGCTGGACTGACAGTCAGCAAACTTGAATTTCTTCAGCATTGTTTCCATATATTTTGATTGATTGATGAAGATTATGTCTGTTGTCTGTTGGACTTGTACTCCCAGAAAGAAAGTGAGTTCTCCCATAGCACTCATTTGGAATTTTGAATGCATGAGATTTTCAAAGTCTTTACACAGAGTCTTATTTGTTGAGCCAAAAATGATATCATCCACATATATCTGTACAAGCAATATGTCCTTTCCTTTTCTTTTTCTGAAGAGGGTCTGATCAATCTTCCCTCTCTCATACCCATTTTCGAGAAGGAAGGATGATAGAGTCTCATACCACTTCCTTGGAGCTTGCTGAAGACCATACAAGGCTTTGTCCAGCTTGTATACCCTATGTGGAAAATCTGGGTCTTCAAATCCAGGAGGTTGACTTACGTAGACCTCTTAAGCAATCTTTCCATATAGAAATGCACATTTCACATCCATTTGATAAACAGTGAATTTCATGGATGCTGAATATGCAAGAAAGATTCTTATGGCTTCTAGTCTGGCTACAGGTGCAAATACTTCATCATAATCAATTCCTTCTTCTTATGTGTATCCCTGAGATACTAGTCTTGCTTTATTTCTAATGACAATTCCTCTGTCATCAGTTTTGTTTCTGTATAGCCACCTAGTACCGATAGGGTATTGTCCTTCGAGAAGATCTACCAGCTGCCATACATCTTGTTTCTTGAATTGCAACAACTCTCCCTACATTGCTTCAATCCAACTGTTGTCTTGAAGAGCCTCTTTGATATTTTTGGGTACTGTTTGACACAGAAAGCATGAGAACAGGCAGATGTTAGCTATACTTGACTTGCTCCTTGTCACCCATTCATTTAGTTCACCAATGATGTTGTCAACAGGATGATCTTTGTGTATTCTTGTGGTTGGAATTGAGTCACCAGCAATGGTTACATCAAGATTGGAGACATTCAGTTCATCTTGGTGCGAGGAAACTTCTTCTTGTACTGTTAGGGTGCTATGAAAGTAATCAAAATTTGTTCCAATTCCTGCTTCAGTGTCAGCAGGGATTTGATTACTCCCATCATTTTAAGTTCTTTCTGTGTCAACCGGAGGGATGACATGAGTTTGAGTTCTAACTTCTTCTTGGTTTCTCGCTTCAATAGATGGCATCTCTGATGGAGAGGGTATTGTACTAGGACCATCCTCAATTGAAGCACTTTGATGTTGGACAGTATGTCTGACAGGACCAGCTTGTAGTGGAACCTCTTCATTATGTTGCTCAGTAGAAGTTGGAGGAATCATTGGAAAGTCACTCCTTCTTTCTACTAACGATGAGGGTACAGCTGATTGTAGGTTTCATGCATTAGACATGTGAAATTGGTCAAAAGATTTAGTAAATAAGTCAATATCAAACAACCAATCAGGACCATTAGTTGATTTGGGAAATGAATGTTCCTTGAATTGAACATTTGTTGATTCATCAATAATGTTTAATCTAGGATTAAACACTTTGTAAGCCTTTGAAACAGAAGAATATCCTACAAAGAATCCTTCATCAGACTTGGATGAAAACTTTCCCAAATGGTCACGGGTGTTTAATATTGAGTCAGGACAGCCAAATGATCTGAAAAATACAATGAATGGCTTTCTTTGAAAAATTAGTTCATAAGGTGTCTTATTACTTTCTTTGGCGATCAAGTTCTATTTTGTACAAAGCAAGATGTGTTAACTGCTTTTGCCCAAAAGGTGATTGGCAGTTTAGCATCTGCTAGCATAGTACGTGCTGCTTCAATTAGTGTTCTATTTCTTCTTTCAGCTACTCCATTTTGTTAAGGAGTCCTAGCTGCACTAAATTGATGAGCTATGCCTTTGGTTGTACAAAACGAACTCATATCTTCATTTTTAAATTCAGTCCCATTATCACTTCTTATTGTTTTTGTTGATACATATGTACCTAGATTCTGATCTCAATGTAATATCTTGTAATGTCTTACACATATGTAATAGAAAGATGATTAATGAAATGCAAATGGTTGTATGTGCTTATAATGTTTAATGTTTCATTAATGGGTTGTGTAATGTATGGTTGATAAATTATATAGGTAGGTGATTGTTTGAATTGATATGTGTAATGTAATGATAACTAATACGTTCAAACTTATCATTATGAAGTTATCATGCGAATGGACCATGCCAATGGACCATACGCATGAACAACTTCATCCGAATGACTCAGTCGCACGACTGAACCAGGAGACTGGATCAGTCGTAAGACTAGAGCATGAGATTGAACCAGTCGTACGACTGAATGCTCAGTCGTGCGTATGGATCAAGCGCATAGCTCAATCGCACGACTGAACCATGCGTATAGTTCAGTCGCACGAATGAGAAACCCTTACCTATAAATACCACCTAATTCGTGGTAAAGAAAGACACTTCGAATACTTGGAACCCTAGTCGACCCAGAGCGTCCTGTTCGTCCATTCCAAGTTCATAGAACGTCTGAGATCATCCCTAGTCCATTCTTAACGTTTTCTAATCGTTAGGTTTGATCTTGATTACGTTCTCCCTGATTTCATCACCAATCAAATAGGATTCCACACTATTTGATCCGGTATAACAAAGAATCAGTTAGTACTCTGTACGTACACGGTCCTAACAAGTGGTATCAGAGCATAGGCTCTTGATTCTTCGTGGATTCAATCAAGTTTTTGGTAAAGTCAACGTTTTACGTGAAAAGATCCAATCTTTTTACTAAAAAATCAAGTTTTTACGTGTGCATGTTCTGCAAAATCAATATTTTTCAACTTACAGCCATCTAGGGTGTCAAAACTTGCGTTTTAGGTCAAAAGTTGCAAAAACCTCGATTTCAGCACTCTCAGTCGCACGATTATCTCAATCGTACGACTGAAGTCCAGTCGCCTGTTCATTCGCCCGATTGAGTCAGTCGCCTAGTCCAATCGACCTATTGAGTCAGTCGCCCAGTTCAGTTGCCCAGTTGAGTCAGTCAGTCTGTTCAGTCACCCAAGTGTCTCAGTCGCCTGTTCAATCGCACGGTTGAGTTCAATCGCATACTGTTAGTGTCAATCGCATCCCAGTCGTACTCCCCAATCGCATTAACAGTTTTGTTTTCATGTTTAAGTTAACATTCATTATGGACTCCTAAAATTTCGCGTTCTCAGCAGGGAAAGACTCAAGGATCCAAAACTTACTGCTACTGGAAAATGAGATTGGTAATCACAATAAGCCACCTAAGCTTCTGTCTATTGATGAGTTCCCGTAGGGGAAGCAGAGGTTTGAAATTCATCTCAATGGCGTGGATACTAATCTTTGGAACGCTATTGAAACTGGTTACACCATGCCAGTTGGTGCTGATGGTATACCCTTAACGTTGAGTGGACTGACTGATGCTCAAAAGATTGCCTACAATGCTGAAAAGAAAGCTTACGCGATGCTCACCCAGTCTATTCCTAAAGAGATCTTCCATCAGTATTCTGATCATAAACAAAGTAAGAAATTCTGGAAAGCTCTTGAGAAAAGATATGAAGGGAGCTCAACTCTGAAGTCTTTGAAGGCCAAAGCACTTAAGAAAGAATTTGATAATTTTTCTGCCATGGGGAATGAGAGTTTAAATGACATAATTGACCGCTTCTATCATCTGATGAGTGAACTTCACACTCATGGGGTAACCACGTCTAAAGAAGAAAAGGTCTCCAGTTTGGCTGATGGACTTCCAGAAAAATGGGATTCGTTTATTTCCACCTTGAGATACCATTCAGTTCTTGAGACATTGGATATAAATGACTTTATCCTGAAACTGCGAGAGGAAGAAGTCAGACACAAGTACAAGGCAAAGAAGGGTTCTTATGCTCAGGATCCTACACTCTACAATGTTACTCCTTCTTCTACTTCTACTTCCAAAATTTCCAGCGCTCCTCTGCAGACTGCTTTTGTGTCAAATGCATCACCATCTACTGATCAAGGCTCATCATCTGCTAGTAAGTCACATGGTGCATTTGGGGTTCTACAAAGTTCAACAGTTACTCAATCTACAAAGTTGATGAATGAAAATCTGGGAAAAGTAACTGTGGAAGTTGCAAAGGAACACATGGATCTACTTGCTGCAGTAGTTCACTCTTATGATGGGTTAGTGGCTGGTAAGATTGGAAACTGCCACCTAGTTGATGAAGACTACGAGCAGGTTGATGAGAACGAGCTGGAACGTATGGATATTATGTGGGCTCTTCCAAGTGCTGTACGAAGAGCTAAAAAATTTGTGAAGAAAACAGGACAAAATCTCGTGGCTACAAAAGATACTACCTTTAGGTTTGACAAGTCCAAAGTCACGTGCTTCAACTGTGGAGAAAAGGGCCACTTCAAGAGGGAATGTGTAAATCCTAAGAAGACTGGGAACGGTAATCCATTCTCCTCGTTCAACAGGCAAGATAAGGATAAGAAGACAGCTCCAACAGGCAGTGAGTCCAAGGCTATGGTTGCTCAAGGCGATGAAGGACAGGATTGGTCCTTCCGATTCTTATCTGACGGTGAAGCCAACATAGCATCTGTTGAAGACTTAAATGAAGACTCAACGAGTGAGGGGGAGAGCTCAGCTGAGATTGATACTGCTGATTTGGAAGAGACTTTTGCTACAGTTGATGAAATTGTGAAGAATGAGCTGAATGCTGAATCTGAATCACAACCAGCATCTCAGAATGCTTTCATGGCTGGAACGTCCTCATCTGCACAGGTTCTCCGCTATAGTGCGTCTACAAATACATGGATAGTAGATAGCGGAGCTTCCAGGCACATGACAGGAAACACGTCTCTCCTTTTCAATGTCAAACAAATTAAAGGGGGACACGTTTCCTTTGCTGGTAACAAAGGAGGCTACATTACTGCTCAAGGCGAAGTTGGTAATGAAAAGGTAAGGTTCGATAAAGTAAATTTTGTTCAGCAATTAGAAAACAATTTGCTTTCAGTGTCTTAGATATATGACAAGGGTTTTAAAGTGATGTTTGACAACAGCAAGTGTTACATACTGAAGAAAGAGATGGAGATTCCAGAGGAGCAGGTCTTAATGTCAGCATCCAGGTACAATGATCTATATTTATTGGATATGTCTAATGCTTCTTCCTCTGATTCTATAGTTCAGTGTTTCTTATCCAAAGCAACAGAGAAAGAATCCATCTCATGGCACAGAAGAATGGGACACATTAATCACCGGAAGATGAATCATCTGATTCATAACAACTTAATTGAAAGAGTTACTGTCAAGAACTTCCAACTTCCTAATTTTTGTGTCTTGTGCAAGAAGGGAAAGCAGACCAGGAAATCTCACAAGACCAAGCATGTCAATTATATCGAGATGCCCCTGGAGCTACTACACATGGATCTCTTCGGTCCGGTTAGCACGAAGAGTATCGCTAGAGACTGGTACTGCTTCGTAGTCACTGATGACTACTCACGATTCTCGTGGGTGATGTTTCTGAAAGTAAAGTCAGAAACCTTTGACTCATTCAAAGTGCTGGTCACCACTCTTGAATCACTTTACAAGCTGAAGGTTAGGAAAATTCGCTCAGACAATGGAACCGAGTTTAAGAATCAGTGGATGGATGCTTTCTGCAAAGAAAAAGGGAATTGTTCATCAATTCACCTCTGCATACACACCACAGATGAATGGAGTTGCTGAGCGAAAGAATAGGAGCTTGATCGATACAGCCAGGACCATGTTGGCAGACTCAAAACTGCCAGTGCAGTTCTCGAACGAAGCTGTTGCCAATGCATGCTACACACTCAATCGTGTGTCAGTAGTGAAAAGGCACGGGAAGACTTGCTATGACTTACTACAGAAGCGTAAGACTAATCTGGAGTATCTGGAACCTTTCGGTGCTTCTTGTACGCTTCTGAAGAAAACTCAAGAGGGCAAGTTCAATGAAAAGGCAGATCAGGGGATCTTTCTGGGATACAGCATACCCGACAAACGAGTTTACAACAACTCTACTGGTCAGGTAGAAGTATGGTGTAATGTTGATGTTCAACGTTTCACCATCCCCTCTGCTCGAAAAGGTCCATCGTCATTCTTTGACTACGATGGCTTTTTCAAATCATTTAATCTTCCTCAGATAGAATCAGATGATGATATTGCTACTCAGATGATGCACGATGTTCTAAACTCACCGAATCTGGATACTAGCAATGCAACACCTGCAAGTGGTTCATCGGGATCTGCCACAGCTGATCGGGTTGATAGTGAGGACTCATCAGATGATGAAGAAGCAACTGAAACCAGCAATGCGCCAAATGTTGATCAAGAAGGAAGCTCTTCAGCTGCTGAACCTTCATCTTGAAATATAGATACTGAACCTCCAGTCACAACTATGGACTCTGAAGTTGTTGTTCCTACAACTCCCATGACTAGGATCCGTACGAATCATCCGCCAGATGCTATCATTGGTGATCTTCACTCCGGCGTCCAGACTAGAAATCGACTGTATACTACTGATTACGCTGAAGTTATGGAAAAGGGCTATATGAATGACAGGGCTTACAGATGTTTTGTTTCTCAAATTGAACCCAAACACATAAGCGACGCCCTTAAAGATGAAGCCTGGATCAATGCTATGCAAGAGGAGTTGCTACAGTTCAAGAAACTTGCAGTGTGGACTCTCGTTGACTGACCCAGAGAAGTCAAAGTAATTGGTACCAAATAGGTACTAAAATTCAAGAAGGATGACCAGGGTGTTGTTATCAGAAACAAGGCACGGTTGGTCGTTCAGGGATTCAGACAAGTCGAAGGAGTCGATTATAATGAAGTCTTTGCCCCAGTAGCTAGAATGGAAGCTATCCGCATCTTTCTAGCCTACGCCTCTTACATGAAGATCAAAGTCTACCAACTAGATGTTAAGAGTGCATTATTGCATGGAGAAATCCGTGAAGTGGTCTATGTCAGTCAACCCGAAGGATTCGAAGATCCTTATCATTGGGACAGAGTCTACAAGCTAGACAAGGCTCTGTATGGGCTACATCAGGCTCCTCGAGCTTGGTATGAAAAGCTCTCCACCCATCTGTTGAAGCACGGCTTTCGCAGGGGTGTGATTGACTGTACATTGTTCATTAAAGAAAAGAATGGTGATTTGCTTCTGGTGCAGATCTATGTGGATGACATCATCTTCGGTTCTAGAAACGAAGAGTTGTGCAAAGAATTCGAATCTGTGATGAAGGCGGAGTTTGAAATGAGCGCCATGGGAGAAATGAAGTTCTTCCCAGGATTTCAGGTGTATCAAACCCCTACCGGCATCTTTCTGCATCAGACTAAGTATGTAGGTGACATTCTTAGTCGCTTTGATATGGAAAATGTCACTGCTGCTGGTACCCCACTCGCCACAAATCATAATGTGGCTCCTGATGAGAATGGGGATTTGGTGGATGCCACCATGTATCGTGGGATGATTGGATCTCTCATGTATCTCACTGCCTCGTGTCCAGATATCATGTATGCCACATGTTTGTGTTCCCGATATCAAGCGAAACCCAAAGTAAATCATCTGATTGGAGTCAAGAGGATTTTTTGTTATCTGAAGGGTACTCCAACACTGGGGTTGTGGTATCCTCATGATGATGACTTTGAGCTAACGGTGTATAGTGACTCGGATTATGGAGGCTGCAAAATGAATTACAAGTCTACGTCAGCAGGATGTCAATTTTTCGGGAGAAGATTGGTAACTTGGCAGTGCAAGAAGCAGACATCAGTTGCTCTATCTACCTGTGAAGCTGAATACGTTGCCGCCGCCAGCTGCTGCTCTCAAATCATTTGGATACAACAGCAAATGCGGGACTACGGTTTGCATTTCACTTCAACTCCTATATTTGTTGATAATTCTGCTGCAATTACAATAACTAAAAATCCGGTCCAACATCCTAAGACCAAACACATAAGCATCAATTATCACTTCATACGCGACTGCTATGAAAAACATTTAATTGATGTGGTCAAAATTAACACAGATTTTCAACGCGCTGACCTCTACACCAAACCATTTGATAAACCTAGATTTTTCTATCTGCTAGAGGTCAACAGGGTTAAAAAGAAAAGTGATGTTATATTAGAAGAAACAGATACATAGTCCGACACCTGTTTTTATTTATTTTTAGTATTTCTTTTATTTTAATTTTTTTAAATTTCCTTGTCGTATAAAAATCCAAAAACATAAAAAGATTTTCTGTTTTAGAATTTTAGGGGGAGATCATTTATTATTTTAGTATTCATCTACTTAAAAAAATAAAATAAAAAAAATAAAAGGGGAAGGTGAGTAAAGCTGAAAAGGCATAGACAACAAAACTGGAAATGTGACTCGATAAAAATTGGAAAATGATAGTACACAGGGATCGAGTTACTTGGAACACCAAAATGATTTTCTGTTCAGAAATGTTAATTAAATCACTGAAAATTTATAAATCAGAGAAGTCTAAGTCTAACAAAATGGGAAAATGATAGTACGTTTGATTGGTACCGTAACCACTCGGAGAAAGTAGATCTAGGGTTGTGCAAGTGCACCATACGATGTGTCAGTAGATTCAACACAATAGATCAGTAGACATCATCAGTGAATTGGCTTAAATTTAAATAATTCAACAAGTTGTGGGTTTTCATGGTATCCCTGGTCTGCACAATCAATCAATTTCCAATAAGGGGTGAGGAGCAAGCAAATGCCACAAATGTGAGCAAAGACCTGATAAACAGAGCAAAAGATGACAAATGTCACAGAAAATTGTTTATTATAATACATTGCTCTAAGAAGAAGATAGGTAGTGCGCCTCTCTACTGTGCGATGGCACTGACCTGAGGCTTGGCATGACCTACCTGTTCTAAGAATTCATTGTTGTTTGCGCCTCTCTGCTGTGCGATGGCACTGACCTGAGGCTTAGCATCTGTTTGACAATTCTTAGAACCAAATCTTCTAATTCCCAGACCGCTCAAAAATCTCCTGAGGAAGATTGATTACCTTATACCTGTGGAACACACAAATACTTGTTGATGTAATTCATCTAATTAATCGCTGATGTGTGTCAAAAGTCTGTGTATGGATTTAAGTGAACAAATATACTGACAATCATCGTGGCTGCATCGCCTGATGGTCAAAATCAATGAGTATTACATATTAGTTCAAACATGATTCCCAGTTAGTGCTTAGAAGTCTTAGATCAGTACAAACTGTGATATGTCATCATGCAAGGTGTAATTAGCACAAAATGTTCCAAGTAATGGTGTATATGCCTGTCTGATTCCAAATGCGTATGTTCTTGATATTATGTCAATGCTAATAGGCTACACAAACCTGCCCTAACAAAAATCACAAAAAGATGTTCATTTTGTTTGTAGTTTAAAATTTTTTCAATTTATTAGTATAAGTGTGTCAATGTCGGACTGTGTATATTGTTATCTGTTAATGTCACTAAACGAGCTTAACGTTTACTTAAACAAATTGTTTCTGAAAGGTTAAAAGGATCACATCTGAGGTGATCGGGTGGATAAATGGATCACGTCTGAGGTGATCGGGTGGATAAATGGATTACATCTAAGGTGATCGGGTGGATAAATGGATCACGTCTAAGGTGATCAATGGGTGTGTTAATTTAAAAGTGATCATGTCTGAGATGATCAATTGCACATAATGTTTTATCAATTGTTTAAGAAAAACTATGTGTCAGTAAATGAAATGACTAAAATGGCACAAGTATAGCCCAATCGCACAACTTCATGATGAGTATGATCCAGTCATACGAATGGGATATACGATTAAAGAAAATCGTACGATTGGGCCATGCGAATGAGCCCAATCGGCCGATTGAAAGTGACCGACTAGGTCAAACGTGCGAATGGAGGTCAATTGAGCGATTGGAACTGGTCGATTGAGTGAATCGTACGACCAAGTTTCAATCGCACGACTAAGTCATGCGATTAGACTCGGTCGTACGACTGGAGATTGAGTCGGCCGAATGAATTGAGCGAATGGGTTCAGTCGCCCGACTGAGATGAGTTTTAGTATAAATAGGGCACTCAGTCGATCGCAGACCCCATTCGCCCTGATTCTCAAAATCGCACCTTTACTCTACCAAAATTTTATTTGATCTCAAACATCTATTATATTCGATTTCTGACATATTGGCATTGTTATACAGGTATTACACGAATGACTGATGATGTTTACAGTCGAATTTGTTTTGAATCCGAACGTATATGACCTAGTTATTGAACCGACACTAAGTTTGAACAAGAAACTAACTTAATCACTTAAAATGTTAAAATCAATGAATTTAGTCAGTTAGATACATGATTATGAGCCCAAAGAACATAAACTTAAAGTTTAAACTTACAAATTGATCAATCTGAGCCTTAAATTGAATCGATCAGTGCATCATGAGATTGGACCCCAGAATGAACTTCAATCGCACGATTGAAAGGGGCGACTCATTCAATCGGTCGAATGAAGAATGCGAATGGGTTGAGTGTGTCATACGACTGGACTCCAGAATGAACTTCAACCGCACGATTGAAAGGGACGATTCATTCAATCGGCCGAATGAATCATGTGAAAGAGTTCATTCGATCGGCTGACCCAATCGCAGGTTCAGTTACCCAATTGAACTCAAACGCATGATATATCAACCAATTGAAGCCCAGTCACATTATTGCTTAACCGATTGAAGCCCAGTCGTATCAATGTTCAACCGAATGAATTCAGTCGCATCGTTCAATCGTACGATTGAACTGAACTGATTTTATCTGATTTGGTCAAACCCTGTTTCTTTATGTTCTAACGTGCATGTGTTATTTGTTATAGGCAGATGGCTAATCGCTGGTCCATCAATCCAAAGCACAACATATGTGCTCATTTGGATTCCACCTCAAGGAATGGTGGTGAGTTTGCAGGTATCATCGACTTTCTGAAGAGATCACGTATATATAGAGCCATCTCTACACCATGCACTCCCTACCATTCCATTCAGCGATCATTCTGGGAGGGAGCATCAGTTGATCGATCTGAGGAACCTTACCACATCAGAAGTACCATCCTTGGTAGGGAGATCAAGATCACAGCAGCTGATATCCGTCGAGTGTTGGGATTTGGAGACGATGAGGATCATCCGCTAAAGCTGCATCCGCTCACTGTTCGAGGTTGCTTTCTGAGGATTGGTTACTGTGGGGACATCAACTCAGGTGTGCTGAACAAGAGCAAACTGAGCCCCCAGTACAAGTATCTAGCACATGTTATACTCAAATGCATCACGTCTCGGAGGGGTGGGTTTGATGATTTATCTGACCAAATCCAGAATGCCTATGTTGCATTGGTCCTAAACCACCCCTTCAGCTTCTCCAACATGATCTTTACTTATCTGATCGAGAACTTAGAGGCAAAGGGAAAAGAAGGTTTTTGCATGTACCCACGATTTCTTCAGCTGATTTTCGATGAGAAGTTGCCCGATCTGCCCAAAGAGAAGAGCGATGCAGTGGTGTTGGAGATCATGGATGACACCACTCTGGGCAGAATGAAGGTATATAGGGGCAAGTAGGTGAAGCCCGTGTTGAAGAGATTGATAGGGCATCTGGCCCGGGCAGATTATGTGGTGCCAATGAGGTGCCAATGGCGTCATGATGACAGTGAGTCTGACACTGAGTTGATTGCTATACCATCTGATGATTCAGATGATGATGATGGTCATGACGGAGACGGTGGGACAGTTTCTTCTGAGGGCCCCTTTACTCATACAGCTCAGCTATCACCACCACACACAGTCACGGCGACTGCCGGGTTTGTTCATGATTTTTGCCCTCCTGATGATGAAGAAGAAAGCGAAGAAGAAGGTTTGACCAAGAGGGTTGGCAGCAAAGTGGTTGCCACCGAGAGAGGACTGAGGGTTATGTGTAGACAGTCTGGTGCATCAGGGGATACACACACAGAGTCTGACCCTTCGTATGCCCCTGATGAGCCCAGCAACGGAGGAGGAGCACCGTTGTCCACTGGTAAAAGGAGGAAGACCATGGCGCGTCCACATGGTAAGAAGGGAAAGAGACTGAGGTTCACCACATCTGTCACTACCACAGCTACCACCTCAACACCATCCCAAGCCTCTCAAGCCACCACCACTATCCCGACATCTCACACTCCCACATCCACCACCACCACCACTGTACCCCCTACCACTTCATTCACTCCCTCTCCCATATTCACCACAGCCACCACAACCACCACTACTCACCAAACAGGACCCTCATCTTTTCCATCCAGCTCATTCATACCACCAGTTTCTATGGTAGAGCAGCTTGCAGCACTAAACAGCATGGTGCTCAAGCTGCTGGCTTCGGATGAGGCAAAGACGGCTCAGATACAGCAGCTGAGAGAGTTGAGTTCCTCCCAGACTGTTGAGATACATCAGTTGCGAGAGTTGACTTCTTCCCAAGCACAGCTGATCTCTCAACAGACTGATCAGATCACTGGTCTCCTAGAGCACAAAGCTGAGTCGGATAAGAAGCTCGAGGAGTTAGAAGCTGCAAACAAGTCAATATTGCTTAAGCTCAACGGGACTCGAAGTGAGCCCCTCAAGATTGATGAAGGAGATGATGTTGAAGAGGACAATGATGATGAGGATGAAGAAGATGATGATGATGAAAGTGAGGAAGTTGAAGAAGGGGTTGACAACAATGAGATGGTGATGATGAAGGAGAAGATGCTGCCGGAGATCAAGGTGCTGAAGCAACAGAAGAGAGGCGCTCTAAGCAACGTCAAGACCAAAGATCATCTACTTCTGCTCCACCTGATGATACTCCATCGATTGAAGACAAAAGTAACGACTAGCTATTTATCTCTTTGTATTTAAAAGCTTTTGTACTTGAACATTGTGTTAAACTTAATATTATGTAATTGATGTTTATAGCTATTTACTTAATGTTGATTGTGCTTGATTAATTACTAATAAGTACTGTGTCGCATGTTTAAATCAAGCAGATCCAAATTTTCAAAGAGACAAATACGATGTTGAACCCCTTCAGCAGATCAAGCGTTAGTTAACAATGATTCTTGATCTGCAGGGAATCGTAAGGAGGTCAGTCGAATACACCCTCGAAGAGGGAAAGATACTACACAGTTTCACTAAAGAGCAGTTGGCCGAAATGTTCAAGTTAAATGCCGACGAAATAGTGAAAGACGCTCCAGAAGTCCAAGTAGACAGTGATGAAGAACTGCGTGATGTTGATGAGATCGAGATAGAAGATGTGACAGACCAACATTATCCAGAGTACACAGACACCGAAGGTTATGTCATTCCAAATCTGGATGACAATCTAGTCAGTGAGACCTTCAAGACTCTGGATAAAATGGAAGAAGAATCTGATAAACAAGAGGAGATAGCCCGAGCCACAGAGGAGGAAGTCAAAGTTAGAAAGGCTGAATGGGCTGCATGTTTTGAAGATCTACGAGCCCAACGAAGTGCTTCAACGTCAAATGTCTACACAAAGTTGTATAGAGTGAAGAAACACCAAAAGGTGTCGGGCAAGATTATATCGTAGGCTTATTTTGATGATCTTAATGCTTATGCAGTTAAGAGGGAGAAAGGTATTGAATATTTTAGATTCCCACATGATCTAAAAACTCTACCTGGTTTTGAGCTAAACCAACTGGCAAAGCTGAAGCTGCTTTATGCTGATCCTAGAAAGATGTCAGGATGGTTTGAAGCTGCACTGAAGAAAGAGTACCACACCCGGTGGGTAAACTTCAGGTCTCAGCAACCTACGAGGTACATTAGAAGGTCTGAAGTGGATCCACGAACTGGGAAACCCAAGATAGTGCTGAAGTGGCGTCCACCGCGTACCATGTCTAAGATCCTTCTAAGGGAAATGCCACAGGACATCACTCCACACTTCAAGTGGTGGTACTACGATTGGCGAACAGGAGAAGCGGTCACTGTTCTAAATAAAGAAGGAAAAATGGAGGTTATCAGGGTATTCGACCCAATGTGGCTTACTAACTTGTCAGCTGAAGATGTTTACACTTTATACCAGTGGCCACTGTTCTATGACGCGCAAGATATTATACAACCCCTCCAATTCCAAAACGTGATCAGACTCTGCTTTGCATTTGAAATACATGCAGGAGTTACAAGAGAGGAGAAGTACAAGAAATTTGAAGAGGTTATGAGTCAAGTAAGACGTTAGATGAATCTAGGTCCAAGGGGGAGTTTGTTGATACATATGTACCTAGATTCTGATCTCAATGTAATATCTTTGTAATGTCTTACATATATGTAATAGAAAGATGATTAATGAAATGCAAATGGTTGTATGTGCTTCTAATGTTCAATGTTTCATTAATGGGTTGTGTAATGTATGGTTGATAAATTATATAGGTAGTTGATTGTTTGAATTGATATGTGTAATGTAATGATAACTAATACGTTCAAACTTATCATTAAGAAGTTATCATGCGAATGGCCCATGCCAATAGACCATACGCATGAACAACTTCATGCGAATGACTCAGTCGCATGACTGAACCAGGAGACTGGATCAGTCGTAAGACTAGAGCATGAGATTGAACCAGTCGTACGACTGAATGCTCAGTCGTACGACTGAATGCTCAGTCGTGAGTATGGATCAAGTGCATAGCTCAATCGCACGACTGAACCATGCGTATAGTTCAGTCGCACGAATGAGAGACCCTTACCTATAAATACCACCTAATTCGTGGTAAAGAAAGACACTTCGAATACTTGGAACCCTAGTCGACCCAGAGCGTCCTGCTCGTACATTACAAGTTCATAGAACGTCTGAGATCATCCCTAGTCCATTCTTAACGTTTTCTAATCGTTAGGTTTGATCTTGATTACGTTCTCCCTGATTGGATCACCAATCAAATAGGATTCCGCACTATTTGATCCGGTATAACGAAGAATCAGTTAGTACTCCGTACGTACACGGTCCTAACAAGAATCTAGGTCCAAGGGGGAGTTTGTTGATACATATGTACCTAGATTCTGATCTCAATGTAATATCTTTGTAATGTCTTACATATATGTAATAGAAAGATGATTAATGAAATGCAAATGGTTGTATGTGCTTATAATGTTTAATGTTTCATTAATGGGTTGTGTAATGTATGGTTGATAAATTATATAGGTAGGTGATTGTTTGAATTGATATGTGTAATGTAATGATAACTAATACGTTCAAACTTATCATTATGAAGTTATCATGCGAATGGCCCATGCCAATGGACCATACGCATGAACAACTTCATGCGAATGACTCAGTCGCATGACTGAACCAGGAGACTGGATCAGTCGTAAGACTAGAGCATGAGATTGAACCAGTCGTACGACTGAATGCTCAGTCGTGTGTATGGATCAAGCGCATAGCTCAATCGTACGACTGAACCATGCGTATAGTTCAGTCGCACGAATGAGAAACCCTTACCTATAAATACCACCTAATTCATGGTAAAGAAAGACACTTCAAATACTTGGAACCCTAGTCGACCCAGAGCGTCCTGTTCGTCCATTCCAAGTTCATAGAACGTCTGAGATCATCCCTAGTCCATTCTTAATGTTTTCTAATCATTAGGTTTGATCTTGATTACGTTCTCCCTGATTGGATCACCAATCAAATAGGATTCCGCACTATTTGATCCGGTATAATGAAGAATCAGTTAGTACTCCGTACGTACACGGTCCTAACAGTTTTGACTTTAAGATCAATTTGATTTTCAATTTTGGTGATAAAATCTTTTATTAATTAGGACGCTTCATTTTTATGAAGTAGGAAGAAGACCCATGTGAATCTAGAAAAGTCATCTATGATCACCAAAAAATATTGCTTCTTTCCCATACTCATAACATGAGTTGGACCAATAAGATCCATATGAAGTAGTTTCAATGGAGAATTGTTGGAGTTCACCAACTTTAGCTTATGAGACGACTTGTGTTGTTTTCCTTTGAGACACGCTGAACAATGGTCAATGAAGTGGAATTCTTTTTGAGGTAATCCAATTACATGATTTCCCTTGACCAGTCTGTTCATGTTTTTGAAATTTGTGTGTCCCAATCGTCTGTGCCAAAGTTGTGATTCATCAAAAGATGCTTTTGATAGAAGACATGTTTCTTCTTTTGGTGATGCAGAATTGAGGTTAATGACATAGGTGTTATTCTTCCTTGGTGTTTTCAAGACAACCCATTCTTCAGGAATTTGAAATCCTGGTCTCAGAATGTAGCAATAAGTGTCAGTGAAGTGAGTAGAATATTTCTTGTCACAGATCTGAGACACGCTGAGATGATTGAAGTTCAGTTGTTCGCAGTAGTTCACTCTATCAAAGCTCAGCATTCCACTTGTCATAGATCCTTCTCCTGTAATTCGACCACCATGTGAATCTCCTCCAAATGCCATAGTAGTTCCTTGAATGTGCTTGAAATCATAAAGGAGGGAACGATCTCCAGTCATGTGTCGGGAGCACCCACTGTCCACATACCATGAACTGTTGGACCTGTATGAATGTCCCTGCAAGCACAGAAAGAACTAATTAGAGTGTGAAACCCAAGCCATGATGGTCTTGGGCTTACCGTTTCTATCCATGATAGTAACCTGTTGGTATTTTCCTCTAAACTGGTGCTTTGATGATGGAATCATGCTTGATTTGTTTCTGAAACTCGAATGGTTTATTACTTCAACTGAAGAGTCAGATGAGTATTCAAATCTTTGATACCTGTTTCTTTTCAGAAAGTTTATTCGTTTTTTGTTATCAAACATTGCTTTAGAATTATAAAAATCATTAGTTTGTTTTACTACTTGATTTTTATTTCTTTTGATTCTGTTTGAAGTTCTCAGATTTTTCACATCATCATCAGACTTGGAGACTCTGTGATGAGGACGACCATTGATCTTATGATTCTCAGACATGATTGGAGATATAGGTTTATTCTGAGGTATTCTCAATCCCTTTTGTTTAAAGAAACAATCAGATGTATTGTGATTTGTCATGTTGTAGACAGAACAGTATTTGTTGAAATAACAGTTCTTGGTGGAGTGATTCTTCATATCACAGATTGAACAGTATTGATTGTAAAAGCATTTATCTGTTCTGTGATTAGACCTCTCACACACATCACAATACATGTGTTTGTTTCTAGCTACAGATCCTAGTGTTGCGGATTTTGTAGCTTTGGCAGATTTGGAATTAGATTCATTTCTTAGTTTTGATGACAAAGCCTGATCAACCTTGTTAGTAGTTCGTTTCACAATACTACTGATTTTGCTTTTCTAAGGCTGGTTATGCTTTCTTGATTTTTGCCTAATCTCTCTTTCAAATTGATTCACATGCTCTTTATTGAAAATATCAAAGCCAACCCCTTGCTTTGATTGTGAAGTTTGAGGGTCTGAGTTAGTTTTAGTTTTTGTGAGCTGAGAAACTTTTCTTTTGATGGATGGTGAATCAGTGTCTAATTTGATTGAATTTTTAAGAGATGTTTATCTCACTATCAGATCTACTTTCAAGGTAGATTCACCTTATTAGATTTTATTTTCTTTTCCTTGGAAATTGTAGGAATGAATTTCATAAAAGGAACAATAGCCTTGATTGGGCTATCTGTTTTGATCATACTCACTGTCTGTTCTGAACACTCCTTGATTTTAACTAGGTGACCTAACTTGATTTTGTCCTCATTTGTTTCAATGTAAACACTAGGTTTATTTTAAGGATTGGTGACTTGTTTTACTATTGTTTTCGGTTCAATAGTGTTAGGTTCATTTTCCTGGTTGAGTGTGATAGAATCAGGCATGACAGTGTAGTTGTCATTGTATGGTGGTGGACAAGAGTTGTATCCAATACCAGACATGTCTTTGGGATCCTTTTGAGAATCAAGCACCTCTTGCAGCTTTACTGATGACTGTTAAAACTTTTCTAGTTTCAGTTCAGTAAGATTTTGTTTAGTTTTAGATTGAGCTAGTTTTTCAGTCAGTTGCTCATTCTCAGCTGCAAGAGTGTACTTTTCACCATGCAATTTCTCAATGTCAGAGATGAGAGATTTAATTTTGATTTCAAAGCTTTTTATTTCTCTTTTAAGCATCTCTGACTTCACCTTTTCTTCTTTAATTTTATCAGCCAGTTTATGATTATGCTCTCTATACCCTTGCAGTTCATTTATGCATTTATCACTATAAAGGTTAGATTTTACCTCAGTAGGCATGGGAGAAGGTCCATTATTGATGTGAGCCATGAGTGCATGATTTTGAAATTGAGGCTTTACTTCCTCAGCATACATGCTCCAGTCACACACTCTATCATGCCTGATAACAAGAGCATTTGCTGATGACTGATTGCTTCCATAAGCTTGATTAGTCAGTTAGGGTTGAGTCTGATGTGATTGTTGATGATGATGGAGCTGTTGTTGATGACTGTAGGAGTGAAAGCTTGAAGATGGTTGTGATGATGACTGGCTCTGAGAAGGCCTTTGTGCATTATAGTTTCTTCTGGGAGCATTGCATTCTCTAGAGAAGTGGCCAGTCATACCATAATTGAAGCATTTCACTTTTGATTTGTCATATCCAAGCTTGGTGTTTTCATTAAGGTGAAGCTTTTTCCCTTTTCTGAAAAACTTCTTTGCTCTCATAGCAATCATGGCCATTTGCCATTGCAAGTCCATTTCCTCCACATCATCTGGATCCATTTCTTCCAGATCCTCTTGGATCAGATGTGCAGATGTAAGTCTTCCACCCAAATAGGCTTCAAAGCTGGCAACAAATGCATTGTAAGTTGCCTTTTGTTCTTCAGATTTTGAATCATCAGGAGTAGGAGTTGTAGATAATCCTGATGATTGACTTGTTAAAGTTGATGGAGAAGATGTTGTTGGTCTGTTGGATGGTGGGGCTGTAGTGAATCCAGTTGCTTTAGTTTGATCCTTTGAGGAGATGAAATCATCCTCCTCAGCAATGAAGGCATTTTCCACAGAGTGATTATCCGTGGGAAACTTGTAAGCTTCAACTAGTCTGGGTCCTCCCAGATTTCTGCTTCTTTCATCCAGTTCCAAAGCTTCTATCGTTGTTATCATGATATCCAGGGTGGTGCTCTCCAAATCAAGAGTATTCTTCAGCATAGTCATATTTTGTTTCTAATTTTCAGGAAGACTATGTAACATCTTCTTGTTTAAATCCTTTGACTTGTAAGTAACACCCATGATATCTAAATCATTCACCAGCTGCACAAATCTATGCAACTGTTTAGAGATGGACTCCCCTTTGGAGTGATGAAATGTCTAATACTGGTTCACAAGCTTGTCTTTGTTGATTTCAGCCACTTCACTGCTTCCTTCACACATGATTTGCAGTGCATCCCATATAGCTTTTGCAGTGCCATAGTTTTCCAATCTTTTAAGCACACCCATTTTAAGTGCTTGAGTAAGTATGGAGTAAGCTTTGAGGTCAATCTTCATATTCTTGTAATCATCATCATCAAGGGTAAGATCTTCAATAGGAATTCTTGTGGTCTTGTACAGTGCAGCTTGATCTGCAGATAGTGTAACTGGAATGTGTGGGCCTTTGCATATTGAGATCCAATAATCAGGATCAACACCCGTAATATAGTTCATGAATCTGATTTTCCATTGTTTAAATTCAGATTTATGTTGAGCATGGGTGGTTTTGAGGCATGCCCAAGTTCAGAATAATTATGTGAATCCATAGTTACTTGTTAGTTTTAACTTGTTAAGATCTGGATTTAAGTGGTTTTATGGTCAATTAGTCCAAATAGTCCAACAAGTCCGAACTTAGTCCTGTAACAATGGATCTGCTGAGAATATGTAATTTTCAGCTTTTGATTTTCTGTTTTTAGTGACTGTGCAACCTGAACTGTTTGTTCGAAGAGCAGATCTTCGGGGGAACAGTAGCAGTTGAGTATACTAGTGAGTATTCAGTTTGAATACTGAGAAGAGATGTTTGAAACCTCTAAACATTAACTCAATCAATAGATCATTCGGGTTAAACCTAGATCTGAGCAGATCTAAGTAATAACCGAGAGCCAAGGCTCTGATACTAATTGACTGGACTTTTTGGAGAATGATATTCTCTGTTGATATGAATCAACAAGGATCGAATATGAAGATTGAGTCAATGATTGAAAGGCAGAATCAAGCAATCAATGAACATAGAACTCTTGATATACTCATAAATGCATTCTTCTATTAATTAGATGAACTGTTACAGAGTAAATGCTAGGGTTTAGCAAGCTACAGTAACAAGACAGCTAACATGGGAGAGAAACAAAGTATATTCTGATTGTCTATCTCAAAAGTTGTGTAAACAGTCACACAAAAAGTCTACCTCACATACGAGGTTTCTATTCTATTTATAGGCTGACACACAGCTTGTACAAAATGACTAAACTAGCCTTAGTCTAAGTCTTCATCAGCATTTGTTCTTTGTCATCCGCATTAGCTAATGCAGATGAGTATTTCTTCATCAGCATTGTTCTTCTATTAGCCCCATTAGTGTTTGGTCATCAGCATTAGTTAATGCGGATGAGCAAACACTTGGCCGCATTTGTTGCTGGTCATCCGCATTAGTTAATGCGGAAGAACAAATGCCTTGTCTGCATTTCATCGGCTGTCCGCATTAGTTAATGCGGAAGAACAAATACTTGTCAGCATTTGTTCTTGGTCATCCGTATTAACAAATGCGGATAGCCAACACTTGTAATTTTCTTCTCATGCAGGATCTTCTTTATGTGCATTTTTTTCTTGGACTTGGGGAGAAACCAGCAGAACAACCATCCACCTCTTGAATTGGCATGTATGATCCTTTCAGGGTCTAACATTATAGTTTGTGTTGGAATAGATGTGGTGTGTGGAATGGTGGTAGCTGTAGTGGTGGTGGTAGTTGTGATGAGAGTTATGGATGTAGTGGCTGTGGTGGTGGTAGGTGTGGTAGGGATGGTGGATGTAGTGGCTGTGGTGGTAAAAGAGGTCACCAGCACTATACGTCTTCTTTTGGCCTTTTTGCCATGTGGCTATGCCATCCTCTTCAATCGTGAGCCCTTGGAGCTCTGGGCTCTCCCTGAGCTTGGCTGGGGAGGTGTGTAGGTAGGATCAGCAGTGTCAGTACCCTTAACCCCAGCCCGTCATCCTCTAACCGCCTCCATACCCCGGTCAGTAGCATTCACACGACTATCAACTGTCCTTGTGAGGGGCTCCTCATCAGACTCCTCATCTTCATCATCTGGAAGAAAGTCCCGATGGATGGGTGCCTGCTCCAATCCACCGGGAGCTGAGGAACTAACATGTGTGGGTGGTGGAGACGTAGTGGAAGTCTCCGTGGCCCTTGGTTCACTAGGGCCTGTATGTCCACCACCCTGACCGTCATCGTCGTCATCGTCATCCTCCTCAACAGCAGCCATGATTGGCTCAACATCTGAATCACTGTCATCGTGACGCCACTTTTTACGAGCTGGCGCCATGTAGTCCTCCCTGGCCAGGTGGCCGAACAACCTGCTAACCGGGGGCTTCCCCTACTTCCCTCGATAGACCTTCATCCTCCCCAAGTTTGTGTCGTCCATAACTTCCAGCAACATCGCATTGTCCTTCTCCTTGGGAAGGTTAGGGAGCTTCTCATCAATCATCATCTGATGAAACCTCAGGTACATGCAGAATCCCGCTTTCCCCTTGGCTTCTATGTTCTCGACCAGATACGTAAAGAACATCCGTGAGAAGCTGAAAGGATTGTTCAGCACCAACACCACATACGCGTTCTGGATCTGATCAGACAGCTCATTGAATCCTCCTCTCCTGAGGCTATGCACTTCAGGATCACATGTGCCAGATACTTAAATTGAGGGCACATGTTACTCTTGTTAAGTACGCCGACGTTGATATCACCGGCGTACTTGATCCTGAGGAAACATCCCTGTACCGTTAGGGGATGCAGCTTGGTTGGGGGTGCACCATCGTCACCCAAGTCCAAGACTCGCCTGATATCCTTTACACTGATCTGGATATCTTCCCCACAGATAGAGCTCCTAATGCAGTAGGGCTTTGTAGATCTGTCAACAATGGCGTTCTCCTAGAATGTCTGCTGGATCGGCCTGTACAGTATACGTGGTCTAGATATGGCCATGAAGATCCTCGAACGTCGTAGAAAGGCTATGATCCCGGTAAACTTAGAGGCGTTCCGGGATGTGGGGTCCTGATGAGCACATATATTGTGCTTCGTGCTCATCGTCCATCTATCTGCAATAATGTTGCAATACAATGGAAAAACACATTAGTTTCGTTCATAATACATAAACGATTTGACTTAGAACAGATTTTGACCAATCTGGTTCAATTGTGCGATTGAACCATACGACTGGGTTCAGTCGTACGATTGAGCCTTCGACTGAGTTCAGTCGTGTGCAAGGCCATGCGGTTGAGTCAGTCGTGCGACTAAATCACTGATTGGTTCAATCGTGCGATTGAACCATGCGATTGGCTCAATCGTCCGACTGAAGTTCATCAGTCTGTCCATTTGCATAAACCCCTGTGCGACACCATAATCTTGAATCTTGTCACCAAATGAAATTAGACGTCGTTTTTAGGTTCATATGGTTCGCAGGGACTCAATATAGCACTTAAACTCCTTTAAATCGACATTTTTAATCATTTAAGTGGTCTATTTTAGGGTTTGCGTCCCGGTTATTAGTTTGAACAATTTAGGTCATTTAGGTTCGGTTAGATTTCTTGTTTGTCCCGATTCCTATCGCAAGTTACCTGTAGATGAATACACTTAGGGTTAGAACACAAATCAGAATGCGATCTCAAACGTTTGAAATTTTGGTAGAGTAATAGGGCTTAGGTGGTTTTTCAAAAGTTTGAAGTCTGGTAGAGATTGCGACCGAATGAGCCTATATTTATATTGTTTTGGGTTTCAGTCGTGCGACTGAACCCATACGCGTGGCTCAATCGTGCGACTGAGGTTCAGTCATGTGACTGACTCATACTCCTCTCTTCAGTCGTACGACTGGCTCAGTCTCCTCTCTCCAGTCGTGCGACTGGCTCAGTCTTGTGGTCTGTTGGTACACATGTCCCCAGTTCTAGTCTAATGAGCTTCAATGTAATAGAACTTCTTCTTGTAACACGTATGTAACGTTTGATCATTATAATGAGAATCTCTTCTATTTATGTTTATTGGTTGTTTACATGTTATATCTATTCATATCAATTATTAGTACACGCATATATGACAATGTTATATAGGTTTACAGTTGTTAGACATAGGTTTGAACCATCAAAGGTTCAAGAATGTGTTTAACTAAGTTATCTGATTCAGTCACACGACTGGACCATGCGAATGGGCCAGTCATACGAATGAACCAGGTGATTGAGTCATAAGACGGACTCAGTCGTCCGAATGAACCAATCGTATGACTCAGTCGCACGACTGAGCCAGTCGCTTGGCTCAGTCGTACGAATGATAGTTGTAACCTATAAATACCACTTAATTCGTGGAAAAATACAACACTTCAAATATTTGAAACCCTAGTCGACCCAGAGCGTCCTGTTCGTCCATTCCAAGTTCATAGAACGTCCCAGATCATTCCTAGTCAGTTCTTAACATTTTCTAATCGTTAGGTTTGATCTTGATTACGTTCTCCCTGATTGGATCGCCAATCAAATAGGATTCCGCACTATTTGATCCGGTATAACGAAGAATCAGTTAGTACGCCGTACGTACACGGTCCTAACAAGTGGTATCAAAGCTCAGTCGCGCGTATGAACCAATTCACACATATAAAGCTCAGTCGTCCTACTCAGTCGCACGACTATGTTAATTCGTTTGCTCAGTCGCCCGACTTAACCAAGGTGTAAAGTTCATTGACCGTAATTTGTTATCTTCAACATGCACTAACGTTTACTTACATTGTGTGACAGATGGCAAGTCGCTGGGTAATAAGCACGAAGCACAACATCTGTGCTCATCTGGATTTGACATCCTAGAATGCAGCAGAGTTCTCTGGCATTATCGCTTTCTTAAGGAGATCTAGGATCTTCAAAGCCATATCTACTTCCTGCACTCCCTATCGCTCGGTACAGCAGGCATTCTAGGAGAATGCGGCTGTAGACAGATCCGTCGAGCCCTACCGCATCAGGAGCTCTATCTTTGGCCAGGCCATTGAGATTACAGAGGAAGATTTGAGGACAGTCCTAGAGTTTGGGGACTATAGTGACTGTCCAACTCGGCTACACCCGCTGACTGTTAGAGGGTGTTTTCTATGGGCTAAGTATTCTGGGGACATCAACTCAGGTATGCTCAACAAGAGCAATCTGTGCCCTCAGTTCAAGTATCTAGCCCACGTGCTGCTAAGGTGCATTGCCTTGAGGAAGGGAGGCTTTGATGAGCTGTCTGAGCAGATGCAGAGTGCATATGTTGCGCTGGTGTTGAACCATTCGTTCAGCTTTTCACGGATGATCTTCACCTATTTGGTGGAGAACATCGAAACCAAGGGGAAGGAAAGCTTCTACATGTACCCGAGGTTTATACAGATGATTATTGATCAGAAGCTTCCCCAGCTTCCGAAGGAGAAGGAGGATGCAGTGGTGCTTGAGGTGATTGATGATACCACCTTAGGCAGGATGAAGGTATACAGGGGGAAGCAGGTGAAACCCCCTATCAGGCGATTATTTGGGCATCTGGCCCGTGATGACTATGTGGCGCCGGCGAAGAGGAAGTGGCGCCACGATGACAGTGATTCTGATGTCGAGCAGGTGGCTCTACCCTCCGATGACTTCGATGACGATCATGACTCGAATCAGGGAGGAGATGGTCAGGAAGAACCTGAACCAACTCCGATACACCCTGACTTTCATATGCAAGAGGAGGAGGAATCTGATGAAGAACCACTTACCCGGACTGTGGGAAGTCGGGTAGTGGCAACTGAGCATGGGATAAGGGCGGTTGGAGGACGTCCGGGAGAGTCTGGGAGCTCTTCGGTTGATCCATCCTGCACCCCAGTCTCTCCCAGCAACTGAGGGGGAGCCTTTGTGTCCAGGGGGACACGGAGGAAACGTATGGCCCAGCCTCATGGGCTGAAGCCCAAACGCAGGAGGATCACTCTTATCACCACCTCCTCCGCTCCTACCACTTCCACCACCACTACCCAAACCACCCAAACCACTCAAACCACCTAAATTACCACAACCACCAATACACCCATTCCACCACCTGTCACCACCACCCAACCAACTACCACAATCTTCACCAGCACTCCACCATTCACTCATATTCCACCTCCGATATTCACCACCACCACAGCCACCTCCACTAGCCACCGAGCTTGCCCGTCATCAGCTCCTACAGGTTCACCCCTCCCCCCATTGGAGTGGAGGAACAGCTAGCAGCACTCAACAAGATGGTGCTAGTGCTGCTAGCTGCTGATGAAGAAAAGACAGAGAGGCTGCTTCGGCTTGAGGAGCAAAATGCTTCATAAACTCAGCTTATTTCTCAGCAAGCTGAGCAGATCTCCCAACTTCAGGAGCACAACGTCCTGTCTTCACAGAAGATTGAGGAGCTAGAGTCTGCTAACAAGAAGATTCTACTGAAGCTGAAGGAATCCCAAGCTGATCCCTTGAAGATAAAGGAAGGAGACGGTGATGATAGTGATGATGATGATGATGATGATGATGAGAGTTATGAGGATGATGACGATAGTGGTGATGATCAAGCCAAGGAGGGGCAAGATGATGATGTTGATGATGATTCTGCTTCAAATGCAGCTTATTCAGGTCAGGAACGACGTTCAAAAAGAAGACAAGACCATGGATCTACAGCAAATCCTCCATCATCACCTACTATAGAAACTCACGAGTAGATACAAGACAAAAGTATTGATTAAATGTTTTATTCTTAATCTTTTGTACTTGATTCATCTTTTGATATATATGAAACTCTTGTAAATGTTTAATGATTAATGTCTAATTACCTTGAGTTTATACTAATGCTTGCTACTCTACATGTTGTTATTAAACAGATAAGGGTTTTCAGCAAGATGAGCATGATGTTGCTCCCCTCCAACAGATCAAGTCTCAACTCACAATGATTCTTGATCTGCAGGGGATCGTCAGAAGGTCCATGAGTTATACTCCTGAAGAAGGTGAAATAATTCACGACCTTACTGATGAGCAGCTTGCTGAAATATTTCGTCTTAATCCAGACGAAATTGTTAAGGATGCTCCAACTTTTGATGATGCTGATGATGACGAGCTCAACGATGTTGAAGAAATCGAAATAGAAGAAATCACAGATCAGCACTATCCAGAATACACTGATCAAGGGGGAAACGTGTTTCCATATTTGGTAAACAACCTTGACAGTGACATTCTGGATAAACTCAGTGATAAGGAGAAAGGAGCAGAAACCTCAACAAGCCAAGCCCAAGCCTCGGATGCTGAAGTTGATATTCGAAAGGCTGAATGGGCGGCTTGCTTCGCCGAAGTCCGAGCCCAACGCGCTACAGCAACTCAGAGTACCTACACCAAACTATACAAAGTAAAAAAGAATATGAAGGTGTCAGGGAAGATCATTGCTTGGGCTCATTTTGATGACCTTGGCGTGTATGCGATAAAAAGGGAGAGGGGAATTGAGTAATTCAGATTCCCTCATGATCTGAAGACTCTCCCAGGTTTTGAGCTCAACCAGTTGGCCCGACTAAAGCTTCTTTATGCTGATCCGAAGAAGATGTCTGGATGGTTTGAGGCTGCCTTGAAAAAGGAGTACAGGGATAGATGGGTAAATTTCAAGCCTCAGCAGGCTAAGAGGTACCTCAGAAGGTCTGAGGTGAGTCCTATCACTGGTCAGCCGAAGATAGTCCTGAAGTGGCGACCTCCGCGCACAATGTCCCGAATTCCACTGAGGGAGGTGCCACAGGACTTTACCCCACACTTTAAGTGGTGGTACTATGACTGGCGCTCGGGAGAGGCCGTCATTGTTCTGGAAAGGGAAGACACAATGGACACAATAAGGGTGTTTGACCCCATGTGGCTTATCAACTTGTCAGCATCAGATGTTTAGACGCCGTACAAGTGGCCACTGTTTTTTGACACGCAGGATATAGTGCAAGCACTACAGTTTCAGCATATCATACGTCTATGCTTTGCACTTAATATCCATGCTGGGGTTTCTAAAGAGGAGAGACTGAAGAGATTTGAAGAGTTCAAGAAAGAAGTCAAAGTCTAGATAGAACTAGGTCCAAGGGGGAGTTTGTTGGTACACATGTCCCCAGTTCTAGTCTAATGAGCTTCAATGTAACAGAACTTCTTCTTGTAACACGTATGTAATGTTTGATCATTATAATGAGAATCTCTTCTATTTATGTTTATTGGTTGTTTACATGTTATATCTATTCATATCAATTATTAGTACACGCATATATGACAATGTTATATAGGTTTACAGTTGTTAGACATAGGTTTGAACCATCAAAGGTTCAAGAATGTGTTTGACTAAGTTATCTGATTCAGTCACACGACTGGACCATGCGAATGGGCCAGTCACACGAATGAACCAGGTGATTGAGTCAATCGTATGATTGAGTGATAAGACTGACTCAGTCGTCCGAATGAACCAATCGTATGACTCAGTCGCAGGACTGAGCCAGTCGCTTGGCTCAGTCGTACGAATGATAGCTGTAACCTATAAATACCACTTAATTCATGGAAAAATACAACACCTCGAATACTTGAAACCCTAGCCGACCCAGAGCGTCCTGTTCGTCCATTCCAAGTTCATAGAACGTCCCAGATCATTCCTAGTCAGCTCTTTACGTTTTCTAATCATTAGGTTTGATTTTGATTACGTTCTCCCTGATTGGATCGCCAATCAAATAGGATTCCGCACTATTTGATCCGGTATAACGAAGAATCAGTTAGTACTCCGTACGTACACGGTCCTAACATGGTCCAATCGCATTACTGTCACATACTCATGGTCCAATCGTATGACTGGCTCATTCTTATGGACCAATCGTACGATTGACTTATACTTAGGCTTCAATCGTACGATTGGTTCATACTTATGATCCAATCATGCGATTGATTCATACTCATGAGTTGACTTCATACTTTTCCAAACCTTCAGTTTTAACCTTTGATTGATATAACACTACTAGTGAGAGGCCCGCGCGATGCGGCGGCGACATTAGTTATTTTTAAACTGTAATTGAAACAATTAATAAAACTTTTAAATGGTAATTAATATTCTCAATATTTTTAAAAAATAGTTATTTTTATTAAACATCAAAAAAACAATAATCGAATTAAACTCAAAACATTAATTAAATAAACAATTTTAGGCTATTATAACATAGCACATGAGTAAACTAAAAGTTGTAAGGTTAATATACTTTCCCGAGTAAATTTTGGTAATATCTCCTTCAACATCTAAAATGTCCAAATCCAAAAAACCCTACGCACTAAAGATTGTACTCAATGCATTAAAACTTGTACCTAATTAAACATTAAATGAAAACCCACAACGAAGATCAACCGTTGACATGAGATATAGCAGCCGCGTAGGGAGAAAAAGATAAATCAAGAAAATTAATAATAATATAATAATAATTATATATTAATAAATAATAATATTATAATAACAATTTTTTCTTCTCTACCAAAAAGCTTCTGAGCTGTTTTCTTTATCACTGAAAAGAAACAACTCACAAGTCACAAGCATCTCTTGATTTCTTTAATGGGTGATGGGTCTCTCCTTAAATTAAAAAAATATAAAAAAATCCAAACTTTCTTCTTGTTCTTCATACTTCATATTATCAGTAATCACTACACTTTGGGAAGTGATTTAATTGTAATTTTCCTGGCTAAAATCCCTCAAGAACAAAGCAAAAAAGCACCCCTTTTTGTCTTTACCCTTTTTCAAGAAATCTTGATTACAGTATGTAATTTCTTTGTCGTCATTTGCTCTTTAATGGGTTTGCTATGATGGTGTAATCCGATTTGAGCCAAACATCTCAAAAAAATCTTGATTATAAAGACGGGACTCACGGTCAAGAATGACATTCTTACAAAAAAAGTTTGGTTAAGAGCTCCCCGAAGAACCACCGGGAAAACGGGTTGCTGCCACCAGGGCAGGGTACCAACTACCACCATCATCGTCGCATACCTTCTTTTCCCTCGATCCGCTACTATTAGTCTCAAAAAAGTTTGTGGCCCTACCTTAGCACCGTCTACAAAAAAGTTCGGTTAAGAGCTCCCAACTACCACCCTTGTTGTCGTCTCCGCTATTATCCACGAAAGTACGTGGCCCTACGTTAGCACCCTCTACTTCCATGTGTAGCGCACCACCATCGTCGTTTGTCGCCCCCGCCTAGGGTTGCAGTCGTGCCACAGGAGTCCCGATGAAGATGGTTGTCGAAGAGGGTAGCTATCCATCTATCCGTCTCTTTGAAGTGTCTCTCTAATATCTAGTTTGATTTTGGAGTGTTTATAGCTGAGATTTTTGTTTATTTCTAAGAGCTGCAGAGATTTTTCATATTTTAAATCTCCCTCTAATTTCCTTTTATGCTTTAGAGTTGTACACTAAGCTTCAAGAGTTGTAAAACTCTTAATTTTAAGAGATTTTGGTCAAATGACCATTCTATCCCTCTTATATGAATATATATATATAGTATAGATGTGTACCGATCATCTCAGACATGATCCTTTTAACGATAAACTGTTTGATCACCTCAGAAGTGATCCTTTAATTAAAACCGTTTGGTCACCTCAGACGTGACCCTTTTAATTTTCAAACCTTAATCATCTCAGATATGATCCTTTTAATTTAAACCAGTTTGGGTCACCTCAGACGTGACCCTCTTAAGGTATGATTCATAGAGTTCTCTTTGTTACATAATCCGACATTGACACAAAAAGATAACTAAAGCATAAAAGCAACTTGAAATTAAACAAAACAATACATATTTTTGTGTTTTTGTTTGAGGTGGGTTGAAAACTTTTAAATATCATTTAACCAATTTCTCCCCCGGAGCAGAACAGCTTCAATTAGGTTTTATCATCTCTGGAGAGATTCATATGGAATCATACAGGTGTATCATAATTATTTGGGTCTATTTGATATATGTTTAAATTAATGATTCTTATTACTCTCAGAGTCACAAGCACTTACAGGAAATCATACTAGAGTTGTGAGAAGCACACAATCATTTCGACTGTCGAGAGTTGTAACCACGATGATTATTAGTATTGTTGCCACTTAAAACCATACACAGACTTTTAACTCACATTGGTGATTAGATTTTATTATTTCAACAGGCATTTGTGGATCCCACACTTATATGGTATTAAACATTTCTCAGGAGATTTTGAGCGGTCTATGGGTTTTGAGACAAGAAGAACCTATTCTAAGAGCTTTCATGTTAAGACCGTGTATGAACTGGTACTAACCGAATCTACGTAAAAACTAGATGAAATAGTGCGGAATCCTATTTGATTGGCGATCCAATCAGGGAGAACATTAATCTGATCAAAACTAACGATTAGAGAACGTTAAGAATTGATTAGGAATGATCAGGAACGCTCCATGAAGTTGGAACGGACAACTTGGACGTCCTGGGACGGCTAGGGTTGTGAATTCTCAATGTCACCTTATTTTTTACGAATTAAGTGGTATTTATAGGTGACAGTCTTTATTCGTACGACTGAGCCATGAGTATGGCTCAGTCGTGCGACTGAGTCATACGATCCATTCATACGTACGTATGAACCATATGATTGAATCATCCGTACGACTGAGTCATTCGCATGACTCAGTCGTGCGACTGGCTCACAAGCATGGTTCAGTCATGCGACTGGGTGATCAGACTTAGTTAAACACATTCCTGAATCTTTATTGACACAGAACTATGTATAACAACTGTAAACCCATATAACATGTTCATTTATGCGTGTAAACAATGATATAAATATGTAAGACATTCAATAACAAATATACATTCATTCAAGAGTCTTTCATTACAAATATCAAATTATTACATCAGTGTAACAGGATGAAAGTCCTTAAACATTTAAGTACATTAGAACTGGAGCTAGGGACATGTGTACCAACAAACTCCCCCTTGGACCTAGTTCTACCTATTCTTTGAGTTCCTTTGAAAACTCTTCATATTTCTTGAATCTCTCTTCCTTTGAAACCCCAGCATGAATATAAATGCAAAGCATAAGCGTATAACGTGTTGAAACTGAAGTGCTTGCATGATATGTTGCGTATCAAAAAACAGTGGCCACTTGTACAAAGTATATATATCATCTGCTAACAAGTTCGTGAGCCACATTGGGTCGAGCACCCTAATTGTCTCTAAAGTCCCCTTTCGATCCAACATAATGACTGCTTCTCCAGTACGCCGGTTATAATACCACCATTTAAAATGGGGTGTAAAGTCTTGTGGCATCTCCTTCATAGGTATACGTGACATTGTGCGCGGAGATTGCCATTTCAAGACAACTTTCGGTCCACCAGAGATCGGATCAACTTCTGTTTTGTGTATAAACCTTCTGGGCTGTTGTGGCTTGAAGTTGACCCACCTCGTGTGGTACTCTTTCTTCAATGCTTTCTCGAACCATCCCGATTTCATTCCAGGAACTGCATAAAGCAGGTTCAAGCAAGCAAGTCGGTTGAGCTCAAATCCAGGGAGAGTTTTCAGATCATGTGGAAATCTAAAATACTCAATTCCCTTCTCTCTTTTCACTGTATAGACATTTAGATCATCAAAGTACTCCCAACTAATGATTTTTTCCTGACACCTTCTAATTCTTCTTGACCTTGTAGAGCTTGGTGTAGGCGTTTGACTTTGTAGGTTCCCTCTGCTTTCTCATTTCTTCCAGACAAGCTTCCCACTCAGCTTTACATTTTGCCATGTCTTCATCATCAGCCTGAGATAAGTCTTCTGCAGCTTCTTTCTTGGCTACCCTCTCTTCTACTTTGTCAAAAGTGTTGCTTGCAAACGACTCTCCCAGATCCGGTAATACACCGCCATCAGCTTTAGTGCACTGGGGATAATAGTTAGCTGTCACATCTTCGATCACAGCCTCATCAATACCTTGAAGTTCTTCATCACTGACTACGTCAACTTCGGGAGCATCTTTGACCAATTCGTCCGAGTTCAAGCGAAACATCTCGGCCAATTGTTCGTCAGTCAGGTCATGGATGATTTCTCCTTCTTCAGGTGTATAACAGACTGATCGTTGTACAATCCCTTAATAATCAAGAACCATTATCAACTGAGTCTTGATTTGGTGAAGGGGTGTGACGTCATGCTCATCGACCTGTTTGGTTGAATCTGTTAAGAGAGTAAACAATCACATCAATAATTATTAAACATTTAGCACATGACACATGACAATTTAACTTTTCATTGATTTAATTTACATTAATACATAACATTTCAAGATACATCTATAATCAAACATTACTTTCATCCTGAGACGTAGCATCCTGATCTTTAGGGCCTGAGGTTGATGCACCTCAGTCCTGGTTCTTCTTGATTCTCCCCTCTCTCTCAGGCTGGGGAGAAGGTGATTTCTTTCCTTCAGTGGGAGACTCATCATCCTCTTCATCACCATCTTCGTCCTTTTCTTCATCTAAAACCTCTGTTGGCTCATCATCCTCTTCTTCTTCATCAGATTCTTCATCACTAGACTCATCTCTATCATCTCCATCACCACCATCTCCTTTGATCTTTAGAGTTTCTCCTATCTTGCCCTTCAACCTCAGCAATATCTTTCTGTTCTTCTTCTCCAAATCCTCTATCTTGCCAATCGAAGCCAACAACAGCTAGTTTTGGGTTCGAATGGCTTCATTGGAAGTTACCAACGCCCTCTCATTGGCCTCGCTTTTTCTCTTAACACAGCCATCTCTTCAGCTTGTTGGGCCATTTGCTCAGCCTGTTGAGCAATTTGCTCAGCCAGAGATGCGTTAGCAGCCGTTAGCTGTTGAATTTGTGTGGTTATTGAGTACTCTGCTGCTAGCAACCTCATTACTAGCCGATTTACATTGGCTAGCTGCTCATCCAGCCCCACCGGCGACGAATAGAAACCTTGAAAGCTTGGGGTTTGGAATGTGTAAGGATTGGTTTGTGAGGTAGTTGGTCTTGTAGTAGAGGTGGTGAATACTAGTGTTGGAATGAATGTGGCAGTGGTTGTGGATGTAGTGGTGGTTGTTGTAGGTATAGGTGCGGGTGTGGGATTGGTAGTGATGGTAGTAGTGGGAGTGGCTGTGGCTGTGACTGTGGTTGTGGCTGTAGTAGATGGTGAAGATCTCGGAGAGCTCCCTAGAACCAGCCTGGGACGCTTGCCCTTTACCTTAGCCATCCTTTTCTTTCTCTTTCCAGTTCTCGCCAGTTCTTTTTCATTAGGAGCTGACGGCTCTGGTGTATAGGAAGGGTCATCAGTCTCAGTCTCCTTTCCCTTTGAGCTTCCTAGGCGTGCTCCTAACTCCGTCAATCCTCCAGCAGTAGCCACCACTTTGCTGCCCACCCTCCTGACAAGTGGCTCTTCCTCCGACTCCTCTGAGTCATCTAACTCATCAAGATCAAAATTACCCAGATCCTCCATTTTGGATGGATGTGGGTGAGCTGAACTCTCACCTGATGCACCTGCTGATGCATCTCCACCCTGACCTTTGCCCAAATCCCCATTTCCATCTTGATCACTCTCCTAATCATCATCATCATCATCATCTTCATCATCCGAGAGCACTACATTCTCCACATCCGAATCACTATCGTTATGCCTCCACTTTTTGCCTCTCCGTGCAACATAATCAACCCTCGCTAGATGCCGATTAACCTTCGAACCGGGGGCTTTTTAGTCTTGCCCTTATACCCTTTCATCCTTCCATGTGTGGTGTCATCCATGATCCATAGTTTCACCTCGTCGGCTGGACTCTTTGGCAGGTCGGGAAGTTTGCTGTTGAAGATCACCTACAAGAAGCGCGGATACATGCAAAAACCCTCTTTCCCTTTAGCTTCGATGTTTTCAACAAGATAGTTGAAGAACATCCTCGAGAAGCTGAATCTCGCGTTTAGCACCAATGCGACAAATGCGTGTTGCATTTGATCGCTAAGCTCATCAAATCCTCCTCTTCTTGAAGCAATGCACTTTAGTAGGACATGGGCGAGGTACTTGAATTGGGGGCACATGTTGCTTTTATTAAGCACACCGGCGTTGATGTCGCCATCGTACTTAATGCGTAGAAAGCAACCACGCACTACCCTCGGGTGCAACTTGGTGGGGTGACTACCATCATCACCCAAAGCCAAGACTCTCCTGAAATCATCTTCACTGACTTCAATATCCTGCCCCAGTATGGAGCTCCAAATCCTATAAGGCTCCACTAAACGGTCAACCACAGCATTCTCCCAGAATAGCCGCTAATGGGAGCGGGAGCGGTATGGAGTGCAATGAGTGGAGATAGCAGTGTGAATCCGTGATCTAGTAAGAAACCCAATAATCCCGGTGAAATCTGTTACATTCCTCAATGTCGGGTCCAAGTGAGCATAGATGTTGTGCTTGGGGTTGATCACCCACCTATCAGCCATTTGTAGAACAAGTTAAAGAAACATGTCAGATTTAATGAACACAGACAGAATGATTGAATTTGAAAATTTTTCACAAGTGTGATTCAACCGTGCGATTGAACCACATGACTGCGCTTAATCGTACGATTGAGAATCCGACTGAGTTGAGTCGTGAGTCAATCCATACGATTGAGCCAATCGGACGACTGGATGGACGATTGGTTCAACCGTGCGATTGAATCATGTGAATGATTCAGTCGTACGATTAAAGTTCATTCGGGGCGTCCAGTCGCACACAAACAGACCGCGTCTTGTAATTTTGAATTTTCTGCAATTTATTATCATTTTGCTTGAACAACGTATCCACATACTCGTCTCAACATTTTAAACACCCAGGGCATGATTAATTTATCTTTAATGATAGTTTAGGTGTCGTTTTAAATAATTTTAAGTCCGGTTTCCTTTTGGTACTGTATGATCAGAATTCGAAGAAATACGGCATGATTTCGACATGAAAATACATGCAAATAGTACAATAATGATCAGTAGGCGAATGCGAACAAGTATATCGAAGAAAAAAGTCGAAAAAGGGTCCTTAGTAAATCGAAGTTTGTGAGATCAGTCGCATGAGCATGTAGGGTTTGCGAATGACTGACCCCATTTTATACTCACAGCACATTCAACCGTGCGAATGAATCCATACGCATATCTCATACGTACGAAGGAGTTATACGCATAGGCCATTCGTGCGATTGAAGCTCACTGACCCTGTCATTCATCTGATTGGTCCATAATGACCTTGCCATTCGCACGATTGGTACATACTTATGATCCAATCGTGCGTTTGGGCCATACTTATCCTTTAGTAGCGCGACTGAGCCATGCTCATGCTTCAGTCGTATGACTAGTTCATACTCATCCTTCAGTCGTGCGACTGAGCCATACTCATGGTTCAGTCGTACAACTTGTCCATACTCATGATTTAACTTTGGCAAACTCAGTTATAATCTCAGTTACGTTAGATAAACATTCAAGAACATTTGATCATCTCAGACATGATCCATTTATCCACCCGATCACCTCAGACGTGATCCTTTTACTTGAAAACCGTTAATCACCTCAGACGTGATTCTTTTAAGAACAAAAACTGATGATCACCTCAGACGTGATCCTTTTAATTTTCTTCCAAAACAGGTGATTCAAGATTAACGTTCAGTTCCTTTTGTGACATTCATAGAGATAAATCTTGTTGCACAGTCCGACACTGACACACTACAAAAAGAAAAACTTGAAAACTAGAAAAACTAAACTAAATTACTGAAATAAACATATTTTTGTGATTTTGTTTGGGTAGAGTTTGAGATATTTTAATATTCATTTTAAAATGATTCTCCCCCGAGCAGAACAGTCTATTAGCATTAACTTGATTTCTAAGACAGATTCATATGGAATCAGACAGGCATAAACATAATTTCTTGGAACTTTTGTTGATATATTGAAAAGGAAACAACATATGTACATATCATAGTTTCTCATTCATCTAAGACTTCTAAGCACCAACTAGAAATCATGCTTGGTCTATTATGTAACACACATTGATTTTGAACATCAGGTGGTGCAGCCATGACGATTTTCTGTATACTTGTCCACTTAAGTCCATACACAGATTTTTGACACATATCAGTGATAATTAAGTGGATTAGACCAACAAGTGTTTGTGCGTCCCACTAGTATATGGTAATCAATCATCCTTAGGAGATTTTTAAGTGGTCTGGTGGTTAAGAAGATTTTTGTTCTAAGAGCTTTCCAAGAGATGCAAAGCCTCAGGTCAGTGCCATCGCACAGCAGAGAGGCACAAACAACAGTGAATTTTTAGAACGGATAGGTTATGCTTAGCCTCAGGTCAGTGCCATCACATAGCAGAGAGACGCAAGACCTATCTTCTTCTTAGAGCAATATACTATAATATACATTTCAGCAATGACTTTTGTCATCAGCATTATTTCATTTTGCTTATTTTGCTGCTTTTATGACATTTGTCATATTTTGCTCTGTTTTTCGGGTCTTTTCACACATTTGTGGCCTTCAATTGCTCCTCACCCCCTTATTGGAAATTGATTGATTGTTCAAACCAAGGATACAATGGGAACCCACAACCTGTTGATTGATTTAGGTTTAAGTGAATCACCATTGATGTTTACTAGTTTTTGTGTTGAACCTACCGAGACATCGTATAATGGACTAGCACCTCCGTAGACGTACTTTCTCCGTGTAATTACAATAACAGACAAGCATACTATCATTTTTCCAATATGTTAGACTTAGAGTTGTCAGACTTACGATTTTCTGTGTTTTAAATTAAACATTGCAAAAATGGAAAATCTTTTTGGTGTTCCAAGTACCACGACGCCTGTGTACTATCACTTTCCATAGTGTTAAATCACTTTCTTAAATTTGTTGTTTTTACCTTTTTAGCTTATCTGCTCTCCCCCCTTTTTTTTAAGTAAATAAATACTGAAACTAAACTAATCTCGCCCTAAAATTCTAAAACCGAAAAAATTTTTGTGGTTTTGGATTTTAAGACATGAAATTAAAATAAGATAAATAAAAGAAAATAAAAAGAAAAAAACTAAACAGGTGTCGGACTAAGCATTTTCATCTTCTGGATTCATGTCACATTTCTTTTTCACACCGTTGACCTCTAACAGATATAAAAATCTAGGTTTATCAAAAGGTTTAGTGTAGAGGTCGGCGCATTGAAAATCCGTGTTTATTTTAATCACATCGATTAAATGTTTTTCATAGCAATCATGTATGAAATGATATTTTATGCCAATGTGTTTAGTCTTAGGGTGTTGAACAGGATTTTTAGTTACAGCTATGGCAGCAGAACTATCAACAAAGATAGGAGTGTTTGAAAATTGCAAACCGTAGTCCAGCATTTGCTGTTGTATCCATATGATTTGTGAACAACAACTTGCAGCAGCAACGTATTCAGCTTCGCATGTTGACAGAGCAACAGATGTCTGCTTCTTGCATTGCCAGGTGACCAAACGCCTTCCAAAGAACTGATACCCTACTGATGTTGACTTGAAGTTCATCTTGCAGCCACCGTAGTCTGAATCACTATAAGCAGTTAGCTCAAAGTCATCATCATGAGGATACCACAACCCTAGTGTTGGAGTACCCTTTAGATAATGAAAAATCCTTTTCACCCCGATCAGATGATTTACTTTTGGTTTGGCTTGATATCTGGGGCATAGACATGTGGCGTACATGATATCTGGACGCGAGGCAGTGAGATACATAAGAGATCCGATTATCCCACGATACATAGTGGCATCCACCAAATCCCCATTATCATCTGGTGCCACATCATGGTTTGTGGCAAGTGGGGTACCGGCAACAGTGACATTTTCCATATCAAATCGACTTAGAATGTCTCCAACATACTTCGTCTGATGCAGAAAAATGCCGGTAGGTGTCTGATCAACTTGTAAACCTAGGAAGAACTTCATCTCTCCCATGGCACTCATTTCAAATTCTGCCTTCATCACAGATTCGAATTCTTTAAATAATTCTTCATTTCGGGAACCGAAGATTATGTCATCCACATAAATCTGCACCATTAGTAAATCTCTATCTTTCTCTTTGATAAACAACGTGTAGTCTATCAAACCCCTGCGAAAACCGTGTTTTAATAAGTGGGTGGAGAGCTTCTCATACCAAGCACGAGGAGCTTGATGTAGCCCGTACAGAGCCTTGTCCAGCTTGTAGACTCTGTCCTGATGGTAAGGATCTTCAAATCCCTCAGGTTGACTGACGTATACTACTTCAAGGATTTCCCTATGAGGGAATGCACTTTTAACATCCAACTGATAAACCTTGATCTTCATGTAGGATGCATAGGCTAGAAAAATGCGAATAGCTTCCATCCTTGCCACAGGTGCAAACACTTCATTGTAGTCGACTCCCTCGACTTGTCTAAATCCATGAACAACCAATCTTGCCTTGTTTCTGATTACTATACCTTGGTCGTCCTTCTTGCAGCGCAACACCCATTTGGTGCCAATCACCTTAACTCCTTTAGGCCTATCCACGAGCGTGCACACTCCAAGCTTCTTGAACTGTAGCAGCTCTTCCTGCGTAGCATTTACCCAAGCCTCATCCTTCAAGGCATCACTTACATGTTTGGGCTCGACTTGAGAAACTAAACATTTGAAAGCACCATCATTCACGTAACCCTTTTCCATGATAGCAGCATAATCAGCATAGTATAGCTGATTTCTCATCTGAACACCGGAGTGGAGATCCCCAATGATGGTATCCTGGGGATGAGTCACACTAATCCTTGTCACAGGTGTGATAGGAACGACCACTTCAGTATCCATATTTGTGACTACAGGTTCAGCATCTGGGTTCCCTGATGCGTTCTCAGCATTTGTTGAACTGCCAGCTTGATTGACGTTATTCTCAATACCTATTTCAACCGTTTCTTCATCATCTGATGAGACATTACTAACGTCCTGAGCAGTTTATGAAGAGCCAGAAGCACCACTAGTTGGTACTCTATTACTGAAATCTAGATTTGGAGTGTTTAAGACGTCGTACATCATCTGTGCAGCAATCTCGCCATCTGAACATGCTAGAGGAAGGTTGAAAGATTTGAAAAATTCATCATAATCGAGGAATGAGGATGGACCTTTCCCAACAGGGGGGTGGTGTGTCTTTGCACATCCATGTTGCACAACACTTCTACCTGACATGTAGAAATGTTATAGACTCGTTTGTCAGGTATGCTGTATCCAAGAAAGATGCCTTCATCTGCTTTCTCACTGAACTTACCCTCCGGAGTTTTCTTCAGTAGCATACATGGAGCTCCGAATGGTTCCAGATAACTCAGATTTGGTTTGCGTTTCTGAAGCAACTCATAGCAATTCTTACCATGTCGCTTGACTACCAATACACGGTTAAGAGTGTAGCACGCATTGGTAACTACTTCATTCTAGAATTGTACTAGCAGCTTCGAATCTGCCAACATTGTCCTTGTAGTTTCTATCAAGTTCCTATTCTTGCGTTCAGCAACTCCATTCATCTGTGGCGTGTATGCGGAGGAGAACTGATGAACAATCCCCTTTTCTTTACAGAAAGCATCCATCCACTGATTCTTGAATTCAATCCCGTTGTCTGAACGACCCTTCCTTACCTTCAGTTTGTACAGAGATTCCAGTGTAGTCACGAGCACTTTGAACGATTCAAATGTCTCTGGCTTAGCTTTCAGAAACATCACCCACAAAAATCTCGGGTATTCATCAGTGACTATGAAGCAGTACCAGTCTCCTGCTATACTCCTTGTGCTGAGAGGACCAAACATGTCCATATGCAGAAGCTCGAGGGGCATCTCAATAGAATTAACGTTCTTGGACTTGTAAGACTTCCTGGTCTGCTTTCCTTTCTTGCATAAGACACAAAAATCTAGAAGTTGGAAGTTTTTAACAGTTACTCCCTTAACTAAGTTGTTCTGAATCAGATGATTCATCTTCGGAGGATTTATGTGTCCCATTCTCCTGTGCCATGAAATGGACTCCTTCTTCGTTGCCTTTGATAAGAAGCACTGAGCAGTGGACTCGGTTGTAGAAGCTTTAGACATGTCCAAGACGTACAAATCATTGTACCTTGAAGCTGACATTAGTACCTGCTCTTCAGGGATATCCATTTCCTTCTTCAGAATGTTACATTTCCTATTGTCGAACATAACCTTAAAGCCCTTGTCACATATCTGAGAAACTGAAAGTAAGTTGTTCTCTAACTGCTGAACATAATTTACCTTATCAAATTTTACCTTCCCATTACCTACTTCTCCTTAAGCGGTGATATACCCACCTTTGTTACCAGCAAATGAAACATGTCCCCCTTTAATTTGTTTGGCATTGAAAAGAAGAGAGTGATTTCTAGTCATGTGCCTGGATGCCCAGCTATCAATAATCCATGTGTTGGTAGAAGCACTGTAGCGGACAACCTGCACAAAAACAGAAAAAGATTAGTTAAGGAGGAAGACGCAAGCCTTTACAGGCTTGGGTTTCCCAGAGGCATCGCACATCACAAACTCCACCCACTGTCCATTTGGAGTTGGACTAACCTCATTCTTCTTCTTATCACCACTATCAAACACATCATATGTTTTAGCTTTCCACAGACCATCCTTGTGTAAGGCTTGTTTGTGGTAAACCGGTGACTGATTAACAGTTTGAACTTCAGGCCTATTTTCAAAAATCGGTTTTGCCTCAGGCATCACAGACTTGCCTGTGGCTTGTCTGTGTTGTCTTTGGTGTTGGGAAGGGGTGTAAGACCTAGCAGGTGTTTTAGCCTCTGTTTTGAGAAAGAAGGTTTAACTTCCTGGACCAATTCAATTTTACATCTAGGTGTCTGATAGCGAGGACAGCATGATGAAATATGTCCTCTTTGTCCACAGTTATAGCATGATCTCCTCTCAACAGGACTAGGACATCTTTTGTGGGGTGGGGAGTACACTTCAGGATTGGTCCTTTTGGTCTCAACCTTTGGTTTTTCACCTTCTTTGACAAATTTGATTTGTTTAACACTTTGGTTGTTTTGTTTTTTCATATTGTTGAAATCTTGCTTGATCAGTTTTGGCTAAGTTGTTTTTGAAATTTTTGATTTTGACACACAGTCGGTGATCCCAAACCAAGAGGCACGTGATCATCCTCTACCACCCAGTCCCCAATTAAGACTTCATCCCTTGTGCCCCGAAGTTGATGCCTTCTAATCAGTCACCTGAGGTGCAGATTTAACTGCAGTGTCAGGAACACTGACCAAAGGAGTAGTCACCACATGATCCTTGATAGGATTATTGTTAACAGGATGATATTTTGTGTTCAAAAGGATCTCATGTGGTGGAGGCATAACTTTATAACCAATCCCTTCCCTATTGCTTCTTTCTTTAACCAAGTTTTTTTTGATATGTGAGGAACTCGCTAAACTACGTAATCTTTGTTTTAATGACTCATTTTCCACTTGAAGAATAGCTTTTTCCTTTTTAGTTTCCTCAATTGAATTTAAATAAAACTTAATATCATTTTCTTGGTTAAAAGCCACAACCTCGGTTTCCCTTAGTTGTTTTCTCAATAATTCAATTTTCTCTTTAAAACTGCTTTCATTTTGCTTCAATGCTCTATTAGCCTCAGTGCAAAGTTTTAAGTCATTTACCAAGTTATCATTATGTTCTAATAACCTAGTAAATTTTAAATTAATGCATTCTCTAAACTGATTGCATTCAACACAAGCATGTTTATCGAATAGGGTTTCTTTAGATTCTACATGTGCAGAGTTTGAGGTGCCAGCAACAAATGCAACCTGGGGTTCCTGGTGAGTTTCAGAAGCATCATTTAGTTCATCCTCTACCAGATGATCAACAACCATTGAGTCATTTATATCAATAGTATCAAACTAAGCCAAGTTCTCCCCCTCACTTACTGAGTTGACGTTTAGATCCTCAACCAACATGATATTAGCTTCACCGTCCGATAAGAAGTGAAAAGAACAGTCTTGACCTTCATCACCTTGTGCCACCATTGCTTTGGAGTCCTGACTTGTTGGAGCTGTCTTCTTGTCTTTTTCTTGTCTGTTGGTTGATAAAAACGGGTTACCATTTCCTATTTTCTAAGGTTTAACACACTCTCTCTTGAAATGACCTTTTTCTCCACAGTTGAAACAGGTGCTCTTTGACTTGTCAAATCCAAAAGTAGTATCCATTGTGGCCACCAGGTTCTGTCCCGTTTCTTGATGAATTTCTTAGCTCTTCGCACAGCACTAGCTAGAGCCCACATGATATCCATCCTTTCTAGCTCGGTTTTATTCACTTGCTTGTAATCTTCATCTGCCAAGTGATAGTTACCAATCTTCCCTGCTACTAACCCGTCATACAAATGGACCACAGCAGCAAGTAAATCCATATGCTCCTTAGCAACTTCCACAGTTACGTGGCTCAAATTCTCTATCGTTAACCTTGTTGGTTGAGCTTCTGCAGAACTGTATTGAACACTTGATGAACCACCTGACTCACAACCTGAAGATGCACTTTGAACGTTCGCAGATGTGTTAGACGTGAAAGCCGACTGCAAGGGTGCACTTGAAGATGCAGTAGTATGAGCCATATTGTATAGAGAAGGATTCTGAGTGTAGGTTCCCTTTTTAGACTTGTACTTCAGTCGTAGCTCTTCCTCTCCCAGTTTCAGAATAAAGTCATTTATATCCAACGTTTCTAGCACTTCATTATGTCTTAAAGTGGAAATGAATGAATCCCACTTATCAGGTAAACCATCAGCCAGACGCGACACCTTATCTTCCATATACGTTTTAACTCCATGAGTGTGCAATTCACTCATCAAGTGATAGAAGCGATCGATAATGTTGTCCAGACTCTCATTTCCGATTAACGAGAAGTTATCAAATTCCTTCTTCAAAGCTTTAGCCTTTAGAGACTTAAGCGTTGCATTTCCTTTATACCGCTTCTCTAGAGCCTTCCATAACTTCATACACTGCTTGTGCTCTGAGAACTGATGAAAAATATCTTTTGGGATCGACTGTGTCAACAATGCATAGGCCTTCTTCTCAGCATTGTTGGCAACCTTTTGCGCCTCATTCAAACTACTTAGAGTCAGTGGGACACCGTCAGCTCCAACTGGCATAGTGTAGCCAGTCTCAATTGTGCTCCATAAGTTGGTGTCCTCCATTAAAATGAATTTCAAACTGTTGCTTCCATTGAGGATATTCGTCAAGTGTCAGAAGCTTCGGTGGTTTGTTGTGATTTCCGATCTCATTTTCCAAAAGCAGGTGATTCTGAATTCCGGAGTCCTTCCCAGCTGAGAAAGCAAAGTGTTGTTCGTCCATGATGTCTTAGTCTGAAAAACTTAACAATCTAACTGACTGATGCGACTAGGGAATGCGAATGAGACTTAACCATATGATTGAAATGTCCGACTGAATTCACACGTGCGATTGAGGTCAACCGTGTGTATGAATATATGCGTATGAGTTCCATCATACAAATGAACTATACGACTGAGCTGAACCGAACGAACGAGCTTAAACATGCGAATGAACAGACGATCGGACCAATCATGCGAATGAGCTGTGCGTATCAAGTCGAGTAATGCGATTGGTTCAATCCTGTGACTGAGACGTCTGACTTTGAAATCTTTCCAAAATTTTTCACTCGATTGGACTAAAAACACGATTTTGAGAAGCCTAGTCGGCTAGAACTCGAAAAATATGAACCTTTGAACACATGTACTCGTAAAAATCGAATTTTAATGCAAAAAGAATGGGTCCTTGATTGAAAAACGTTGATTTTTGCAAAAAATTGATTGAATCCATGTAGAATCGAGAGCCAAGCCTCTGATACCACTTGTTAAGACCGTGTACGAACTGGTACCAACTGAATCAATGTAAAAACCAGATCAAATAGTGCGGAATCCTATTTGATTGGCGATCCAATCAGGGAGAACGTTAATTTTTATCAGAACTAACGATCACAAAACGTTAAGAATTGATTAGGAATGATCAGGAACGCTCTTTGAAGTTGGAAGGGATGAGTTGGACGTTCTGGGACGGCTAGGTTTGTGAATTCTCGAAGTCACCTTATTTTTTACGAATTAAGTTGTATTTATAGGTTACAGTCTTCATTCGTACGACTGAGCCATGAGTATGGCTCAGTCATGCCACTGAGTCATACGATCCATTCATATGTACGTATGAACCATAAGATTGAATCATTCATACGACTGAGTCATTCGCATGACTCAGTCGTGCGACTGTCTCACACGCATGGTTCAGTCATGCGACTGGGTTATCAGACTTAGTTAAACACATTCCTGAATCTTTATTGACACAGAACTATGTATAACAATAGTAAACCCATATAACATGTTCATGTATGCGTGTAATAAAGACTGATATAAATATGTAAGACATTCAATAACAAATATACATTCATTCAAGAGTCTTTCATTACAAATATCAAATGATTACATTAGTGTAACAAGATGAAAGTCCTTAAACATTTAAGTACATTAGAACTGGAACTAGGGACATGTGTACCAACATTTCAAAGAGATGCTAAGCCTCAGGTCAGTTCCAACGCACCGCAGAGAGGCGCAAACAAAAATGAATTCTAGAATATTTAGGTTGTGCTTATCCTTAAGTCAGTGACATCGCACAGCAGAGAGGCACACAACCTATCTTCTTGTAACAGCACATTTTTCTTTTACACATAACGCACCAACAACATTAGTCATTAGTTTGATTGCATTTATCAATTTTTTTCATGTGCTTTGCTCATTTTTATGGTCATTCACATACATTTGTGGCGTTTATTTTGCTCGTCATCCCTTATTGGAATTTATTTTATTGTGTTAACCAATGATAAGATGGAAACCCACAGCCTGTTAAACAGTTTAGTTTAGATTATTTCACCAACGAAGTCTACTTATCTATTGTGTTAAATCTACATACACATCGTACAATGGACTAGCAACCCCTAGGTCTATTTTTCTCTATGTAACCCCAGTAACAGACTAGTGTAATATCATTTTTCCTTTATTTGGCTTAAAAATCGTAGACTTGAAATTTTAATTATAGCTTTTTGAATTTTTTAGTCCTTTTTAAGTCCCAAACAATTAGTTCCCTGTGTACTATCATTTTCCATAGTTTTGAATCAATCTCACAGATTTGATTTGCTTTCAGCCTATCTGCCCGCCTCCTTTTTTTTAAGTAAACAAATACTGAAACTAAACTAATCTCCCTCTAAAATTCTAAAACCAAAAACCTTTTTGTGTTTTGGATTTTTAGGACAAAAATAATTAAAATAAACAGAAAGACGGACTATGAACTCGATTCTTCCGGAATCACATCACTTTTCTTTTTCACGCCATTTACCGCTAATAGATATAAAAACCGAGGTTTATCAAATGCTTTTATGTAGAGGTCGGTGCGTTGAAAATCCGTATTAATTTTAATAACATCGATTAATTGCTTTCCAAAACAGTCACGTATAAAGTGATATTTAATACCGATGTGTTTAGTCTTAGGATGTTGGACCGGATTTTTAGTTACAGCAATTGCAGCAGAATTATCAACAAAGATAAGGGTGCTACAGAATTGCAAACCGTAGTCGTGCATTTGCTGTTGAATCCAAAAGATTTGGGAGCAGCAACTTGCAGCAGCAACGTATTCAGCTTCACATCATGACAGAGCAACAGACGTCTGCTTCTTACACTGCCAGGTGACTAACCGTCTCCCAAAGAACTGACAATCCGCTGATGTTGACTTGTAATTCATCTTGCATCCACCGTAGTTCGAGTCACTATACGCTGTAAGCTCGAAATCATCATCATGAGGATACCACAACCCGAGTGTTGGAGTACCCTTTAGATAACGAAATATCCTTTTAACCCCGATGAGATGATTTACTTTTGGTTTAGCCTGATATCTGGAATAGAGACACGTGTTATACATAATATCAGGGCGAGAAGCTATGAGGTACATATGAGATCCGATCATCCCTCGGTACATAGTGGCATCTATTAGATCACCATTTTTGTCGGGTGCCACATCGTGGTTTGTGGCAAGTGGAGTTCCAGCAACAGTTGTATTCTCCATGTCAAACCGACTAAGAATGTCTCCTACATATTTTGTCTCATGCAGGAAGATTCCTTTGGGTGTCTGATCCACCTGCAAACCAAGAATGAACTTCATTTCTCCCATGGCACTCATTTTAAACTCATCTTTCATCACAGATTTGAATTCCTTACATAAAGCATCATTTTTCGAACCGAAGATGATGTCATCCACCTAAATCTGAACCAGTAATAAATCACCATCTTTTTCCTTGATAAACAGTGCAAAGTCAATAACCCATCTGCGAAAACCATGTTTAAGCAGATGAGTAAAGAGTTTCTCATACCAGGCTCGAGGGGCTTGATGAAGCCCATACAAAGCCTTGTCCAGTTTGTACATTCTATCCTGATGATACGGGTCCTCAAATCCCTAGGGCTGACTTACGTATACTATTTCCAGAATCTCACCATGAAGGAAGGCACTTTTCACATCCAATTGATAAACTTTGATTTGCATATAGGATGCATAGGCTAGGAATATACGAATAGCTTCCATCCTTGCCACAGGTGCAAACACTTCATTGTAGTCAATGCCTTCGACTTGCCTAAACCCTTGAATGACAAGTTGAGCCTTGTTTCGAATCACCTTTGAACCTTCGGGTCTGTCCACAAGTGTCCAGACTCCTAACTTTTTGAATTGAAGGAGCTCTTCTTGCATAACACTTACCCATGCCTCATCTTGTAGTGCCTCGCTTACATACTTAGGCTCAACTTAAGATACAAAGCATCGATTGGCAACATCATGAATATAGCCCTTTTCCATCACTGCTGCATAATCAGCTAAATATAACTGATTTCTAGTTTGAACTCCCTATAGAATATCCCCGATGATGTTATCCAGGGGATGATGAACATGTACCCAAGTTCCAGGAGTGGTGGGAACAACTACCTCATTATCCAGATTTGGAATCTCATTTGCTGTTGGAGTGTGAGGTTCCGACATGTCGGCGGCTTCAGATTCAGCTGTGGGTGTACTTGTAGTAGCATGAACTTGTTCTGTCTGATCCACGTTTGTGGTTTCAACCGCTTCATCATCAGAACAATAATCACTTACCTCAAGTTCTTCACCTGAAGGGATTGAAGTATCATCTAATGGAGCAGACGATGTAGCATCTAATGTCAGAGAGTTCAACATATCATACATCATCTGAGTAGCTAAGTCATCATCAAAATGGGAAGATGGTAGATTGAAGGACTTGAAGAATCCATCATAATCGAAGAAGAAGGAAGGTCCTTTTCCAGCAGGGGGTGGTGAATCTTTGCACATCAATGTTACACCACACTTCTACCTGGCCCGTTGAGTTGTTTTAGACTCGCTTGTCTGGTATACTGTAGCCGAGAAAAATACCTTCTTCTGCCTTCTCACAAAATTTTACAGTCTGATTCTTCTTCAATAGCATGCAAGGTGCACCGAACGGTTCGAGATACTCCAAGTTAGGGTTACATCACTGGAGTAATTCATAACATGTCTTTCCATGGCGTTTGACCACCAGAACCCGATTCAAAGTGTAATAAGCATTAGCCACTACCTCATTCCAGAATTGAATAATCAGTTTTGAATCGGCTAGCATTGTCCTTGCAGTTTTAATCAGACTTCGATTCTTCCTCTCAGCGACACCGTTCATCTGTGGAGTATATGCAGAAGTGAATTGATGAACAATACCTTTCTCTCGATAGAACGTCTCCCACCACTGATTCTTGAACTCTGTACTGTTGTCTGATTGAATCTTTCTAACTTTCAGCTTGTAGAGAGATTCCAGTGTTGTAACCAGATGCATGAATGATTCAAACGTTTCAGACTTGGCTTTCAGAAACATTACCTAAGAGAATCCGGAGTAATCATCAGTCACGACAAAGCAATACACGTCTCCGACAATACTCCTTGTGCTGACTGGGCCAAATAGATTCATGTGTAGAAGCTCGAGTGGAAGTTTGATAGAATTGACTATCTTTGCTTTGTGAGACTTCTTGGACTGTTTTCCTTTCTTGCAAGAGACACAGAAATCTGCAAGCTGGAAGTTCTTGACAGTAACTCCCTCTACCAGATCATTCTGAACCGGATGGTTCAACTTCCTCGGATTGATGTGTCCCGTTCTTCTATGCCACGAGACTGACTCCCTTTCTGTTGCCTTTGACAGGAAGCACTGTGCAGTCGATTCAGTTATGGAGGCTTTCGCTAGATCCAAGACATACAGATCATTATATCCTGAAGCTGACATTAATACTTAATCCTCCTCGATGACATACTCCTTCTTCAGTATATAACACTTCTTGTTGTCGAATACAACTTTGAATCCTTTATCACAGATTTGGGAGACAGAAAGCAAGTTATTTTGCTGTTGTTGAACATAGTTGACCTTATCAAACATGACTTTCTCATTTCCCACTTCACCTTGAGCGGTGATATATCCTCCTTTATTTCCGGCAAATGATACGTGTCCCCTTTAATTTGTTTGATGTTGAAAAGGATAGACAAATTCCCAGTCATGTTCCTGGACACCCCACTATCAATAATTTAGGTAATAGTGATAGCGTTGTAACGGACACCCTGCACATACAAAGGAAATTATTAGTTCAAGTTTGGGACCCAAGCCTTAACTGGCTTGGGTGTCCCAGAGGTATCACACATCATGAACTCAACCCACTGTCCTTAAGAGGATGAGGGCACATCTTTCTTCTTCTTGTCCTCACTATCATACACATTACTTGATTTTTCTTTCCATAACCCAGTTTTGTGTAAGACCTGTTTGTGGTAAACAGACGACTGGCTAATGGTTTGAAATTTAGGCTCACTAATAATCCTAGGTTTTACCTTGGGTGACATAGCCTTGCTTTCAGCTCGTCTGTATGGCCCTTGGTATTTTGGAGGAGTATTGGATCTGGTCTTAGAAAAACTAGGTTTTTCATGAAAAAAATTCAATTTTCCTTTTGGGTGTTTGATAATAAGGGCAATTTGAAGAGATATGTCCACGTTTTCCACAACTGTAGCAAGATCTCCCTTTTACATATTATGGAAATTGTTAAGGTGGGGTTGAGTGTGGTTGGGGGCTTGGTAACTTCTCTTCTTTCTTAGTTGTTTCACCTTCTTTATCAAATTTAATTGTTTTGACCTTTTGAACATCTTTTGCCTTAGTTTGATTTGGACTTTGATGATTAACATGTTTAGGGTACTTTGAGTTAACTTTTTTAGGTTTTGAAATAGACATTTGTGAACCTGATTCTAAGTTAACCTTTTCAATTTTATCAGTCAAATTCTCAACATGCATCTTATCTTTAGATCCCAAAGTACTATTCGTCTGTTCAGTGACCGACTTCACAGGTTTACCCATAGAATCTGGATCATTGACCAGACGGGTAGACACCACATGATCCTTTACAGGGTTGTTATTTATTGGTCTACATTTAGTATTCAAAAGGATATCATGTGGTGGCGGTACTACTTTATAACCCAAACCTTCCCCACCATTTCGTTCTTTCACTAAGTTTTGAACTATGTGTGAAGAACTTGCCAAGCTATGCAGTTTTTGTTTCAATGATTGAACTTCGACTTCCAAAACTTCTTTTTACTTCTTTGTTTCTTCCAAAGAATTTAAATATAACTTCATATCATTTGATTGATTAAGAGAAACAACTTCGGTTTCCCTCAATTGTTTCCCCAGAAGTTCTATCTTTTCTTTTAAACTGCACTCATTTTGTTTTAGCACACGATTTGCTTCAGTGCAGAGTTGCAAATCATTTACCAGATCATCATTGTGTTCTAATAACTTAGCAAATTTTTAATCAATGTTTTCTCTAAATTTGTCACATTCAGAACAAGCATGTTTATCAAATAATTCATCTTTAGAATTTACCTGTGAAGTACCAGACGAATCAACCATCAGTGTATTGTCAGACTCTTCAGCAACTGAATGTTCTGTGTTTGTGCACTAAGCACTTCTTCCATTAAGTGATCAACTACATCCATAGCTTCTTCAACATCTGAACGTGAATGCTCAGCTACTGTGTCTCCCTCACTTGCAGATCCGTCATCCAAGGTGTAGACAAAAGCAACATTAAATTCACCCTTGGATACGAATCGGAAGGACCAGTCTTGCCCTTCATCACCTTGAGCAACCAAAGCATTAGAGTCTTTACTTGTTGTTGATGCCCCAATCTTATCCTTTTCCTGACGATTGAAAGAGGGAAACGGATTTCCATTTCTTGTCTTCTTGGGCTTAACACACTCCCGCTTAAAATGCCCTTTCTCACCACAGTTGAAGCACTAACCTTGGTTTTGTCAAATCCAAATGTAGTATCTTTAGTTGCCACCAAGTTTTGTCCCGTCTTCTTTACGAACTTCTTTGCTCTTCTCACAGCACTAGCCAAGGCCTACATGATATCCATGCGCTCTAACTCAGTTTCATCAACTTGCTCATAATCTTCATCAGCAAGATGATAGTTTCCAATCTTTCCAGCAACCAGACCATCATAAGATTGGACAACTGTAGCTAGAAGGTCCATATGCTCTTTCGCTACTTCCACAGTCACATTCCCGAGATTCTCAGTCTTTAACTTCATAGCATTTGCTTCAGGAACTATGTAGTGGGTTCCAGATGACCCAGATGTGTCAGTACTTGATGGGCTACACTGAGAAGGAGCAAAGGAGTTAGATACAAAAGCAGTTTGTAATGGTGTACCTAACGCAGTGGGAGGTGGAACTGAGTTGTATAAAGCAGGATTCTGAGCGTAGGATCATTTCTTTGACTTGTACTTCTGACGCAGTTGTTCCTCCCTGAGCTTTAGAATGAAGTCATTTATGTCCAAGGTAGCAAGAGTCTTATTTTGCCTGAAATTGGACACAAATGGATCCCATTTGTCTGGTAACCCATCAGCAAAGCTAGAGACTTTGTCTTCCATGGATGTAACCACACCATGAGTGTGTAACTCACTCATATGATCATAGAATGACAGGATCTCAGCCTCTCTCGTTGATCAATTAGATTATGTATGCAGCGGATTTAGCTCATTAATTAGCAATTAAAGCAAGAACATAAAAGATATTTCAAATTAAAGCACGAACATAGAGAGAAGAGTTTCTGCAAAACAATAAATGTTCTATTGGTTCGCACGTTTCGGCCATTAAAACAGTATGGTTACCCATCCTTTTATAGGCGGCAAAAGGATGGGCGTGATGTCCTTTTTCTGACATCACTGAATATTCAAATTACAACTGACAAAACATAAAACTACTGAAGATGTCAACAACTGACATCTTCTTACAAAAGTTCCTAAGTGCTGACAAAAGTAAACTACTGAAATCCTACAACGACTGAAGAACAAACTCTTCAGTCGTTTATAACTACTGATACTATAACAACTGAAGAACATGCTCTTCAGTTGTTGTACAACTACTGAAATGAAATAAACTACTGAAAAGGAAAAACCATCACAACAACTGAAGAAGACTTCTTCAGCTGTTGTGACAAACTCTGAAACTTCAGCACTTGGTCTTCAGACTTTGCTTCAGATGATATAACAACTGATGACTTCAGTAGATATCATCAGTTGTTGTCTTCAGTCTTTGTCTTCAGACTTTGTGCTTCAGTAGAAGGTCTTCAGTTCTTTAGTTCTTCAGCTTTTGATTCTTCAGTACTTGTCTTCAGTACTTGAAGTCTTCAGTACTTGTAAGATCAGTACTTCAGACTTCAGTGCTTGGTCTTCAGTACTTTGGAGTCTTCAGCTGATGTTCTTCAGTTCTTTGATCTTCACACTTTGTTCTTCAGACTTTGTCATAACAGCAGAAGGCTGGAGCTAAGATGCTCTCGAGTTTGACATTCAAGCAAGAGAACACAATAGCTGATGAGAGTCTTCAGATGTTCTCGAGTCTGACATTCAAGCAAGAGAACATTGTGACTGATGGGAGTCTTCGGCAGTTGTAGCAGTGGCATGTGGGACTTAGAGGTTTTCCTGATCTTGGCTCATTGGTTCTTTTGGTCCAACAAACTCCCCCTGAACCAATGCAGCCAAAACCTCTAATTATTGGATGTCCCACTTATTGGTGGCATAAAGATTGGTCTATTTCCTCCTAGATCAGATTAGGAGTTGACCCAGATTAGCACTGGCCGGAGAGATAGTCTCAAGTGTTTGTTTGGCTAAGTATGGATGGGAGCTCTGTCTTGGGGAATTGGACACAGAGCTGTTGCCCCATCCATGAGATCTACCTCCCACGTACAAGCCGGTAGGATTCTCTACAGTAAGCCTGAAGAAAGATCAATTGTTCTTCTTTGGACAGGTCTTCAGGCTCACCTTCGAATAACCCCTCCCGACCGTACTGCTCTGAGAGGTACTTGACCTGTCTTCCATTTTTGAGCTCAAGTGTTGTGATTTGCCTATATGCAAACTCATCAGGGTGTATACCCTCTAACAACAAAGTGAGCTCATTCCGATGAAAATTCTCAAGCTTCTTATAGACCAGACCCTTCCTAACCACCCTATTATCTAGCATTGAAAAGGGTGATTGGCCGGCTCTATAAGCTTTCTCGAATTCATCTACTATTTCCCAGGGTGTTATTACAATAGCCACAGAGATCTCTTCATCTACGATTCTCTTTAGTTGGCTTTTGTATCTCACAGGCATGTCCTTCTTGACTATCCTGTGAGCCACCCTTGGGTCAGGCCAAGTTCTCACCCTCTCCCTTTTATATTGAAAGGTTTGTCTGAGGGTGAATAACCTCAGAGCTTCTCTCTGCATATTTATTATAGAGGTCGAAGCAGCATAACATTTGTCAATGCTTTTCAGCATTTCCTCATCATGTTTCTTTTGCTGCTCCTCCTCTTCTAACTTAACCCTCACAGTGTCCTGCTGTGAGGCAGGAGTGATGGTTTGTGGTTTAGCTTTGGGTAGAGGTATAACTGCTGAAAGTGGCAGACTATCCTCCTCATCATCCTCTTCTTCATCTTGCAGCCTCAGCACCCTTCTCTTCTTCTTCAAGGGTGGATCATTGGCTGCGGGTTTTGGTGGTAAGGGAGTTGGTTTTGTGGGTTGTGGTTGGGTTGTTGGTGTGGGAGTGTTGGCAGGCACTGCTAGCAGCCTAGAGATAAGGGCTGGTTTAGTCAGCTTGACTAGCAGTGTCCTGTTCCCAGCACCTGCTTCAGATAGGGCCTCTGCGACCAGTCCCTTTGTAAAATCACCAGCTGAACAAATCTTGGTGGTTATTGCCAAGAGTTTGTCCCTGGTCCATGCCTTAACATCAAGGACTGGTCTGCCCAGGTACTTCGAAGTGAACCTACTCATAGCCTCAAGTTTTTGTCTTTCCTGTTGGCTATGAGTAGTCCATCGGTAGTCAATTTCTCTCCTCTCCATATTTCTGATCTCTTGATCTAGCAAAGCAGTGTCCTTGTCAAAGCCTTGCCTGAACAACTGTTCAATGACTTTGTTCATTGAACGGTTGTGCTCAGCATCAGCCTCCTTGACAAGGGCTGCTAGATCAGGATCAGCCACCTTCTTTCCCTCTCCCTTATTCTTATCAGTGAAACTGAAATCCTTTTGGATTTCAGCCACTCCTATCTGCTCTACCTCCCTCACTTTCCTCTTCCCCTTCTCCCTCACCCTACTGGTCTCCTCAACCATCTCCCTCTCTACCACCACCTCTTTCTCTGCCTCTTTCTCCTCCTCACCCCTCTTCCTCTTGTCTTGCACTGATGTCTCCCCCTTTTTGGGTGCATTGGTTGGGGTTTGACTATCAGCAAGAGCCTTAGTGATGGCAACCTCCACCATTGGTTGGATATATGTGGGAAGCCTCTCATCAAGGGTTTGAATAACTATATCTTTAAGCATGGGTGTGATGAGAGGTAGGGATTTCTGGAGGATAGCATCCAGCTGCTCAGGGGGGTTCTGTCCCTGAGAGCTAGTGCCAGAAGCAGGGGCTGGTGGCTGAGTTTGTGGAAGTGGCTCAGTGTATGTGAGACCTTCAGGTGAAGGTGCCATCTGTGGGGTAGTGGTGGCAGATGGACTTCTATCCTGAGTCATCTGAGCAAGCAGCTCTTTGAGTCTGCTTATCTCATCCTCAAGGATAGTGTTTTGAGCAACTACATCAAAGAAGAAGCTCAGGTCATCATCAGCATAAGCTGAATCACCTGACCTCCTGACATTGTCAGGATGAACATGTCCTGAGTGTGGCTCAGTAATGACATGTGCCCCTTGTTCTTGGTACTGGGGACTTCTGGCCTCCGGATTGGATCCATCATCGGCCATTGCCTCTGGTGAGGTCTTAGAGATGTTACCAGCTTCACCCTGCTCAGATGTTGATGCAGGGGAAGTGGCAGCCTCACCAGATTGTTCTCTCTCCTCAGCCACACTGGGAGAGTGAACTGATTCTCTGTGCTGTGGGCTCTGATCAGCACTTGTGCCCACCCTCTCTTCGGTTGGAGTCTCCCCAGTTGTAATAGGATTCTGGGGAGAGGGTGGAGTGCTCAGATCAGTCAGCACTCTGGCTATTACCAGTGTTGGGCTTAGTGGGGCAGTCTCCTCAGTATGTGGGCTAGAAGCAGTATGCACATGGGGAGGACTGTGCTCTTCAATGGCAGCCTCCTCAAGTGAGGAAGACCCCAGTAATGTGGTTGCCCCAAAATTGGTTACATCAGGCTCCTGTTGAGAGGAAGCCTGTGCGGTTGTGGTGGGTGGAGTCGTGGTACCTGCTGGGAGAATCGAACCAGCAGGCACATCCTGCCTTTGTGTGGCAGGGGCATCCTCAGGGGACTCATCTCCCTGAGTAGCCTTTGTGGGCTTCTTTTTGGCTTTTGGCTTGGTGGGGACTTTGGATTTGGAGGTGGAGGCTGTGGGTTCCAGCTGCGTGGGTTTTCGCAGCCGGCCAGCCTGTTTCAGTGTTTGGTCGGAGTTGTGCCTGGAGTATACCTCGGCTTGAACAGCCATGGCAGGGACCCCAGTGCCAACGAGTCCCTCAGCTTGAAGCTGGTATTCGATCATGGCCATTATGAACCGTGGATATAAGTTCCAACGGTTAGGAAAAGGTTTTGAGGCCATGTCCTTGAGTTCCAAAAATAAAATTTCAGAAAAATTTAAAGGTTGTTTCTCAAGGATAGAATACAATACCTGTTGCCACCTTGTGGACATCTGGTCCCACGAAGAGGTCTTGGGAGCCAGACATACATTCACCATGTGAAAAATCAGTCGTTGGGGGTCAGGAAGGTGTTTCTTCAACAAGGTGGAGGCGGAGAGGTTACCCTGATAGTCATGAGATATGAAGGAGAGATCAAGGGTACCTTTGGGATAGGAGGTTGGGTGAGTGGCATCATCCAGCTCTAGGGTTTGGCGTAGAGTAGCTGGAGTGATAACCACCGGTTTGCCGTTGACGGAGGACCGGAAAGAGACCTCGGCATTCTGCTCTCCGGTTTGGACGGTTACATTGGTCCAAAACTCCGTCAAGGAGTCAGTGTATAAGGTGGGGTTCAAAAGAAAAGCCGTTTTGTAAGGTGAGTCGTGCATGAGATCTATGGCTTGATGAAATTTGGGCCATAATGGCGACTTGGTGAGATGGGCGACACAGTTGTGTCGAGGTTTCAGTTGCATGTTCGCCATTAATGGTGTATGGGAATTTCAGAGGTTTGTAAGGATTAGGTCAAGTGAGGAGTAAATGCTCTGAACATGGGGTATTTATAGGGTAGGGCAAAGGTTGAAATAAAACTACTGAAGGTTTTGGTGTTAGTCATCAGTTGTTGTAACAACTGATGACGTGGTTTTAACCTTCAGTGGTTGTAACATCTGAGGACTTGGTATTAGTCTTCAGTAGTTGAAACTACTGAGACTTTGGTTTTGTCCTTCAGATGTTGTGAACGTCTGAAGAGTTACTATCAGTCTTCAGTAGTTATGAACTACTGATGACCTAGTATTCTTCTTCAGACGTTGTAACAACTGAAGACTTGGTGTTAGCCTTCAGTAGTTGTGAACTACTGAGATTAGTAGTTGTGAACTACTGAAGACATGGTATTGCTTCAGTTGTTGTAAACAACTGAGGACTTGGTGTTAGCCTTCAGTAGTTGTGAACTACTAATATCAGTAGTTGTGAACTACTGAAGACATGGTTTTGTCTTTCAGTTGTTTGTGTATGAAACATCAGCTGTTGTTATCAGCTGATGAGAAATTACTCATCAGCTGTTTCCGTCAAATCAGTTGTTTCATACTAGCCTCCACACTTACTCATCAGCTCTTTGGCTGACTTTCAGATGTTTCATCGACCCTTCAGCTCTTGTGAATATTTATGCCTTCAGCTCTTGTGATCAGATGTCAACAAGTGTTGATGAAATATTCTTCAGAGCTGGTGAACAAATTTTGTCTTCAGTATTTGTGTAAGATTACACATCAGTACTTGTGAGCAAAATTTGTTCTTCAGTACTTATTTATTGAAAATCATACATCAGTAGTTGTAATCCACTTCACTACATCAGTTGTTTTTCAATAAATAATGTACATCAGTACTTTGAGTCAGTTTAGTCTTCAGTAGTTGTGAAAAAGCTGAAGACTAAATTACTCATTAGTACTTATATTTGACCTTTGCTCTTCAGTAGTTGTGAACTAGGAGTACCTGCATAGGTCAAATCATTCAAGCTGCAGCATACCAAGCCTTAGTACCAAATTTTGGAATGTGGCACTATCTAAAGGCTTAGTAAAAATGTCTGCAAGCTCATCAGCACTAGGCACAAACTTAGGATCAATCAGACCTTTCTCATAGCAATCCCTGATAAAATGATGTCTGATCTCAATATGCTTGGTCCTAGAGTGCTGGACTGGATTCTTAACAATACAAAGAGCTGAAGCACTATCCATTAATAATGGAGTCTTAGTCTCAGTAATGCCATAATCCAGAAGTTGGTTCTGAAGCCAGAGTATTTGAGAGGTACAGCTTGCAGCAGCAATATACTCAGCTTCAGCAGTGGATGTAGCAATTGATGTTTGTTTCTTACTCTGCCAAGAAACTAAACAATTGCCTAGGAATTGGCAACCACCAGAAGTGGATTTTCTGGTGACTTTGCATCCTGCATAGTCACTATCAGAGAAAGCAACTAATTTGCATGAATGCCCAGCTGAATACCAAAGTCCTAGTGATTGGGTACCTTGCAGATATCTAAAGATCCTTTTGACTGCAATCAAATGGGATTCTTTAGGTGCAGCCTGAAATCTAGCACAAGCACATGTTGAAAACATGATGTCTGGTCTAGAAGCTGTAAGGTACATCAAGGACCCAATCATACACCTGTAAAGGGTTTCATCAACCGCTTTACCTTTCTGATCAACATCTAGTTGTGTGATGCTGCTCATGGGAGTAGAACAGGGCTTACAGGTTTGTAAATCAAACTTATTCAACAAGTCTTTGGTATATTTGGACTGATGGATGAAGATTCCATCATCCTGTTGTTTAATTTGCAAACCTAGAAAGAACTGTAATTCTCCCATAGCACTCATTTCCAATCTTAGCTTCATAAGCTTTGTAAAATCATCACACAACTTTGGATCACAGGATGCAAAGATGATATCATCAACATAAATCTGAACAAGGAGCTTATGTTGTCCCACAGTCTTGATGAATAAGGTTTTATCAATGGTGCCTCTAGTGAACTTGTTCTCTAGAAGAAAGGTTGAGAGTGTCTCATACCAGGCTCTAGGTGCTTGCTTCAGCCCATAAAGAGCCTTATCAAGCTTGTACACCCAATCAGGATGCTTATTGTCCTCAAAGCCTGGTGGTTGACACACTTAAACCTCTTCTTTGATTTTTCCATATAGGAAGGCACTTTTGACATCCATTTGATAAACCTTGAGACTGTGAAAGGCAGCATAAGCTAAGAACAGTCTAATTGCTTCTAGTCTGGCCACAGGTGCAAAGGTCTCATCATAATCGATTCCTTCCTCCTGTGCAAACCCTTGAACAACCAGTCTGGCCTTGTTCTTGACAATTTGGCCCTTCTCATCTGTTTTGTTCCTGAATACCCACTTGGTGCCTATAGCACACTTATCTTTGGGTAATGGAACAAGCTCCCACACTTGCTGTTTCTTGAATTGAAGAAGCTCAAGCTGCATAGCTTCCACCCATCCATTGTCTCTTAAAGCAATATGATAGTTCTTTGGCTCTTGCTGACTGATGAAGAGAGCATAGAAGCAGAAATTAGACAATTGATTCCTGGTTGAAACTCCAGCTTGGATATCACCAATAATTTGTGAAGTGGGGTGATTCTTGAGCTCTTGAAAAACTATAATATCTGTGCAAGTGTTTGTAGACCCATCAGCAGCAACAGATGGTGATGGAGATTCCTGAAACCATGTAGAGGATGGCAGCTCAAATGAAGTAGAGCAAGCAGAAATCTCATCAGCATTTGTAGTGGATGGAGCTGCTGAGGCTACAGGAGCATCAGGTTCAGTGGAATTAGGCAGGTTGTCACTGAACTTGAAGAGGTGAGTACTGACTTCATCATCTTCAGTACCACCAGGTGGAGATCTGTTGACAGGCTCAACAGATGGAGGTTGATAAGGAACATATTGCAGTATGTCCAGATCAAACAGCTCCACAGGGTTTTGTGGAATCTTGTCCTTTGGAGATTCATTGAACTTAACATGCAAAGTTTCTTCAACCCCTTTGGTTCTACAGTTGAAGACTCTGTATGCTTTGCAAGTTGATGAATAACCAACAAAGTACCCTGCATCCACCTTACTAGCAAACTTATGGAGTGGGTTGCTAGTGTTGAGAATGAAACAAGGACACCCAAAGGCTCTAAAGAATGAAATAAGAGGGGCCAAATGATGAAGAACTTCATAGGGAGTCTTCATCAACCTCTTATTTACTAAGGCTCTATTCTGTACATAGCAAGCTGTATGGACAGCTTCAGCCCAAAAGGTCAGTGGCAGCCCTGAGTCTGCCAACATTGACCTTGCTGCTTCAATGAGGGTCCTGTTCTTTCTCTCCACCACTCCATTCTGTTCAGGAGTTCTTGGAATGCTAAACTGCCTTCTAATTCCCTTGGACAGGTAGAAGTCATCAAGTGTGTGGTTTCTAAATTCTGTTCCATTGTCACTCCTCACACACTTGACCTGTAGGGAATACTGCTTTTCTACTTGTAACACAAAGTTCAATATTGTCTTTGCTGCTTCATCCTTGGAGTGCAAGAAGAAAGTCCATACAAACCTGGAGTAATCATCCACAATTACCAGGCAGTATTTCTTCTTTGCCATGCTCATTACTCTGACAGGACCAAAGAAATCCATGTGCAGAAGTTGTAAGCAGGCAGTGGACTTTGGTTCTTCTATTGAAGGGAATGAAACTTTGTGTTGTTTTCCTTTCAAGCAAGCAGTGCAGTCATCTTCACATTTGAACTCCTTCAGAGGCAATCCTCTTACTAAACCATGGCTTATAAGCTGATTCATGTTCTTGAAATTAACATGACCCAGCCTTCTATGCCATAGTGTAGACTCTTGAGGAGATGCCTTGGAGAATAGGCAAGGATGGCCTTTTAGATCCATCTTTTTGGAAAGATCTAAGGCATACACTCTTCCTGTCCTGTTGGCCTTCAGGAGAGTGTGTTCATCCAATGCCTTGTCAATCAAACTCAGAACTTTGGATGACAGAATCCGACAGTTGTTTGTCATCAGTACTAGCAGTTTTCTTCCTAGTGCCTGCTTTCCTGGTATCCTCTTTAGCTGTCTTCAAACCTTTCCTACTGTTAGTTTTCTTCTCTTTAGTGCTAACAGTATTTGAGGTATGAACTTCAGGTGTTGTCACTTGCTCTCCAGTACCTTCAGTACTTCTAGTGACAACTCCTGAGTTGATCAGCCTTTTGGTCATGTGACAGTCTATCTCTGATGATGCTGATTCAGAGGATAGTAAGTCATATGATGAAAAGGATTGGTTACTACTCTCCCCATCAGATTCAACTTCTGCTCTTGAAATGAAGTCTGTGGGTGGAGCAGTGTGATTGTAACCAATGCCAAACTTCACATTGGAAGCAGTTTGCTTGCTAAGAAGCATTTCAAAACCCTTGCATGATTGCACCCATCGATCACACTCAACTTGGGTGGTTGCAAGAGTTTCCTTGAGATCTTTGTACTTCTCAAGAAGTACATCTTCCCTAGCTTTAGCATCTTTGATTTGGCAGTTAAGCTTGTAAATCTCATCATTTTTATCTTTTAGAACAACCTCAAAATCATCTTTTCTTTTGGAAATAGTGTGCTCAAGCTCAAGATTTTTATTTATTAAGGCTACATTTGCTTCTCTAATAGAAGCAAATGCTGCTATGCATGACTCTGAACAAAGCTTGGCTTTTGCCTCAGTGGATACCTGAGATGAGGCATTAGATGATGACCCTTCAGCAGAATCAAGGGCCATCAGAGCAAGATTTCCAAAAGGTTGATCACCACCATGTTGACCAGCACCTTGGAGTAGTGGTTCCTGACCAGATAGCTCTTCTGGTAGACTACTCCAGTCAACAGCAGTTGGGGTGAAAAAGCTTTGTTGTTGAGGTTGTGTGTGATGATGAGATTGGGAAGAATAAGGCTCTGGAAGAGCATGAGGTGGTTGAGCCGAGGGTGCTTGAGGTTGACCAGGCTGAGGCATGTAGTAATAGGGGTAAGAATAAGGCATATGACCCTGTGGCACAAAATAAGCAGGTGGTGCTTGTGCCTGAGATGGATGAGAAGAACTGTAGGAAGGTTGTCCTTTGTGCTGTGAGCTATTGCTGGGAAAAGTCACAAAGGGTGCAGATGAGTTAGATCCAGATGATCTACACTCTCTTGCAAAGTGTCCAAGCCTTTGGCACTTGTGACACCTCAACTTGCTCTTGTCAAAACCAACTTTGGTTTTACCAGAGAGTCCTGGGAATTTCCTACCAGTTCTTTTGTAGAACTTCTGAGATCGGATATTTATCATTGCCATTTGGTTCAAAATATCCATCTCTTCCAGATCATCATCTGGAATGCCCTTCAAATCCTCCATCAGAAAACACAAGTTGTCACCACCTCCTCCTGAACTACCGACACCAACAAAAGCTTGTTCTGAGTTTGTAGAGAAATCAATATGCTCATCATAAGAACTTTCTGATGAAGCATATTCTGACTCATGACTTATCAAGGCAGCATTACCTTGGACAAAGTCATCAGCAAGTTTGCCAGAAGATGACAACTTCCTCTTTTGCTCTACCTCTCTCTCAAAAGTGAGTAGTTTCCCATGAAGTTGGGTGAGAGATAAAGTGTCAAGGTCAGCACTAGAGCGTAGGACAATGGTATATGTGTCCCATCTCTCAGGCAATGACCTGAGGAACCTGTTGTTCATCTGGCTTTTGGAGTACTCTTGTTTAACCATCTTCAGCTCAGAGATTAAACAAGAGAACCGCTCAAACTGCTGGGTCAGAGTCTCACCCTTTCTATATGAGAAAGTCTCATATTGTTGGGCAAGGATTTCCCTATTGTTTGCTAAGACCGAATCAGTTCCTCCAAATTGTTCCTTTAGAGCAACCCATAGGTCATGAGCAGACTCATGATGCAAGAGCCCTGAATATATCTCGTTTGGAATGGCCATGGCTAAAATTCCATGGGCTCTAGCATCAATTTCAAACAGCTTTAGATCTTCGTCCGAATACTGTTCACGTTTCTTCGCAACCTGTTCATTAGATTCCGGGACGTTCACCATAGGCTTGTATGGCCCATGCACCACTGACTTCCAACAACCAGCACTGTTGACAGCCAAGTGGTGTAGCATACGTCTTTGCCATATGTTATACTCGTTCCTAACCAGCATCGGAGGCTTGGTTGCGGAACCAGTATTGTGAGGATCATTGGTTGGTGTTGTCATCTCAAGTTTTGGTCAAAAACAAGTTTAAACCCGACAAACGTAACTCAAAACCACCAAAAGATCTCAAGATTTTGGCCGGAAACAGCAGAAACTTACTCTCTATGACTAACTCTTGCAAATTGCTAATTCGATCAAACTGAGAGATCAAAAGAGCAGTTTCAAATGATCAATGATGAAATCGATCAATGATTAACCTGCTCTGATACCATTTGACAGGATCTCAGCCTCTCTCGTTGATCAATTAGATTATGTATGCAGCGGATTTAGCTCATTAATTAGCAATTAAAGCAAGAACATAAAAGATATTTCAAATTAAAGCATGAACATAGAGAGAAGAGTTTCTGCAAAACAATAAATGTTCTATTGGTTCGCACGTTTCGGCCATTAAAACAGTATGGTTACCCATCCTTTTATAGGCGGCAAAAGGATGGGCGTGATGTCCTTTTTCTGACATCACTGAATATTCAAATTACAACTGACAAAACATAAAACTACTGAAGATGTCAACAACTGACATCTTCTTACAAAAGTTCCTAAGTGCTGACAAAAGTAAACTACTGAAATCCTACAACGACTGAAGAACAAACTCTTCAGTCGTTTATAACTACTGATACTATAACAACTGAAGAACATGCTCTTCAGTTGTTGTACAACTACTGAAATGAAATAAACTACTGAAAAGGAAAAACCATCACAACAACTGAAGAAGACTTCTTCAGCTGTTGTGACAAACTCTGAAACTTCAGCACTTGGTCTTCAGACTTTGCTTCAGATGATATAACAACTGATGACTTCAGTAGATATCATCAGTTGTTGTCTTCAGTCTTTGTCTTCAGACTTTGTGCTTCAGTAGAAGGTCTTCAGTTCTTTAGTTCTTCAGCTTTTGATTCTTCAGTACTTGTCTTCAGTACTTGAAGTCTTCAGTACTTGTAAGATCAGTACTTCAGACTTCAGTGCTTGGTCTTCAGTACTTTGGAGTCTTCAGCTGATGTTCTTCAGTTCTTTGATCTTCACACTTTGTTCTTCAGACTTTGTCATAACAGCAGAAGGCTGGAGCTAAGATGCTCTCGAGTTTGACATTCAAGCAAGAGAACACAATAGCTGATGAGAGTCTTCAGATGTTCTCGAGTCTGACATTCAAGCAAGAGAACATTGTGACTGATGGGAGTCTTCGGCAGTTGTAGCAGTGGCATGTGGGACTTAGAGGTTTTCCTGATCTTGGCTCATTGGTTCTTTTGGTCCAACATAGAATCTTTCGATGATATCATCTAAGCTCTCCTTTCCAATTGGTGAGAAATTGTCAAATTCCTTTTTAAGAGCTTTTTCCTTGAGTGCCTTCAGAGTTGCATTGCCTTCGTGTCTCTTTTCTAAGGCGTCCCATAACTTCTTAGACTGCTTGTTCTCAGAAAACTGATGAAATATATCTTTAGGTATTGACTGAGTCAATAAGGCATATGCTTTCTTTTCAGCATTATGCATAGTCTTCTAGGCTTCACTCATACCTCCCAAAGTAAGCTTTACCCAATTAGCACTGACTGGTACCACGTAACGAGTCTCAATAGACGTCCACATATTAGGGTCAACTCCATTCAAGTAGATTTCAAACCACTGTTTCCATTATGGGTATTCACCCAACGTTAACAACTTTGGCGGTTTGTTGTGGTTCCCTATCTCACTTTCCAGAAGTAGAAGATTCTGGATGCGTGAGTCCTTTCCAGCACAAACGCAGAGAACTGATCTTCCACTTCTGTAAACATGAACTAAGAACATGATAGATTGACTTATGCGATTGGACAGCCGACTGGTTCAACCGTGCGATTGAAGGATGCGAATAGCTTCAATCGTGCGATTAGATTCAGTCGTGCGAATGAACAAGACGAATGAGGTCAACCGTATGGAATAATTCAACCGTGCAAATGAACTGTGCGAATGAGTTTAGTCGTGCGATTGAACTATGTGAATGGAGTTCAGTCTTGCGATTGGGCCAATCGTGCGATTGGGCCAATCGTGCGATTGGGCCAATCGTGCGACTGAACTCCGTTCACATAGTTCAATCGCACGACGCGATTGGGCCAATCGTGTGACTGAAGCTGCTGCTGCGGGAAAAAATCGAGTTTTGAACACTTGACTCAAAATTACGAATTTTCAAGAATCCTAATCTGCCGTGTGGGAACAAGTCGAAACTATTTATTCAGAAACTCGACAAAACCAAGTTTTTAAAGCGAAAAAGTGTATCTTTTGAATAAAAACGTTAGTTTTGACACCAAAACCAATTGAATCCACGCAAAATCTATTGGATCTTGTATGCCCAAGACACATACAAGATTGATGTGGTTAATACGTTATGATCCAAGTCGGGTCATACCCAATAACAAGCTAAACAAACACCAATATATGTTTATTTGTTGATGAGATCATACAAATAAATATTGTCACCAATTTAGAAAACGGGTTTTCTAAAACGTTGGTTTTGTAATTGAACAACATTATATAGATAATTTATTCATGAGCAATTTATTTGTTTCATTATTTAAGTTGGTTAAATAATAACAAATAAAAGTGTGTTAATGTTATTAAATTAAAATAGGTTTTAATTTTATAAACTAATGGCTTAAAAGAGTGCATATAAAATTACAAAATGGGAGGAAACCCATTTTGAACAAGAGTTCCGGCCGCCCCTTGTGGGTGTGTGAAGGGTCCTTTTGTCTTGGACACTTCAAGTTTTCATCACTCTTGCACTCTTCCAAAAACACACCTTCTCTCTCACACACAAGGCAAAGCATTCTCTCCAAAACAAGAACTGAAATTTTCGGATTCAAAGCTTCAAGAGCTGAAATTTTCGGATCTTTTAAGGTGCATTGGTAGAGAGTTGTGGTGTTGTGCATCCTAACAAGCTTGGTCTTTGGAAGGGCTTGTGGGTATACAAGCTTGAGGTATTCTCTTTTGGAGGCTACACATTCAAGAACATCACCATCTTCATCTTATACATGTACAACATCTTGTGCAAGAAAAGGTTGTAATGTTTGAACACCCTATGTTTGTTTTATGGTTTGATAGCACACTATTTCACATATGTATATATGATCCACGTTCTTGGGTTTTGTTTATGGTTTAAAATGGTAAAAATTTCAGATTGGTAACCATATGTTTAAAACTTATATCCGCTGCGTTTTTCAAGTTTAAAATGGTTAAACTTGCTTTGATAAACATGTTACAAAACCCAACAATGGCATCTGGAGCCGGATATGTGGAATATGTGCTTCAAAAGTTCTTGAAAAGTTAGTTTTCATGGACTTTTTCAACCCATTAGGGGCTGTTTTGTTGTGGATGATTGAATCCCTTATGTTTCAAGGTTTAATCTTGCATGCTTTAGTATAAACCTTGAAAGATAAAGATCAAATGGTTGATTGTGTTGTTTGGACAAACCCTAAAGATTTGGTTCATGTAGGCTGAAACTTTAGGGCTGAAATAAGGGGTTCATTGTTGTTCTTGGATGTTGTATATGATACATCTTTTTGGTGCATAACATAGCCTTGGCCTTATAATATTTTGGTTTTGGTTGGTTGTAATATTTGTGTTTATATTTTGGGTTGTAATTCATTTATTCATTTGGTTATGTAATAAATAGATTCGGTGCATTTCTTTTATTAGAAAAATTGTATTAGGATATAATTTATGTAAAAGAAGATGCATAAGATGAAGACCCAAAGATGGACACAAAAGGCATGGACACTTGAAGTTTTTGGATGTGGATTCAAGTGGGAGTTCATGGACACATATGATGTGTCATTATTAACCCTTAGGAAAGACCTTATGACAACACTTGTGATGGCAAACAAGTGTAGTCAACTTAGTGGCTATGGTTATTCACTTATGTTTGTATGTTTATGCTTGTTTGGTTGTTTGATTGTATGGTTGTTGTTTGATATTTGGATATGCATAACAAACTCATTAACAAACTTAACAAGCTGAAAAATGATGGTTCTTTATCATTAAGTGATTAATAAAAGGTTATTAAAAGGATTAATGATTCTAATAAAAAGGGGTTTTATTAAAAATGAACCATAGGGTACCTTGTATTTGAAAGCATGCAAATATAAAGTACATAGAGTTTTCTAAACTAGTATTATGAAAACATAAAATTTCTTTTATAAACATGTTAAACACCATCCTTTTGCACAACACTTGGATCACTTGGAAACTCTTAATGGGATAAAGGTCACCTAACCATTTTGAGAGAACTTGTGATTTGAGGTGGGGATACCATACTTGTGGGATAAAGATCACCTAACCACTTATGTTGGAAAACTCATATGTGTGTAAGTAGGATAACTTGATTTGCAAATCATGTTTAATGGATCACCTACAATATGGTTTACAAAGGTGTTGATGGGATAAACGTGCCGACCACACGTATGATGTTTAAGTCGATGCCATACCCTAGAAGTTGCAAAGGGTTGCAATTGTCAAAACGTTGACTACCTTATTAATTTATATAATGGGATAAAGGTCATCTAACCACTATTTTAATGTAACGTTGGATTCTAGATTTTAAAATTGTGTAAGATATAAGAGTTTTAAATTATTAAAAAAATATGAACGATATCGAAAATACTAAAATTAAACTTTGTTAAAATTTTGTAGATGGCCACCAACAATAATGAAAATAATGAAATCCCGTCCACTCACTCACTATCACTAAGGACCATTCTCCAAAAGGAGCGTCTAAACCATAATAACTTTATTGATTGGTTTCAAAACTTGAGAATTGTTCTCAAGCAAGAGAAATGATCATATGTTTTAGACGATCCGATTCCCGATCAACCTAATGAGGAGGATGAGGAGGCCTTTATGAATTGGGTGAAAATACGCTGAGGACTCGGTCCAAGTGTCTTGCCTCATGTAGGCAAGTATGATTCCGGATCTCCAACAGGAGTATGAACATCATGGAGCATATGACATGATTACCCAGTTGAAGGAAACGTTCCAACAATAAGCAAGGGTAGAGCGCTTCGAAACGGTTCGAGCACTCCATGCATGTCGTATGGATGACACCCAATCTGTTTCATCCTATGTACTTAAGATGAAAAGCCACATTGACCGCCTCGAAAGGGTGAATTGTCCCGTCTCAAAAGAGTTGGCTACGGATTTGATCCTCAACTCTTTGTCAAAGAGGTTTGACAACTTTGTCATGAATTATAACATGAACGGGTGGGACAAGAACATAAGTGAGCGTCACTCTATGATCAAAACTACCGAGGCGGCCATGGGTAAAAAGGTTTTACCCGTTCTCACCGTCAATGAAGGTGGGAACAAGAAGCGGCCTCACCCCGCACCCAAGGCAAATGTTGCCAAGGGGAAAGGGTACGTTAGGGGAAAGGGGAAGGGAGTGCTAAGAGCGCCACCACCAAAAAAAGCGGAGAAGAAGCAAAAGGATGCTTCAAATGACCCATGCTTCAAGTGTGGGGAGATTGGACATTGGGCAAGGAATTGTCCAGTCCATCTCAAAGAGTTGGAAGCTAAGAGGGATGTCGGGCAAACCTCAGGTACAATTTACATGATTCATGTTGATCTAAATTTAATATCCTCTAACACATGGGTATTGGATACCGGATGTGAAACTCACATTTGTAACTTATTGCAGTGGTTCAAAAGAAGTAAGGACTTCAAGAAAGGGGATGTTAGCCTCTACATGGGGAATGGGGCGAAAGTTCAAGTTGAAGACCAAGGGGACTAGATCTTGAAGCTTCCAAATGGTTTGGAAGAAATTTTGAACAATGTTTTGTATGCTCCTAGTTTGACTAGGAACATTATTTACGTTTCCCAATTTAGACAATATGGTTATTTTTTAACATTTATTGAAAATGAAATTCATGTTTCTTTAAATGACAAATTTTATTTTAAAGCTATTCCTATTAATGGTATTTATGAATTGGTTCGTGAAAACACATTATATGATAGCTCATTGTACCAAACCACCACCAAGAAACTCAAACTGGAATTGAGTGATACCTATCTTTGGCATTGCCGACTTGGTCATATAAACATGAAAACGCATACAAACACTTCAAAAGAACAGTCTTTTAAAAGCAAGTTAATATGATTCATTTGATGTATGTGAATCTTGTTTACAAGGTAAAATGACTAAGGCACCTTTTAGTGGCAAACCCGAAAGGGCAAAAGATTTATTAGGCATCATACATTCGGATGTACATAGTCCTTTTAAGCCAATGACTAGGTACCGTCAGAGATACTTCATTACCTTTACCGACGACTATAGTTGATATGGTTATGTGTACTTATTAAAATAAAAAGATGAAGCTTTTGAAGTGTTCAAAATCTTCCAAAATGAAGTTGAAAATCAACTCAATAATAAAATAAAAATTCTCCACACCGATAGAGGAGGTGAATACCTAAGTGATGTTTTTAGGGATCATCTAAGAAGTTGTGGTATCGTCTCACAACTATCTCCACCTGGAACACCACAACACAATGGTGTGTCCGAGAGGAGAAATCGAACTCTATTAGTTATGGTTCGATCTATGATGGCTAAAAGCTCATTGCCTCTATCATTTTGGGGTTTCGCTTTGCTCTCGGCGGGTCGTATTTTGAATATGGCCCCAACCAAGAAAGTACAAATGACACCTTTTGAAACAAGGCATGGAAGGGTTCCATCACTATCATATTTAATGGTGTGGGTTGTGAGGCTTATGTTAAGACTCCCACCTCAAACAAGTTAGAAAGCCGTTCCACTAAGTGTATCTTCAATGGATATCCTAGAGATTCTATGGGATATTACTTCTATGATCCATTGGAACAAAAAGAGTTTGTTACCAAGAAGGCTGAATTCTTAGAAGCTAAATTCCTTATGGAAGGAACCAGCAGTCGAACAGTGGATCTTGAGGAAGATCAAGGACCACAAACCGATACACGTTTGGTTGACACTAGCACTCAACATAAGGATGTTGAGGATGATCAAATGGTTGATCAATACACACAAAATGTTCACAGATCTGATAGAATTAGTAATCCACCTTAAAGATATGGATTTTTCATGGATGGATGCTATGTGGTAGATTCCGATAAACCAACCACCTATCGTGATGCAATGTCCAATTTGGATTGTGACAGATGGCTTGAAGCCATGAACGTTGAGATGCAATCCATGTATGACAACCAAGTATGGGACTTGTTTGAACCATCTCTTAACTCCAAGATAGTTAGAAGTAAGTGGGTTTTCAAGAAGAAAACCGATATGCATGGAAACTTGGATACTTATAAAGCTAGACTTGTAGCAAAAGGCTTCACTCAAACTCAAGGGGCTGATTATGATGATACCTTCTCACCCATTGCAATGCTAAAGTCTATTAGGATACTATTTGCCATAGCTGCTCATTATGATTATGAGATTTGGCAAATGGATGTCAAAACCATTTTTCTAAATGGATATCTTGAGGAATATGTCTATATGGTTTAGCATGAATGTTTTGTCAATCAAAAGCGTCCTAATAAAGTATGCAAGTTGAAGAAATCAATCTATAGATTGAAGCAAGCATCAAGAAGTTGGAATCACCGTTTTGATGAAGAGATAATCAAATTTGGGTTCATCAAAAATGCTGATGAAGCATGTGTATATAAGAAAGCTAGTGGGAGCATCATCACTTTCCTAGTATTATATGTCGATGACATTCTACTATTTGGAAATGACATTCCAACCTTAGAGGGTGTAAAAGCCTGGCTTGGAAGCTGTTTCTCCATTAAGGATCTTGGTAAAGGCCGCCTATATTTTGGGAATAAAGATCTATAGGGATAGATCAAGGCGGTTGATAGGTTTAAATCAAAGTGCATACATTGACAATATCTTTAAAAGGTTCAATATGGAAAACTCTAAGAAAGGTACGGTACCTATCCAAAAGGGAACGATATTGAGTAAGACTCAATGTCCAAGCTCAAAAGGATGAGCAAGGCAAGATGAAGGGAATCCCGTATGCGTCTGCTATAGGATCCATCGTGTATGCAATGATATCTACTAGACCGGACGTGTCATGCGCTTTGAACATGACAATCCGATACCAACACAATCCTAGAAACAGTCATTGGATGGCTGTTAAGAACATACTTAAGTACCTAAGGAGGACCAAAGATATGTTCCTAATCTATGGATCTGGTGAGGAGGAACTTGTAGTAAAGTGTTACACGGATGCGAGTTACCGAACTGATCGGGATGACTCACGATCACAATCGGGGTACATTTTTATCTTGAATGGAGGAGCAATTTCTTGGAAGAGCTCTAAGCAAGATGTGGTGGCATTATCAACTACAGAGTCAGAATACATTGCCGCTTCATTAGCAGCTCAGGAAGCTGCATGGTTGAAGAAATTCATTTCCGATCTAGGGGTGGTCCCTTCCATTCAGGACCCCCTAGAAATTATTTGTGATAATGAGGGTGCGATTGCTCAAATCAAGGAACCCCGTGCACATCAAAAGACTAGGCACATTGAACGAAGATTCAACTACATAAGAGATGAAGTTGAAAAGGGAAAGATATGTATTCGCAAAGTTCACATGGATGAAAACATTGCGGATCCACACACGAAGCTTCTTGAAAAATCAAAGCATGAAAGTCATGCTTGTGCCATGGGACTTCAATAATCTAGTGACTGGATTTGATCTTTAATTTTGTATTTAGATATTATAACTCCTTATCACTTGAATGAATTATTTGGTTATAATGGTTCAACTAATATTCCTACTTTGCATGCTTAAATCCATGAGTAAATCATTTACTCAAAACGTCCGTAGTCATTCATACTTGTGGGAACAAGTATGAAGATAAGACTATTATGAAATTGGATTGGTAGATATTCATATGGATGAATATAGAGCAAAGGGTTGCTGCCAAAGTTCATAGATATTTGTGGGATACAAATATTGGACTGACCTGCATCTCAAACATTACTACATGGAATCTTCCTGATTGATCATAAGTAATTTTGAGTAAAGGTGAATATCATTTGGTATCCTCTAACCTGAGATACATATTGGGTCTTGATATTTACCTAATATTATGCTTTGACTTAGTTCTTCGCTGTTCTGAAACATGGCAGTACATAAGTCTGGGTTCAGGTATAATACAAGGTAATTGTGAGAGACATATGTAGTCAAGATGGGATTTGTCCCTCTTATTCGTTGAGAGTGAGATGTCTAAGGCCTGATAATGTTAAATCAATGGAGAATGATCACTCTATGTCTCTGGAATTTAACATGACTTCTGTGACAAAATGATAGATGATTGATTCACGTAAAACATTTCGATTATGGTACTTGAAGAGGATGATATTATTGAATGGCACTTAATCATACGTATTAAGGGTAGTAAAGCGTTGTTACGTGGTATTTACTGCTTGCATCAATCTTCTATGAATCTTGTGCAAGTGGGAGATTGTTGGATCTTGTATGCCCAAGACACATACAAGTTGATGTGGTTAGTACGTTATGATCCAAGTCGGGTCATACCCAATAACAAGCTAAACAAACACCAATATATGTTTATTTGTTGATGAGATCATACAATTAAATATTGACACCAATTTAGAAAATGGGTTTTCTAAAACGTTGTTTTTGTAATTGAACAACATTATATAGATAATTTGTTCATGAGAAATTGATTTGTTTCATTATTTAAGTTGGTTAAATAATAACAAATAAAAGTGTGTTAATGTTATAAAATTAAAATAGGTTTTAATTTTATAAACTAATGGCTTAAAAGAGTGCAATTTTATAAAATTACAAAATGGGGGGAAACCCATTTTGAACAAGAGTTTCGGCCGCCGCTTGTGGGTGTGTGAAGGGTCCTTTTGTCTTGGACACTTCAAGTTTTCATCACTCTTGCACTCTTCCAAAAACACACCTTCTCTCTCACACACAAGACAAAGCATTGTCTCCAAAACAAGAGCCGAAATTTTCGGATTTAAAAGGGCTAAAATTTTTGGATCTTTCAAGGTGCATTGGTAGAGAGTTGTGGTGTTGTGCATCCTAACAAGCTTGGCGTCTGGAAGGGCTTGTAGGTATACAAGATTGAGGTCTTCTCTTTTGGAGGCTATACATTCAAGAACATCACCATCTTCATCTTATACATCTACAACATCTTGTGCAAGAAAAGGTTGTATCTTTGAACACCCTATGTTTGTTTTATGGTTTGATAGCACACTATTTCACATATATATATATATATGATCCATGTTCTTGGGTTTTGTTTATGGTTTAAAATAGTAAAAATTTCAGATTGGTAACCATATTTTTAAACCTTATATCCGCTTCGTTTTTCAAATTTAAAATGGTTAAACTTGCTTTGATAAACATGTTACAAAACCCAACAAAATCACAGGCCTTAGCTCTGATACCACTTGTTAGGACCAATTTCATACGGAGTACTAACAGATTCTGCGTGATACCGAATCAAATAGTGCGGAATCCTATTTGATTGGCGATCCAATCAGTGAGAACAAATATCCTGATCAATCCAACGATGGAACAAACGTTGAGAACGATTAAGAATTGATCAGAAACGAACTAAGAACTTTGATTGACGTTTTGGTGCGCTCTGGACGGCTAGGGTACGTAGGTATTCGAAGTGTTTTCTTTTTCCACGAATTATGTGGTATTTATAGGTTTTCTGTCTTCAATCATACGACTGAACCATTAGCATGGTTCAGTCGTGCGACTGAATCATGCAATTGACTCATACGCACGACTGAAGGTTCAGTCGTGTGACTGACTCAATCTTAAGGATTAGTCGTGCGACTAATCCTTCTTCTGGTTCAGTCGTGTGACTGGTCCATAAGCATGATATATTCATGTGTATGGTCCATTAGCATGGTCCATTAGCATGAACTATCACATGGATAAGTTAAACATGCTTCTAAGTTCTTATTGACTTAGAACCATGTTAAACAACATCAAACCTATATAGTTAGTTCATACACGTGCAACATATTCAATATAATGATATCATGACATAATCAAACATAAATTAACATCACAATCCACTTCATATATCATTCATTCAATCATTACATCGATTACATATATGTAAGACATGAAAGACTTTTACATTTCAGAACATAAACTAGGTACATCAATATGTATCAATAGGGTTGTCAGGTGAGGGGGCTGCGAGTGGAGGTGTGGCAGCAATGGTTATGGATGTGGGTATGGTGGTGGTGATTTGGAATCTTGGTACTCGAGGGGTGGGGGCTCGGTCGAGGATGGTTGAGTGGCTGCGGGTGGTGATGGTTGCGGGTGCGGGTGGTGGTGGCTACGGGTGCGAGTGGTGTTGGGTTTGGTCTGGAGAGATGGGTCTGGTAGATCTAAAGGGGTGGTGGTAGGGGTTTCCGATGGTGGGTTAGGTGTAGTTGGGTTATGGTTGTGATTCTGTGGTGGTGGTTCTGGTTGTTGATGATGGTGGTTGTTGATGACGGTGGTTATTGGTTGACTTAGGCAGCCGTAGATCTGGTTGATTGTTGTTGATAGTGGTGGTTATAGATGATAAAAAGATGGTGATTGTGTTTTGATCAGTCGGTGGTAGGTTCGTGATTGTAAGACTTTCTTTGACTGCTACACTTTTGGGTCTGAAAATATTGTTGGGTATAGATTCGCTGGAAACTTCACTGGAAAACACAAGTTCGCCGGAGAATGCAAATTCACCAGAAAGTTCGCTGGAAAACACTTAGTTTCGCCAAAAACTAATGAACTTTCATTCAAATGATGTAATTTCGCACCATGAAGATATGAAGGTTCTTCAACGGCTGCTATGAACACCAAGAACACACGCAGTGTGTGTGAGAGAGAAACACCTTTAAACTTCAACTTTCTTTTTATTTCTTGTAGAAATTGATTTGTAGATGTAAAATATGATATCAAATGTTGTAAATCTATTTTGAAATGTTGTAGATCTCATCAAAATCAGTGATATTGATGAACACAAACACTTAGATCTAGTTTCTCTCTCTAAAACCCTATTTTCCCCCTCTAAAAAAATTTCAAAAATCATTATTAAAATCTTCAAACCAGCAATAGGAATTGATTCAAGATGGATGATGCTTCTCCTGAACTTACTCCATTCACTGCTCAAACTTTCTTAACTCCGGATGATAATGGGAAACCTGTCAATGCTCATCGTTATCGTTCTATGATTGGGTCTCATGTATCTCACTACGAGTCACCCGGACATTACTTTTGCCATGTGCTACTGTGCCCGTTATCAAGCAAATCTGAAGGAATCTCACGAAAAGGTTGTTAAACGTATCTTTCGATATCTCAAAGGATCTTCCCGTTTAGGCCTTTGGTATCCCAAAGGAGGAAACTTTGATTTGCATGCCTGTTTTGACAGTGATCATGGAGGTTGCAAGATGAACAAAAAATCAGTCACCGGTGGATGCCAGTATCTTAGGGATTGTCTTGTTTCATGGCAAAGCAAGAAGCAGATAACTGTATCTTTATCTACAGGTGAAGCTGAATATGTTGCTGCCTTAAGCTGCTGTTGTCAAGTGCTTTGGATCCAACATAAGATGATGGATTATGGCATCAATTTTCTTCATACACCACTCTTCTGTGATAATAAAGTTGCCATTGGAATTGCCAAAAATCCAATTCATCACACTCGAACCAAGTACATTGAAACAAGGGTTCATGCAATCCAAGATGCTCAGGAAAAGGGGTTTATTGATATTATTTCAATTGACACTAAAAGTCAAAGAGCAGATCTTTTCACTAAAACATTTGACAAATCTCTCTTTTATGAACTGATCTCTATGTTAGGTCTAATATCTTTCTAAAAATCTCTTTTCCTAAATAAAATGTCCTGCTTTTGTAAATATTTTTTTCTTTTTTACATTTGTCAGTTAATTTTCGATATCCCATATTCCTTCTTATTTTATTATTTTTTATTTTATCTTTATTTTTATCTACATTTATAAGTGGAAAACAAAATAAATTTCTATCCCCATGAGGGTAAATAGAAAATTAGGGGGACAATATACTTTTAAAGCGTTTTCAATTTTGTTCTCTCAGGAACCCCCAGAAAAAGAAGTTAAAAGGAGGTCAACGGGTTATGATGAGATATGCATGGTAGACTCAGCCTGAAAATGAAGTAGGCAATGATCGTGCAGCTAAAGTAAAGCTCAAGAACTCGGTGATAAGGATTGTTCTCAGGACATTTTGGCCTGCACAAATTGTCTTAAGTCTGTTCTTAGTCTATGTTGGGTCTAACATCTCTTAGCCCAAATTGTATATTATGTATAATAAAATGCATGTTTATCTCCCATGCTATGCGTAAACATTGACCTTGAGTGATGATCTTCTTTGCTATGCGAAAGCATTGACCTGAAGCTCTCATCAACACGCTAAGATGATCTTCTCTGCTATGCGGAAGCATTGACCTGAAGCTCTCATCCTTTGGATTAGATGTACATCTCCTCTGTTATACGTAAGCATAGACCTGGAGATATCATCTTAGAGTCTGTCTATTATTGTGTCTTGTCAAAAGATCATGCTATCATATGCATGCATCTGTGTCAATTATGAACTACTCAAGTAAAATCAATGATTTCACTTAATAAACCTTGATGATGAGATAAGTTCTCTGCCGGATGTCTGTGGGAACCAAGTTACTTGAGCTTCTCGAATTGAAACGAAAACATGATAAAATCAGTTGCAGGTCACTCGTTGAAAAGAATAAGGCATGGGTTTAAGGGGACAACCATATCAGCAATCTCGCCAAGACTTGATTCTCATAAAAACTTCAAGAAAAGAATGCAAACAAAATCTTTTTTGATATTTTATTTCATTTTATTTTATTCTAATTATTAATATTGTAATCATTTAGTTATTTGTTTTCCTTTTAAGTTGAAATTGTAGGGTGAGGAAATTAATTTTAACAAATGTTTGTATAAACATAAAAAAGGCGAAACTATGGGCAAAACTATAGTTTCGCCAGGCGAAACTATACTTTCGCCAGCAGTCATGCTCAACTGTGAGCAAGTCACAAACACGAGCGAAGCTATAGTTTTGCTCCAAGCAAAACTAGGTGGTATGTATTGCACAACTTGAGATCCGAGTATCATAAATGCGAATTTACACCAAACCTTGTTTCTCTCGGATAAATCCTCGGTTAACTCATACATTGCTCGTGTTTGATGAAATAAACCATTGTTTTACGCTTAGGTGTGTTGGACGACCTTGGTCTTAGCTTTAATTGGTTTGATTTCGCTTGTTTAAGGTGTTGATTGTTGTTTCGCTAAATTTAGAGAGTCGTAGTTTCGTCCAGCGAAACTGCGAGATATTTCAGCGAAACTGTGTATATCCTTTTCACTAATCTTTGTGTGCGTCCATTTCAGTTGACATGCAAACTTAAAGTTTGACAACAAGTTCAACATAATGGCTATTCTGGATGATGGGAATCCAAAAGCTGCAGGATTTAGAGACTATATAAGATGGTTGAGGCAATCTCTAATATCTTATGCCATTTCTCATATGCCTACCATCTATGACCTTCACGTGCAAGACTTTTGGAGATCAGCTGAACATGATGTTGGAACCGTGCCGCCCCGGATAGTTACAAGAATTGAGGGTCATGACATAGTGATCACTGTAGAGAATATTGCTTGGGTACTTCATGTTGAGGATGACTGTGGCCAGAGGTGGTGGTTTCTGATAGCCAAGTTCTAAAGGCTTTTAGAAGTATCGGGTATGGAGGACCCCCATTTGGCTCGAAGAAGGAAATAAAGAAATCTCTTCTGTCAAAAGAATGGAGATATATAGCCCATGTTTTTATCATGTGTCTGGATCATAAAAAGGGAAGATCAGACGGGATGAACATGCACTAGGCTAGGCCAATGATCATAGTTTGCATAGGTCAAAAGGCCAATATTGCAAAACTTATTTTTGACTGCATGACTTAAAATATCATGGCCTTGAAGGAAGATAAGTGGTTGCTATACCCGAGATTCATCCAAATGTTGATGATGATCTAATTCCAAATGTGCCAAGACATGGAGAAATCAAAAGATTGGCACAAATGAATACAAGGATTTTCACTGATTGTTCGGCAATTAGACACGACTTCAGTGGGAAGATCACTTATCTGTGGGAGAATATGTATCCAGCCGAGAGGTGGAAATATATTTGAAGGATGGTTGAAACCGAGAACAAGAACGCTGAGGAAAATAGAGAAAAGAGAGAAGAGGCAATAAAGAAGAGGAAGAGATATGCAAAAGAAAGGAATATGTTTTGATGAAGAAGTTGAAAGGTGGCTAAGGAGGTGAGAATTCAGAAAGAGAAGAGGAGTAAGAGGAGGGTTGAGGAAAGTGTACCTACAAACGTGTCTGAAAGAAGAACAAAGCACAAACAGCAGGCTTTCTCAGAACAAGAAGGTAGGAAAGATGCTAGGTCTAATCTTGATCAAGATATGATCAGAAATATCAATGCTTTACTGGCAAATGAAGTACGCATGATAAAGACCAAGTTGGTGAATTAAGATATACAGGAGAAGGAAAAGGATGTAGTGATTGATGGTTTGAAGAAAATGGTAGTAGACCAACAGGAATTGATTAAGACAATCTTCAAAGAGCAAAACGAGCTAAAAGTAGTGGCCGGCCTACCAAATCAAAGATCTGAAGCTAAATTGAAAGATCTTTTGGATACCTCCAAATATGAGTTGCTGAATGTTGGAGGATCATCAAGGGCAGGAGAGGGCACGAGTGGAGCTGCAGATCCAGTTTTTGATGTTGACTCCAGTAAAGCTGGTGCTGATTAAGTGGGTGAAAGGGCTAGTGATGTTGATGTAGGCGTTGGAGGAAGTGGTGTTGAGAAAGAGGTGGATGTTGGTGGAGTTAAAATCTCTTAGGGAGAATTTAACTTGAGGTTTGATATTGATAACGATCTGACTGGAGAGGAAGTGCACATGAACTTGGATGAAAAATATAAAAGGAAAGAGCCTGAAATAAGGCTAATTGATGAAGAAGAAGAGGATGATGAGCAACTTGTTGCCTACAGCTCAGAGCCCGAGTATTATGAGGTGGATGAGAGGCCTGTAACATATGTGGCTCAGCGAGGGTAGACAGGAGGTGATGTGATTGAGCTATATCAGCAGGATTGGTTCGAAAAAGAGATGGAACCAGAGGAGATAACTCCCCTATTTCAAAACATTCAAGATGCCAGTAAGAAGGATGCTGACAAGAAAATCATAAGCTGGAAACATAATGTTGAGCTCAAACTGTTTATGATTAAGAGGAGGGGTGGAAAGATCTATTATCTGAACAAGAGGAAGGCATTTAAGACCTTGCCTAGGTAGGATTTGAGGAGATCAGCTTAGATCCCTTTGATAGATGTTGATGCTAGTGAGAGGGCTACGACGCTGGAGATGGAGATTAAGAAGGGGCTGCACGACAATTTGAAGCCTTTTGTTATATGAAGCCCGAGAGAAGGAGGTCTAAGAAGGACTTGAATTGGGCCATAGGAAAAGGCAAGATTGTGTTAAAATTAAAGCCAACAAAGACTGCTAATAGAGTACGTGTGCCCAATCCACTTCCCCCGATGCTAAAAGATTTTGTCAAGTGCTTTTATGACAATAACACCGGGGAAGCTATGATAAGGATTAAGGGTGATAACGAGATCAGATTGTTTGATACAATGGAGGTGTTTTTGTTTGGAGATGAGGATCTGATGGTTTTATGTGAAAATCATATTGAAGCAGGAGCTGGAGCTGAAACAAGGACTGAAGCCAATCTATTTATCAAGTAGCAAACAAAGCAAGGGAGTGAGAGCTGAAGTCAGGGAGCTAACTGAGAAAGTCATTCAAGCTGACAAGACAAGAATGGATGTGCAGGATCTGACCAAGCAATTACTTCAAGCTAGTTCACATGCTGAAGAAGAAACTGCCAAAGATGCATATGATGAAGTGGAAAAGGCTGGAGTTGAACAACAAGAATAAGAGAAAGCCAAAGGAGATGAAGGTGAAGGGGGAGACCAGGCTGGAGCTGAAGAGGAGAATTAAGATGAAGACGGTGAGATCCAACCTAGGGGGAGTATTGAAGATCAAGTATAGGTTGGACTCACCTTGGTTAGTTTGTTTTTTCTTTTGCTTTAATTGTAATAGGATTTATGTTAATTTGATTATTGTATGTAAATAGTAGTTAGTTTTAGTTTTGTAATAGTTTCAACTGACCCACTGAAACTTCCAGCAAAAATATAGTTTCGCTGGAAGTCAACTGACATAGATCACCCAGACAAACTGTGTTTTGCAGCCGGGTGAATCTAATGAATTGCTCAGGACAGTTTCGCTACCCAGCGAAACTATTAGCGAAACTATGTTGTCTATATATATGAAACTTTGTAATCTGTTGTTGCAAGTTTTGCACAACCCTAATTTGAGAATATACTTTTGCATTACTGTTCTTATTGTGTTTGTTGGCTGGAATCATCATTTCTTATCTTTGAGCCTTGTTTGTGTTGGGTTTGTTACATGATTATCAAAGCTAGTTTAACCATTTAAACTACAAAATGCAGCGGATAAAAGAACATATAAAACGTGTTTATATTCTAGAAAATTAACCATTTTATATGTCAAGATAAAAACTCAAGAACAAGGATCAAATATATGTGAAAAGACATGCAATCAAACATAAACAACCATAGGGTGTTCATAGAATACAACCTTTCTACAAACAAGAAGATGGATGGAATTCTATGGAGAAGGTGATGATGTTCTTGAATCCAAAGCCTCCAAAGGAGAAGGCCTCAAGCTAGTATACCCACAAGCTCTTGCAAACACCCCACTTGTTAGGAAGTGCAACACCAAAGCCTCCTTCTTGCTCCTCTTATCAAATTCGAATTTTCAGCAAAGAACCACTTCTAATCCAAAAATTTCAGCTTCAAAACAAGAAGAGATTCTTATGTGTGTGAGAGAGAGTGTGAATATAGTTTAAGTCTTGCTTAAAACAAGAAAGAGGAATCCCAAGGAAGGGATCCAAAGGGGCGGCCAAAAAATCCCATTTGAAATGGGTTCCCACCCATTTTAATCTTATAAAAATCACACTCCTTAACCCTTAAGTTTGTAAAATTAAAACCCTTTTAATTTTATAACTTCAACGCACTTTTATTTGTTATTATTTAACCCACTTAAATAATAAAACAAATAATTTCTTATGAACAAATTATCCATATAATGTTGTTCTATTTCAAAAGTAATTATTTAGAAAACTCATTTTCTAAATTGGTGTCAATATTTATTTGTTTGATCTTATCAACAAATAAATATTTATTGTTGTTTGTTTAGCTTGTTATTGGGTATGACCCAACTTGGATCATAACGTACTAACCAAATCAATCTTGTATGTGTCTTGGGCATATAAGATCCAACAGTTTTTTTGATTCTTCTTTGATTAAAATGGTTTTATATTGAAACTCTTTCATAGATTAATGTTTGGATTCTTGTTTCAGTGGGATTTGATTGTCATTTATCATCACTAGCACTGTTTTCAATCATCAACGGACCAACACAGCCATCCTTTAATCACTATAAGATTTTAACGCTAACACGGTCATTCAACGTAATAGCTCAATTTATGTTATGTATAGTAAGTCTCTAATTATAGTGGCCAGCTATGATTAGCACTTACTTTACTCTTCACACCCCAAGCATTTCCTATCTTGACTATATCAGTATCTAAATCTACTATGAGCACATAATCATATAGCACACGCACATAACTCCAATTAACGTTAGGAAAAGAAATATCTGATGGCATGTAGCTACTCGGGCTGGCATCCCTGTCCCTTAGTCCTATTCTCAGTTTAAGATTAGGTTTTTAAAAATATTTTACCCAATTCACTTAAACTTTGGCTCTGATACCAACTTGTAAGGCCCCGCCCCGGGACGCTTAAAGTTGGACATTCATCGCATATAATACTTACACATTACACATTTTATAAAATTAAGCAGCGGAATTACATTAAAAAAAACCATTCATGTCATTTATAATTACTGTTATTAAGCAATACAACATTGTTTAAGTTACAAAAGTATCATTTAATTGCATTACAAAACAACAATATTCTTAAGCATGAATGGATGCCAGTCTTTCCCTGCCGAGTAACCTCCCCTGCATGTCATCCTTGAAGGAATTGATCTGCCCAAGATACATATTAAATTGATGTGGCTAATGTGATATGATCCAAGTCGGGTCATACCCAATAACAAGGTAGACAAACACCTGCAATATTTGTTTATTGATTTGATCAATTAAATAAATATCAACACTATATATATTTAGAGAATGGTTTTCTAAATGAAAGATGCACTTGAGAAATGAATAAATAACATGGGTTTATTTACTTTAAGAGTGTACTTTATGTTGTTATTTAATAGGTTAAATAACAATATTAAGTTAATATAACATGTCTTGTTATTTGCCTAAAATACAAGTTTGTTTAAAAGGGTTTAATTAAACTTGTTACAAATTAAGTTGGGTGAAAGATTTAAAAGGGAAGCCCCTCATTGGACCTCCCTAGCTCTCGGCCTAATGGCTGAAAAGAACACCACCAAATGTTGGGGGTTGCTTAATTAATGGACAACACCCACATGCAAGACATAACCTCTCACTTCTTAAAAAATCAAAAGCTTCTCTCTCTCTTTTTCCTCTCATCATTCTCGGACCAAAGAAGGCAGAAAAGAAGCTCAAAACTTGGCTGGAACAAGGTGTTCAAAGCTTTGAAAAAGTGTTGAGGATCCTAGCTTTCAAAGGTGTTTGTTGGTGGCTTGGGGTATAGCTTACTTAAGGTCTTCTTGGTTGAAGATTGAGCTGCAAATTCCATCATCTTCACCTCCAAACTTCACGGTTTCAATAGGTAGTTTGTGTGGTTGTTTATATATGTTATGAAAGCATGTTCTTCCATGTAAAGATCCTTTGTTCATTGGTTTTGTTTTAACTAGTGTATATGATACATAAAGTAACTAACATCAAAATGGTTTTTGATAAAAACTCCGCTGCGTTTTTCATTTTAAATGGTTAATATGACTTTGGTAAACATCTACAAAACCCTTCAATGGCATCAAGAGCCGGTTTTATGGATACATGCTTCAAACATTGAAATTTCGGGTGCATTTTTTATAAAAAGTGGGCTGAAAATTTCTATAATGGAATTCCCTTTGTTTTTCAAGATATTACTTTATATGCATGTAAGGATCTTGAAAAATTTAAATCATGAGATGGTTTGTTTGTTTGGACAAAAACCCACTTGTTCTTGGTTTATGTTGGCCAAGAACTTGGGTTCAAAAGGGGCTGCCAAAATCGATAGATATGTACATATTTGGATGTGTTTTAAGTGCATAAAACCTAGCCATGACCTTGTGTTTGATTATTTGTGTTTGTGATTCATTTGAATGTAATAAAGGGTATGTAATTTATTTATTTCATTTGGTATGTAATAAGTAGATTAGCTTGCACTTTATTTTACTAGAAAAATGTATTAGGAATTTATTAAGGATCATACATTCGGATGTATGTGGACCTTTTAAACCAATAACTAGGAATGGTGAAAGATACTTCATTACCTTTACCGATGACTATAGTCGTTATGGGTATGTGTACTTGTTAAGACACAAACATGAATCTTTTGAAATGTTCAAAATCTTCAAGAATGAAGTAGAAAATCAACTCAACAAAACGGTCAAGATTCTTCGTATAGATAGAGGAAGTGAATACCTAAGTAGTGAATTTCAAGAGTATCTTAGAAGTTGTGGGATTGTCTCACAACTTACTCCCCCTGGAACACCACAACATAATGGTGTGTCTGAGAGGAGGAATCGGACTCTATTAGATATGGTTCGATCTATGATGGCTAGAAGTACACTACCTCTATCATTTTGGGGTTTCGTGTTGCTCTCCGCGGCCCGTATTTTAAATATGGCCCCAACCAAGAAAGTGGAAAGGACACCTTTTGAAATATGGCATGGAAGAGTTCCATCATTATCATATTTAAAAGTTTGGGGGTGTGATGCTTGTCCTAAGCAGTACACTCAAAACAAACTGGAAGCCCGATCCACAAAGTGTATCTTCATTGAATATCCTAGAGATTGTATTGGATATTATTTCTATGATCCGATAGAGCAGAAGGTGTTTATTGATCGAAAGGCAGAGTTCTTGGAAACTAAGTTTCTTTCGGAAGAAACTAGTGGAAGAGCTGTGGAACTTGAAGAGGTTCAAGATTCACAAGATGATACACAATTGGTTGATACTAGCAATCAACATGAGGATGTTGAGAATGATCATATGGATGATCAAGATACACAAAACGTTCGCAGATCTAGTAGAATTAGTGTTCCTCCTGAGAGATATGGATTTTTCATGGATGTATGCAATGTGGTAGATTCGGATGAACCAACCACATACCATGATGCAATGTCAAAACCTGATTTTGACAAATGGCAAGAAGCCATGAACGTTGTGATGCAATCCATGTATGATAACCAAGTTTGGGAATTGGTTACACCACCTCTTAAGTCCAAGATAGTTGGAAGTAAGTGGGTTTTCAAGAAGAAAACCGATATGCACGGAAACTTGGATACCTATAAAGCTAGACTTGTAGCAAAAGGTTTCACTCAAACTCAAGGGGTTGATTATGACGAAACTTTTTCTCCTGTTGCAATGCTAAAGTCTATCAGGATATTGTTTGCCATAGCAGCATATTATGACTATGAGATTTGGCAAATGGATGTCAAAACCGCTTTCCTTAATGGATATCTTGAGGAAGATGTCCATATGAAACAGCCTGAAGGTTTTGTCGATCCAAAACATCCTAATAAGGTATGCAAGTTAAAAAAGTCAATCTATGGATTGAAACAAGCCTCAAGAAATTGGAATCACCGTTTTGATGATGAGGTAAAGAAATTTGGCATCATCAAAAACGCTGATGAAGCTTGTGTATATAAGAAAGCTAGTGGGAGCACTATCACTTTCCTTGTATTATATGTCGATGACATCTTACTACTTGGAAACGATATTCCAACCTCGGAAGGTGTAAAAGCCTGGCTTGGAAGCTGTTTTTCCATTAAGGATCTTGGTGAAGCCGCCTATATTTTGGGAATAAAGATCTATAGGGATAGATCAAGACGGCTGATAGGTTTAAACCAAAGTGCATACATTGAAAAGATCTTGAAAAGGTTCAAGATGGAGAATTCTAAGAAAGGTTTGGTGCCTATTCAAAAAGGAACTATATTGAGCTCATCTCAATGCCCTAGTTCAAAGGTTGAACAAGAAAGAATGAATGGAGTCCCATATGCATCTGCTATAGGATCCATCATGTATGCAATGATATGTACTAGGCCGGACGTGTCATGTGCTCTAAGCATGACAAGTAGATATAAACGGAATCCTGGTAATAGTCATTGGATGGCTGTTAAGAGTATTTTGAAATACCTTAGAAACACTAAGGATATGTTCTTAATATATGGATCTGGTAAGGAGGAGCTCGTTACACGGATGCGAGTTTCCAAACTGATCGAGATGATTCTCGATCACAGTCGGGATACATCTACATTATGAATGGAGGATCAGTCTCTTGGAAGAGCTCAAAGCAAGATGTTGTGGCACTATCTACAACAGAACCAGAATACCTCGCCGCTTCATTGGCAGCTCAAGAAGCTGCGTGGCTTAGGAAGTTCATCGCTGATCTAGGGGTTGTTGCTACCATTCAAGACCCCCTAGAGATCTTTTGTGACAACGACGGTGCGATTGCTCAAATCAAGGAACCTAGTGCTCATCAAAAGACTCGGCACATTGAACGGAGATTCAACTACATAAGGGATGAAGTTGAAAAGGGGAAGATATGTATTCGCAAAGTTCATACCGATCAAAACATTGCGGATCCATTCACGAAGCTCCTACATAGGACAAAGCATGAAAGTCATACTTGTGCCTTAGGACTTCGATATTCTAGTGATTGGACTTGATCAAATTTTGAATTTGGATATTGGAACTTATGTTATTTATCTTAATTATATGATTATAAATTTCATTTGTTCTTCTATTTTAGCATGTTTAAATCCATGAATAAATAAGTTATTCTAAACGTCCGTAGTCGATCATACTTGTGGCAACAACTATGAATGTAAGACTATAATGAACTTGGATTGGTTGATATTCATAAGGTATGAATATAGAGCAAGAGGTTGCTACAAAGGTTCATTGATATCTATGGGATATAGATATTGGACCGTCCCGCTCTCAATTATTTCTGCATGGAATCTTTGTGATTATTCATAAGAGATATTGAGTAAAGGCGAATATCATTGTATCCTCAAACCTGAGATACATATTGGGTCTTGATATTCACCAAGTATTGTACTTTGACTTAGTACTTTGTTGTTCGGAAAAATTGGCAGTACATAAGGCTGAGTTCAGGTATGATATAAGGTGACTGTGAAAGACGTATGTAGTCAAGATGGAATTTGTTCCTCTTATTTGTTGAGAGTTAGATGTCTAAGGTCTGTTAAAGTTAAATCAACAGAGAATGACAATTCTGTGTCTCTGGGATTTAACATGACATCTGTAACAAAAGGATAAATGATTAATTCACCTAAAACATTTTCAAGTAAGTTACTTGAAAAGGATGATGTTATTGAATGGCACTAAGTCATATACATTAGGGGTAGCAAACCGTTGCTAGGCGTTATTTGCTGCTTGCATCAATTTTCTATGAATCTTGTGCAAGTGGGAGATTGAAGGAATTGATCTGCCCAAGATACATATTAAATTGATGTGGCTAATGTGATATGTTCCAAGTCGGGTCATACCCAATAACAAGCTAGACAAACACCTGCAATATTTGTTTATTGATTTGATCAATTAAATAAATATCAACACTATATATATTTAGAGAATGGTTTTCTAAATGAAAGATGCACTTGAGAAATGAATAAATAACATGGGTTTATTTATTTTAAGAGAGTACTTTATATTATTATTTAATAGGTTAAATAACATTATTAAGTTAATATAACATGTCTTGTTATTTGCCTAAAATACAAGTTCATTTAAAAGGGTTTAATTAAACTTGTTACAAATTAAGTTGGGTGGAAGATTTAGAAGGGAAGCCCCTCATTGGACCACCCTAGCTCTTGGCCTAATGGCTGAAAAGAACACCACCAAATGTTGGTGGTTGCTTAATTAATGGACAACACCCACATGCAAGACATAACCTCTCACTTCTCAAAAAATCAAAGCTTCTCTCTCCCTTTTTCCTCTCATCATTCTCGGACCAAAGAGGGCAGAAAAGAAGCTCAAAACTTGGCTGGAACAAGGTGTTCAAAGCTGTGAAAAAGTGTTGAGGATCCTAGCTTTCAAAGGTGTTTGTTGGTGGCTTGGGGTATAGCTTACTTGAGGTCTTCTTGGTTGAAGATTGAGCTGCAAATTCCATCATCTTCTCCTCCAAACTTCACGGTTTCAATAGGTAGTTTGTGTAGTTGTTTATATATGTTATGAAAGCATGTTCTTCCATGTAAAGATCCTTTGTTCATGGGTTTTGTTTTAACTAGTGTATATGATACATAAACTAACTAACATCAAAATGGTTTTTGATAAAAACTCCGCTGCGTGTTTCATTTTAAATGGTTAATATGACTTTGGTAAACATCTACAAAAGCCTTCAATCCTCAGCAAAATTTATCTGCCAATTGAAAATGCAAAAATGTCAGTGTTGCTAAGTGAGTTCTAGTTTTAGAAGTATTAAAATACCTTTTGTGTTTTATATACAAAAATATACTTCTTAAATAAAATACATTACTTTCATATGCGAGCACACGTCATACGTACATCCATACAATATTCATTGTTTATTTCGTTCTTTCCTACTTTCATTGTTATCTATCCTCATCATACACATACTTTTGTTTCGTACTTTTCATTAACACTCTCTTTCATATTCATACTTTTGTTTCATACTTTTCACTATCTTTTACTTTCATACACATACTTTCGTCTCGTACTTTTCATCATCTTTTACTTTCCTTTGGATCGATGTGCGATAGCCCAAACATTGTGCAAGAAGCTGATGCAGGGCCTAGGTCTACAAATAGACCCCAAACATTGTGCACGAAGCTGACCCAGTCACCTAGGGCATGCCATCTTTCCCTTTTATCCGGACCAATGTGTAATACCCCGAACATTGTGCATGAAGCTGATGTTGGGCCTGAGGTCTATATATAGACCCCAAACATTGTGCACGAAGCTGACCCAGTCACCTAGGGCATGCCACAAGGGACCCGTCAATCTTAATGATTGACCCTATGTGCATCCTTCGGGTTAGCTAAACTGCACACAGTTGAGCAAACGACAACATGGTCGTGCACCTCCATTCATTTTGCTTGCAAGCCATTCGTTCGTTCATTACTTCCACATTTCATCTTTGTTATCTTTCACTTCATTACGTTATACTTTACATTCATTCATACATACATCATACTACGTGTAAGGCCCCATTCCCGGGCACCTCACAGCTGGTCATTCATCGCACATAAACATTTTAAATCGTTCATCTATTTTGCAGCGGAATTTAAAACTTTCATTTATAACTAAAAACATGTCATTTCATAACATTACAATATTCGTTTTCATCTCAAAATACATTGACATGTCAAAATATGGATACCAGCCTCAACCGAACTGAGTAGTCGCCCGTGCCATCCTCAGCAACATACCTGCCAACTGGAAACACATCAAAGTCAGCATTGCTGAGTGAGTTCTAGTTTTATAATAAAACATACTTTCTTTCTTAAAAATCGTTCTTACATACATGCAATCACGCATCATAGGTACATACACATAGATAACCTCATTATTATCTTCTTTTCTCATTCATTCTTTATCTTTAACTTCCATTCATTCTCTATCTTTTACTTCTATCTGGATCCGGTCACACTGTACCCTCTTCATGGCACACAACCATGATTAGTGAGGTCAAGTGACAAGGATCCCGTTCCATACGTTATCACTATGTTCCTCCTATTCATTATTTTCATTCGTTCGTTCCTTAGCTTTCATTACGTTCATTATCTTTCATTCGTTTCATACTTTCTTTCTTTCACAATTATCTCTCTCTCATTCATCAACTCACGCGATACTCCCGACTCATGTCCGAAGACTGATACTATGCCGGGGCCTGCTCACAAACCCCTGACTCATGTTCGAAGACTGATACTGTGCCGGGGCCTGCTCACAAACCCCCGACTCATGTCCGAAGACTGACACAGTACCGGAGCACGCGATCCTCTACTCATCCAACTAGATCCTGTCTCATGCAATATCCCCGACTCATGCTCGAAAGCTGATGCTGTGCCGGGGCCTGCTCACAAACCCCCGACTCATGTCCGAAGACTGACACAGCACCGGGATACGCAACAAAGATCCCGTTTGAGTCAATCACCTGGATTGAACTCTATCCGAGTCTGTTGCAACACAAAGTTGCTCACCTCACTATCTCGTCTCATGCAATACCCCCGACTCATGTCCGAAGACTGATACTGTGTCGGGGCCTGACTAGCAAACCCCCAACTCATGTCCGAAGACTGACACAGTACCGGGATAGGCGTCGAGGATCTTGTTCGAGTCTGTTGCGACACAGAGTCGCTCACCTCATACATACGCTTGCCAGCCTTACGTCCGTTCATTCGTTCATTAATGCATGCACTCATTCATTATATTCCTCTTTCATTATCTTCCACTTTACGTTACATAATACTTTCAATTCATTCATTAACATTCAACGCAAAGCCCAGGGAAGACAAACATACAATAAATAAAAGGAACATACACATAATCATAAACATACATCATCTCCATACAGGCATCATCATACATTCATAACACACATCGGACATACAATGCATCACACGCACCGCCAGGCATACATCACACATAACATCATGCACGTCATCGTCGTCAACTCATCATCATACATCATCTTGCATCATCCATGCCCAACTCATCATCTACGACCCCGAGGGTCTGAGTCTAAGTCCGCACTTTTCGAAAGTCGGACAATACTACGGACATTCGGGCGTATGGACATCCTTCAGTCGCCTGGCCTCCATGCGACAAGCCTTTCATTCGGGTGACTAGACCTTCATTCAGGTGACTGGACCTTCATTCTCCCTCCAGTCGGGTGACTGGCCTCCAGTCTCCCTCCAGTCGGGTGACTGGCCTCCAGTCTCCCTCCATTCGGGTGACTGGCCTCCAGTCTCCCTCCATTCGGGTGACTGGCCTCCAGTCTCCCTCCATTCGGGTGACTGGCCTCCAGTCTCCCTCCATTCGGGTGACAGGCATCCAGTCTCCCTCCATTCGGGTGACTGGCCTCCAGTCTCCCTCCATTCGGGTGACTGGCCTCCAGTCTCCCTCTATTCGGGTGACTGGCCTCCAGTCTCCCTCCATTCGGGTGACTGGCCTCCAGTCTCCCTCCATTCGGGTGACTGGCCTCCAGTCTCCCTCCATTCGGGTGGCTGGCCTCCAGTCTCCCTCCATTCGGGTGGCTGGCCTCCAGTCTCCCTCCATTCTGGTGACTGGCCTCCAGTCTCCCTCCATTCGGGTGACTGCCTCCAGTCTCCCTCCATTCGGGTGACTGGCCTCCAGTCTCCCTCCATTCGGGTGACTGGCCTCCAGTCTCCTTCCATTTGGGTGACTGGCCTCCAGTCTCCCTCCAATCGGGTGACTGGCCTCCGGTCTCCCTCCATTCGGGTGACTGGCCTCCGGTCTCCCTCTATTCGGGTGACTGGCCTCCGGTCTCCCTCCATTCGGGTGACTGGCCTCCCGTCTCCCTCCATTCGGGTGACTGGCCTCCAGTCTCCCTCCATTCGGGTGACTGGCCTCCAGTCTCCCTCCATTCGGGTGACTGGCCTCCAGTCTCCCTCCATTCGGGTGACTGGCCTCCAGTCTCCCTCCATTCGGCCGAATGGCCTTAGCTGATGCAGAGTGCAGTTCATCTCGACTGCAGCCGAGGGTTTTCGGCCTCGAAACTCATCTAAACCCATTTTGAGCCCAAATCGACCATCCTAAGCCTTAGGGAAACATACCACGACCTCATTCGAGCATAACCACGCATGAAATCGTGCTCCAAACGCATCATACACATACACAAATGCATAAAAACGGGTTTACACCCAAAAACTCGAAAAAAGGGTTTTCAGACAAGTTCCAGCCCCAAAATCATTCAAAATCATGTAAAAGAGGGGTCCTAGAACTCACATGAACTATCCCGTCGAGTAGAGCTTCGATTTAACTAGTTACACGTCAATTTTGCACTCTCAACCCGCTTGAACCAAGGTTTCTTCTCCTCTCTTCCCTTTTCTCTTTGATTTCGCAAGTATGGGGAGAGGGTAAGGGCTACCCTCTCCCTTAAATACTACAGTCCAGTAGCCCGAGTCCCTATGCGACTGAACCTTCAGCCGTATGAGCTCCATGCGATTGGACACTCCAGTCGTACGACTACCACACGTATAGAGCTCCAGTCGCATGACTTCCATGCGTATGCGACTCCAGTCGTGCGATTACCATGCGATTGGATGCTCCAGTCGCATGACACCTCATACCGAAATTTCCGGGTGTTACAAATCCACCCCCCTTAAATGGGTTTCGTCCCCGAAACCTGTTGTTCCTTAAACCTTCGCGGCCAATACTGTCCCATCTCTCTTCCAGTCTCTTACTTGGAATCCTATCGCTCCAGATCCTTTGTCAACATTCGACTTCGGGTCTATCATGGACTATCGACATCGGCAACCCATACATATAGATAAATGTTCATTTGACCAGCACCTGCAACCTCAAACATGCCATGTAGAGTGTTGTCGCTACAATTAAAAGAAACATCACAATATTCGAGGAAAGGATCGGCGTCATAATTATTGAGCTTCAGAACATCACTGAGAACCTTCAGCTTTAATGCTTAAAGAACACGGCCATCAACTTGCGTAAAGTTGCTAGCCCTTGTTTGATGTCCTTTATGTATGAATAATGACCCACTGGGAAACCCTACAACTGACAAGAAAGGTAAATCGGCTTATTTGGTGACCCAAACCAAATTTATCCTTTCTCTTTTGCTTCTGATCTCCCATTCTTCTTGTTTGCTATGCGTACTTTGCTGTCGATGAACAATTCACAGGCTGATACTATTCCTTAGACAACGGGTGATACAACTTTTTCAATTGCATAACACAATCCTCTAGGGCATCCGGTAACCTAGTGAATTCACTAGTAGTAATCTATACATCGAAGGGCTCATTGATGTTTCTTCTCCTAGCATGCAACTCACAACAGAAGGCAGTAGGAACGAACTACTACTAGCATCACATTCAAGGCATAAAAGCACAAACTTAAATTATCAGAAACGTACCTGACGTCAAGTCGAAGTCCGCTCTAACCTCTCTTTAGTCATGACAAAAGCTGTAGCCTTCACCCTCTATTCTCTTTCCTCGCACCAGAGCTTCCTGCCTTTGACTTCTTACAATCCCTGCTCAGATGTCCAGTCTCACCGCAGTTGTAGCACTTAGACACACGACAATCCCTTGCCCTGTGACCTTCCTTTCCACACTGAAAGCAAACGTTCAGTCCCCATTTGCACTCCCTTTCGTGACCTCTACCACACTTCTTACATACCTCATCCTTCCTTCTTATCCTCTCCCGATCATCGATCCTCATCATGTTACCTTCGGCCACCATTCCACCATCACTATCTCGCCTTCCTTTCCCCTTCTTAACATAGGCTCGCTCCTCCGCTTCGCCCGTCATCGCCATCGCCTCCCGCTCGTCGTATAACCTTCTCGCTAGATCTACCGCCGACCTGAACGTGCTTGGTCGGGCAGCGATCATGTGCCTACGGATATCCGCCGGCAAGCCCTGAATATACCTCTTGATTTTCCGCGAAAGAGGTGTCACCTGATCCGGCACCAGTCATGCCATCTCGTTGAATTTGGTGGTGTACTGCTGATGCGTCATCATCCCCGCTTCCAACTGCAGGAACTCCCTTTCAACTTTATCCATTTCACGGTGAGGACAGAACTCCTTAATCACCAACCTTTTCAACTCTGACCATCTCATCCTTCCGATAGCCCGACTACCCTCAGCTTGGACTATATTGTCCCACCAGCACAAAGCTGAGTCCACGAAAGAATGAGTGGCAAACTTAACTTTCTGATCCTCCCGGCACTCACTAATCTCCAGTACTGCTTCCATCTCTCTGACCCAACGATGAGCGGCAGTAGTATTGCTATTACCGTCAAAGGTTGGGGGTTTGCATCGTTGAAACGCCCCATAGTTACAGCCTCGTGCCGCCACCGGCGCAGGCGCTTCCTCTTCTTCCTCATCCTCGTCATCGAAGAAAACCGTTTCAGTCTCGGGTCGTCTCCTTTCACCCGAAGATCTACCCCTTTCTTGTCTCTCCTCGTTTCTAACAGCCTTTATCACCTCGGTCACTACAGACGGTAGGATCATCTGCAGGACCTGATGCACTTCTTCGACTACCGCTTCTTTTACCGAGGCTCTCAAATTTGCACTCCCATCACCGCCTCAACCATGTGAAGCCTTAGAAGTTCTACCACCGGCCATCCTCTATCACACTGAAAGATTCAAACACTAACACGGTCATTCAAGGGAGTAGTCGAGTTCATGTCAAGTATAGTAAGTCCCTAATTACAGTGATCAGTTGTGATTAGCCACTTACTCTACTCTTCACACCCCGAGCACTACCTGTCCTGACTATATCAGTATCTAATTCTATCAGCAACACATAAACACATAACATGCGCACATAATACCGGTTAATCTTTAAGAAATACCTGATGGCACGCAGCTACTCAGTTTGGCATCCCTTTCCCTTTTGTCCCATTTTCAGTTTAAGTTTAGGTCTATTTTGAAAATTTACCCATTTCACTTAAACTTTGGCTCTGATACCAACTTGTAAGGCCCCGTTCCCGGGCACCTCACAGCTGGTCATTCATCGCACATAAACATTTTAAATCGTTCATCTATTTTACAATGGAATTTAAAACTTTCATTTATAACTAAAAACATGTCATTTCATAACATTACAATATTCGTTTTCATCTCAAAATACATTGACATGTCAAAATATGGATGCCAGCCTCAACGGAACTGAGTAGTCGCCCGTGCCATCCTCAGCAACATACCTGCCAACTGGAAACACATCAAAGTCAGCGTTGCTGAGTGAGTTCTAGTTTTATAATAAAACATACCTTCTTTCTTAAAAATCGTTCTTACGTACATGCAATCACGCATCATAGGGACATACACATAGATAACCTCATTATTATCTTCTTTTCTCATTCATTCATTATCTTTAACTTCTATTCATTCTCTGTCTTTTACTTCTATCTGGATCCGGTCACACTGTACCCTCTTCATGGCACACAGCCATGATTACTGAGGTCGAGTGACAAGGATCCTGTTCCATACGTTATCACTATGTTCCTCACGTTCATTATTTTCATTCGTTCATTCCTTAGCTTTCATTACGTTCATTATCTTTCGTTCGTTTCATACTTTCTTTCTTTCACAATTATCTCTCTCTCATTCATCAACTCACGCGATACTCCCGACTCATGTCCGAAGACTGATACTGTGCCGGGGCCTGCTCACAAACCCCCAACTCATGTCCGAAGACTGACACAGTACCGGAGCACGCGATACGTTCATCATTCGTCTCATCTCACTCTCACGCACTACTCCCAACTCATGTCCGAAGACTGATACTGTGCCGGGGCCTGCTCACAAACCCCCGACTCATGTCCAAAGACTGACACAGTACCGCAGCACGCGATTCTCTACTCATCCAACTAGATCCTGTCTCACGCAATATCCCCGACTCATGCTCGAAAGCTGATGTTGTGCCGGGGCCTGCTCACAAACCCCCGACTCATGTCCGAAGACTAACACAGCACCGGGATACACAACAAAGATCCCGTTTGAGTCAATCACCTGGATTGAACTCTATCCGAGTCTGTTGCAACACAAAGTTGCCCACCTCACTAGCTCGTCTCATGCAATACCCCAGACTCATGTCCGAAGACTGATACTGTGTCGGGGCCTGACTAACAAACCCCCGACTCATGTCCGAAGACTGACACAGTACCGGGATACGCGACGAGGATCTCGTTCGAGTCTGTTGCGGCACAGAGTCACTCACCTCATACATACGCTTGTAAGCCTTACGTCTGTTCATTCGTTCATTAATGCATGCACTCATTCGTTATATTCCTCTTTCATTATCTTCCACTTTACGTTACATAATACTTTCAATTCATTCATTAACATTCAACGCAAATCCCAGGGAAGACAAACATACAATAAATAAAAGGAACATACACATAATCATAAACATACATCATCTCCATACAGGCATCATCATGCATTCATAACACACATCCGACATACAATGCATCACACTCACCGCCAGGCATACATCACACATAACATCATGCACGTCATCATCGTCAACTCATCATCATATATCGTCTTGCATCATCCATGCCCAACTCATCATCTACGACCCTAAGGGTTTGAGTCTAAGTCCGCACTTTTCGAAAGTCGAACAACACTATGGACATTCGGGCGTATGGACATCCTTCAGTCTCCTGGCCTCCATGCGACAAGCCTTTCATTCGGGTGACTAGACCTTCATTCGGGTGACTGGACCTTCATTATCCCTCTAGTCGGGTGACTGGCCTCCAGTCTCCCTCCATTCGGGTGACCGGCCTCCAGTCTCCCTCCATTCGGGTGACTGGCCTCCAGTCTCCCTCCATTCGGGTGACTGGCCCCCAGTCTCCCTCCATTCGGGTGACTGGCCCCCAGTCTCCCTCCATTCGGGTGACTGGCCCCCAGTCTCCCTCCATTCGGGTGACTGGCCCCCAGTCTCCCTCCATTCGGGTGACTGGCCCCCAGTCTCCCTCCATTCGGGTGACTGGCCTCCAGTCTCCCTCCATTCGGCCGAATGGCCTTAGCTGATGCAGAATGCAGTTCATCCTGACTGCAGCCAATGGTTTTCAACCTCCAAACTCATCTAAACCCATTTTGAGCCCAAATCGACCATCCTAAGCCTTAGGGAAACAGACCACGACCTCATTCGAGCATAACCACGCATGAAATCGAACTCCAAACGCATCATACACATACACAAATGCATAAAAACGGGTTTACACCCAAAAACTCAAAAAAGGGTTTTCAGACATGTTCCAACACCAAAATCATTCAAAATCATGTAAAAGAGGGGTCCTAGAACTCATATGAACTATCTCGTCGAGTAGTGCTTCGATTTAACTAGTTACACGTCAATTTTGCACTCTCAACCCGCTTGAACCAAGGTTTCTTCTCCTCTCTTCCCTTTTCTCTCTGATTTCGCTAGTATGGTGAGAGGGTAAGGGCTGCCCTCTCCCTTAAATACCACAGTCCAGTCGCCCGAGTCCCTATAAGACTGAACCTTCAGCCGTATGAGCTCCATGCGATTGGACACTCCAGTCATGCGACTACCACGCGTATGGAGCTCCAGTCGCATGACTTCCATGCGTATGGGACTCCAGTCGTGCGATTACCATGCGATTGGATGCTCCAGTCGCATGACACCTCATACCGTAATTTCCGGGTGTTACACTACGTAAAGTCATAACATAATACTTAACGTATTTAATATAATATATATGTTTTGAAAACCATTAAAAGATAACACATCATACACATTTACATATCAAAACATTCATCACATCGTAATACGCATCACATCATCATACATACTTTAAACATATACCATCACATGACATCAGTGTCTACCTCAATCACATACCCCTTAAAACCCCTTAGAAAATTCTAAGTTCAAAATGGGTGCATGGGACATTTCAAGCGCATGAGCCTAAAACTTTTTTCTAAGTAAAACAGTCTAGGCGCATCGACACTATGCAGGCGCATGAGAACTGCTTAGGCGTTTTTCCACAATGCAGGCGCATGAAGCCTACTCAGGCGCATCACCACTTAGGCGCATGAGCCACTCCGGGCGCATGAGCACTATTTAGGGGCATGACCTACACTTAGGCGTTTGGGCATAAATTTTGGGTGCATGGGGTACTGTCTAGGCGCATGGACTACACTTATGTTTTTCTAAGGCAATATTCAGGCGCATGAGGTACTGTTCAGGCACATGACTAACACTTAGGCTCCTGAGTAGATTATTTGGGCCCATGAGAGTATTTTTTGGGCACATGAAGTTTACTTGGTCATTCCAAGTCAATATTCTAGGCACATGAGCCCTATTTGGGCGCATGACCACCTATTTAACATGTTTCTAAGTAATTTTTTGTCTCAATTATCATCCTAATATGTTCTTGACTTATATTTACCATTCTAAGCATCAACATAACATAAATAACCATAAAACATTAACATACATACACAAGTACATACGGGTAACATACATAATAATTATAAAAACATCTTACATGCATTTTCAGCCCCAAAGAAGTTTAAAAACGTATGAAACTGGGGCCTAGAACTCACCTGTGACTACTTCCAAGCACAAGTTCCTCAAATTCATGAGCGCAAAGAGTTTTAACACCTAAACACCAAGAACATATATACCCGGACGAACATAAACACATAAGAACACATAAAACTTGGTTCTAAAGCTGAAAACTCAGTTGAAATCTAACATTCACAAGAAAATCTTACGTTTTAGCTGCTTATTCTTCTTCTTCTCTCTAGACAACTGATGAACTCTGCTCTCTCTCTCTCTCTCTTTCTCTCTCTCTAAAAATGCGAAGCAGTTGATGTAACAGAAGTAGTGGGTGGCCATGCCCACTTTAAACATAATATAATAATATTTTTTCCGTTTTGCACTTTTAGCCCCTCTACTTTTGTTCATTTCACTTTCTCTCAAGATAATTTTCTTTTTCTTTTCTTATTTCTTTTTCTTTCATTTATTTTGACAAAATTTTCGGGTGTTACACATGTTTATAATGTAGAAGAGTATTATCATGGATAAACCATATGATAATCTCTAAACCATCCATTTGAATAGGTTGTGCACATTGGCATCCTTTTGCATCCTGTGAGAATATCCAGGTCTGTAATCACCTACAACAGAGGATTTCTCAGCACTTCAGGTCTATGATCATTCATAACAGAAAAGTGAACAGATGTTTAAAACAAATCTCATGGTTATTCATATCACCACCAGGTGTGAGGTTTGTAACTTTACAAGCAATCAATCAGCTAAACTAATACTACTCATTAGTGCTAAGATGAACACACATACATGCATAGTTGATTTAGTTTAATCAGAAGAATTTACTATTTAGTTATAATTACATGAGTTTATCTACACATCATATCTAATCATGTCAGACTTTATTATCGAGTGAAATATGCCACTGATCAAAACTAGTGTACTGTCATTTCTCACATATTGCATAAACAGATTCATTTCTAAATAATATATGAATAAAAATACTCTATTTTTGTAATTTTTGTTTGAAATTTTCTATTTGCTTTTACTATTTTCTATTTTTGCATTTTCTTTTACTGTTTAACACACATACAGTATATAATCAGGCTGTCAACTTTGACAGTTTCTCTTGAAATTTTACTATGTATATATGGGATAGGGTTCTTTTCATTTTTGTGATTTAAATACTAAAAGAAACTTAATCATGTAATTAAACATGATTTATGAGACCAATTGACTCGACTAAATACTCAAACCTACCTGGTAAGAAGGCTTTTATAAATAGATCAGCCAATTGTTTTTTAGTTGATATTTGAACCAAAATAATTAAACCTTTTTCAGAGTTATCTCTGAGAAAATGATCGAATTTGGATATGTTTTGTTTTGGAATGTTGGACATGATTAGATGTTATAAACATAGCAGCTATGTTATTAATGTAAGTAGGAGTTTTAAGAAAATTGAACCCGTAATCCAACAGTTGGTTTTGTAACCAAAGAATTTGAGAACATTGTGCTTTTGCAGCTATGTACTTAGCTTCTACAGTCAAAATGGATACATTCGTTTGTTTTTCACTTTACCATGAGACTAATTTGGGACCTAAAAACTGATAACCACCCATTGTAGATTTACGATCTTGACAACATCCCCCACAATCACTATATGTATACCCATGTAACTCGAAGTTTCCTTCATAAGGATACCATAAACCTAGAGGCCGTTTTCCTTTAAGATATCTGACTATATGTTTGACAGCAATAAGGTGAGATTCTTTCGGGTCTGATTGATACCTGGCACAGACACAAACAACATACATTATATCAGGTCTAGATGCAGTAAGATACATCAAGGAACCAATCATAGATCTGTATAAAGTTTGGTTAACAGTTTTTCCTTTCGGATCAGGTTCAATCTTGGTATTAACGTCAGTTGGAGTTCTGATGGATTGACAATCTTGTAGTTTGAACTTTTTCAAGAGTTTTTCAATGAGTTTCTCCTGATTAATAAAATTTCCATATGCAGACTGTTTCACTTGTAATCCAAGGAAAAAATTAATTTCTCCCATAGAACTCATTTGGAAACGGGACTTCATGATTTCTTCAAATTCATCACACAATTTTGGAGTTATAGAACCGAATATGATATCATCAACATACACATGAACACATAAGAGATCATCATCAACCTTCTTGATAAACAAAGTTGGATAAATTTTCCCTCTTGTATATCTACGTTGGATCAAATGTTATGACAATGTAACATACCAAATTCTAGGAGCTTGATGAAGACCATACAATGCTTTACTAAGCTTGTACACATGATGAGGATATTCTGAATCTTCAAAACCCAAAGGTTGTTTGACCTATACATCCTCTGTTATTGGCCCATACAAGAAAGCACCTTTCACGTCCATCTGGAACACCTTGAATTTCATATATGAAGCATAAGCAAGAAAAACATGAATTGCTTCAAGTCTTGCAACTGGAGCAAATACTTCATCATAATCTATTCATTCTTCTTGGGTGTAACCTTGTGCAACGAGTCTCGCTTTGTTGCGAACAACAATTCCTCGATCAGCTGATTTGTTTCTAAACAATCATTTTATGCCAATGGTATTTTCTTCTTCAGGTAAATCCACGAGCTTCCATACTTCCTGTTTGCGAAACCGTAATAACTCTTCTTGCATAGCCTCGATCCAACTATTGTCCTTTAAAGCTTTAGTGATGTTTTTAGGGTCAATTTAAGATAGAAAAACACGAGTATAAGCAAATATTTGCTCTTTCTGAATGACTTCCCATAGTTCTATCAGTTAATGGACCTATAATCAGAGATGTAGGATGGTTCTTGTGAACATGAGATGTTGGAATCCCATCCTATAGAACATGAAAGTCCAGATTAGTCTGGTTCAAGTCAGATAGCTGCTGCAATGGTTTGAAGTATTTGGAGTGAAATTAGGAACTTGAGTCGGTGAGTTGATAAAATAATCAAGATGATCAGTACCAACTATATCAATAGAACCTGATGAATTCCAGACTCAGGTTGAATAATTTTAGTACCGTCATTAGGAATTGGTTGTGAAACATTGGAATGATTAGAATTTGAGGATTTTGAGCTTGATGAGATTGAGCTTGATCATTAGATTCAAAATGAAAGATAGAATCTTTGATGAATAAAAAGAAAGTATAATCAGGGCTTGAATCATCCATATCATCAAAATCAGAATCATCACTGAAAGATCCTAGATCTCCTCCTTCTTTCTTCTTTTCACCTGAAATTTCAAACAAGTTAGAATTGAAAGAGTTTGACAATGAATCTAAATCAAATAACCAAGCAGGACCATTTAAAACTAATGGAAATGAGTTTGGAGAAATTTAACATTAAATGTTTCAATGATAACATTCGTCCTAGAGTTGTAAACTCTAAATGCTTTTGAAACCGACGAGTATCCAATAAAAAATCCATCATCAGATTTTGCATCAAATTTTCCTAGTTGATCACTTGAATTTAAAATCCACACGGGACAACCAAAATATTTAAGAAAATATATATTAGGTTTCCTGCCAAACATCAACTCATATGGAGTTTTCTGTTTATATTTCACGAGTAATGTATGATTCTGGACAAAACATGTTGTGGATATGGCTTCATCCCATAAAGTTATTGGAATCTTTCCATCTGCTAACATGGAACGTGCAGCCTCGATCAAAGTTCTTCTCTTCCTTTCAGCAACTCCATTTTGTTGTAAAGTACGAGGAGCACTGAACAGACAAGCAATTCCTTTTTCTACATAAAAGATGTCAACATTGGCATTTTTAAATTCAGTTCCATTGTCACTTCTAATGATTTGCACTTTTTGTTCTAATTGGTTTTCAACTTTAATGATAAACTCTTTTAATAGTTTAGTTGTTTCAGATCTAGCATGCAAAAAGAAAACCCAAGAAAATCTTGTAAAGTCATCAATGATAACTAAACAATAAGATTTCTTCTCAATACTCTACACATTTGATGTATTGAATAAACCCATATGCAACATCTGGAGAGGCTTGGAATTTTAGTTTATCAGCTTGGGCTTATAAGACGCTCTATGTTGCTTTCCATTCAAGCAAGCTGTGCTATGATCAGTGGTAGCAAACTTCTTTGACGGAATGCCTACTACATGATTTCCTACAACAAGTTTGTTCATGTTCTTGAAATTTGAATGCCCGAGTGTAACACCCCGAAAAGTCAAAACGAGCCATCAAGGATAATGAGCTTAATTTATGGGTATTTAATAAAGGAAGGAAATGGGTTATGGGCTAATTAGGCTTATGGGCAAGAGCCTAAGTGATTTAGGGCCCATAATCAGCCTTCAACCCCACCTACTCAGCCACCATCTTCCACAGTTGAACCCTAGCCACAAAATTCATAGAGAGAGAAAGTAGAGAGAGAAAGTGAAGAAAACTCAAGATTTGGAGCTTCAAAGGTTAAAAGATTGAAGATCTAGGTGTTGGAGCATCAAACCATAATAAAGGAGCAACAAATCCAGGTAAGAATCGACCTCTAAACCCTTCTGTAGATCAAACCCGGATTCTAGGGTTTTGGGTTTTGAAAAGTTTCAAAGAAACACATAAAGGTCAAATTTTTACGTATGAAAACGTGTAAAAAGGTTAGATATGATTTCATGGATGGTAAACCAAGGATTTGGACGAAAAAGTTAAGATTTTGGGTTAAAAACGAGCTGGTTCTTCATTTCCGTTCATCCAGCAAAACTGTGCCCCCGATCAGCGAAACTGTGCACTCATCCAGTGAAACTGTACACTCATCCAGCGAAACTAAGAGAGTTCCAGTGAAACTACAGTTTTGCTGGTGCGAAACTACAGTTTCGTTGGTAATTTCGCTAGTGCCAGGTTGACCTATAGACATTGCGAAACTAGGAAATTCCAATGAAAGTTGGGCGCTCATGGCAGCAAATCTGTCCAGCGAAACTGGCAGAAGTGCTGCCCAGCGAAACTGGTAGCGAAACTTCCAGCAAAACTGACAGCGAACCTGCCAGCGAAACTGGCAGCGAATTTGTGAAGAAAATGACTTTTTTGTGTATTAACTTCCGTGCAGCTCGTGTATTTGGACTATAGCTTAAGTAACTTAAATTGAAGCTATTTTGCTAAGTTCAGGTGAGTTCTAGACCCCTCCTTTACCCGTTTTCAATGTTTTAGGGTGATATGCATACTAAAATACATACCTTTATGATGACAGTTTTTAAGACCTTTTATCAAGAAAATAAAAGTTTTCTAAAGTAAAACAGCCCGGCCCCAGCTAGGGACGTTGCCCTTTGTACCCCACTAGGGGCTGCCGCCCCTAGAACCCCGCTATCAGGGGCTGCCGCCCCCGAACCCCCGCTGTTCCCCCGGAGGGTCAGTTATCTAGTTTAACTCTTGTGTTTAATGAAATGTGAATGCTTAGACTAAGAGTTTGCTTCTTATTATGTGTTAAGTGCATGTGAGAACTAAAGATATAAGTGAAACATAAAGAACTGTTATTGGGCCCATAACGTGTACCTTGATAAAGTAAAGTCTTGCAAGCAATTGATAAAGGAGGGTTGCATCTGTTGTGCCCTCACAATGACATAGTATAGGCTCGAACAGGCAGGTCAGTAAGGCCTGGATTGGCATGACAATAATGGCCTGTTTGGGTACGACAGTAAGGCCTAAATCGGTGTGTCGGTAAAGTCCTGTGTTTATCATTGGCACCGATAGTAACTGGGAATTGACGGATAAAGAAGAGTAATAATTAACATGTAATGGCAAAGCACCGATAAAGCGATAACCCGTGTGTATCAATGTTCTGATAGATGTTGATTATTTTCAAATGTTAAAGCTAATACCTCTTACAAAAGTTATTTAACAAAGTAAACCTAGAATTCACTCGGCGAAGCTGACTTTTTATGCATATTAGTTGACAGGTGAGCGTTAGGGCTTATGGGATGAGAGCATGGATCTAAAGCTTCTTGGCATCTAAAGACTGGCATCCCTGATGAAGAAGAATTTAAGAAGATTTTAAAGACTATTTGATGTTTAAAGACAATATTTATATTTTAATTTAACTATGTTGTAATGAATTGCAATTATTATATCTTTCCGCTGCAATATATATACATATATACGTAAACGAATGTTTTAAATCTATGTTTTTGCTGTGAATGACCAACTGTGATGTTTCCTGGGATTAGGGGCCTTACACCGAGACGTCTATGCCATAACTGACTTTCATCATTTGATGCTTTAGCAGGATTAACTTGAAATTTGTTCTGTAGAAGGATCAACTTAAGACATATCTAATTTGTATACATCCCCATCATAAACAGCTTTAACTACCCATTCCTTGCTAATCTGGAAACCTGGATTTAAAATATAACAATAAGAGTCATCAAATAAAGCAGAGTAAGACTTATCACAAATTTAGGAAACACTTAAAAGATTAAAGTTCAACTGAGCACAATAGTTAATCAAAGCTAATAATCCTATTTGACACTGTTCCTTCTCCTATGATCTTACCACCTGAATCACCTCCAAATGTAACATGAGTACCATCTTTCATCTTGAAATCTTGAAGTAAGGCATGATTGCCTGCCATATGCAGGATACACCCACTATCAACATACCATGTGTTAAAAAGTCTTCTTTGGCGTACCTGCATATCAAAGAAATTTAAGACGAGTTATTAACCCAAGCCGAGATGGTCTTGGGCTTGCCAAACTTATCAACGATGGTAAACTGCTAAAAATGAAGATTATTAAAATCAGGCTTCTTTTGGTATTTTATTTTCTCAATTCCTTTTCATACAAATTTCTGATCATCTTTATTTTGCGTAATCCTCAAAGCATTGTAATGTTTTTCAAGATCATCATCAAGTACGTTGAAGCATTTTCTGAAAAATTTTGCTTGCTAAACATGCCATTATTCATTCTCACAGATCGTGGAATGAAATTGCCTTGGTTATGTTGTTTTGATTTCATAGCATAAGACTCATCATAATTAGAATTGATTTTTCTAAGAGATCTCAATCCTAAGGATGGTTGTTTTGTTAACCTTTGAAAACCATGATTTTGATTTCCTTGAAAATATGGGTTAACATAACCTTGCCTTGGCGAGTTCCTTCTGAAGTAACAATCCTCACTATTATGATTTCTTTGATCACACAAAGCATAGTACTTGTTAAAATAACAATCAATTGTTGAGTGATTGTTCATATTGTTGGGTTTGTTGGACCTAAACAATGTTGTTTAACCATTTTAAACAAGAAAACGCAGCGGAATATGAACTTAATTTCGTATTCTATAATCTGAAAATTAAAGTTCATAATATTGTTTCAACAAACCCAAAGACAAAGGATCATACATATGTGAATAGATTAGTTATCATGAAGCAAATATAACAACCAAATCAACACAATGAACTACCTTTAGAAGCTGTCAAAAATTTGAATTTATCATGAAGTTCCAGCGCTTGGAGCGCCCCCATGGAAGCTTGGAGCGCCCCTATGGAAGCTTGGAGCGCCCCTATGGAAGCTTGGAGCGCCCCTATGGAAGCTTGGAGCGTTCCTGATGCCGAGGCTTTCATAAGCTGCTGAAATCGTGGATTGAATCAAGATAACGATGTTCTTGAGTGGCCAAAACACGAAGAGAAGGTGTTCTCAAGCAATCATACCCACAAGCCTTCAAGGAAACACCATTTGGCTAGGATTTTGTAGACCAAATCCCGTCAAGAAGACTGCTGGATTCGACTTTCAGCCGTGAACAAACACAAAGCTGCTGGAACTTTGTTTCATCCATGAAATCCGTCTTCTAGATGAGAAACACAACTCTTGGTCATCGATTTTGCATGTGAGAGAAGTCTAGATCAGATGTGTGTGTTCTTAGAGAGGATTTTTGTTTCAAAAACAAGAAAAGGGAGAAGAAGGGCAAAGGCCCCTTGCGGCCGTAAAAACCAACAACCCTTTTAGGGTTTTTATCCCCTTTAAAAACCTCCTAACTTTTATTTAAAATGTTTTAATGTAATTAACCTTTTAATTACACATAATATGCATACACACACTATTATTATTTGATGTTGCTTAACTAATTTAAACAACATAACAAATAATATCCATGAACAAACTATCCTCATAATTTGTTCTTTCTCACATACAATTTATTTAGAAAACCCATTTTCTAAATTGGTGTAATTATTTAATTGCATGATCATATCATCAATTAAATATTAATTGGTGTTTGCTAAGCTTGTTATTGGGTATGACCCGACTTGGATCACAACGTACTAACCACATCAATGTTCTATGTGTCTTGGGCATACAGAATCCAACAATCTCCCACTTGCACAAGATACATAGATGATTGATGCAAGCAGTAAATACCGCCTAACAACGGTTTACTACCCTTAATACGCATGACTTAGAAGCCATTCAATAACATCATCCCCTTCAAGTATCCAACTTGAAATGATTTAGGTGAATCAATCATTTATCCTTTTGTTACAGATGTCATGTTAAATCCAAGGACACAGAATGATCATTCCTTGTTGATTTAACTTAATCAGGCCTTAGACATCATACTCTCAACGAATAAGAAGAACAAATCCCATCTTGACTACATACGTTTCTCACAATCACCTTATGTCATACCTGAACATAGCCTTATGTACTAACAATTGTTTCATATCAGTGAAGAACTAGCTCAAGGTATAACACTTGGTGAATATCAAAACCCAATATGTATCTCAGGTCGGAGGATACCAAATGATATTCGCCTTTACTCAAATTTACTTATGATCAATCAATAAGATTCCATGTAGTAAGATTTGAGATGCGGGTCAGTCCAATATTCGTATCCCACGAATATCTATGAACCTTGGCAGCAACCAATTGCTCTATATTCATGCCTTATGAATATCCACCAATCCAAGTTCATAATAATCTTACATTCATATTTGTTCCCACAAATATGACCGACTACGGACATTTAGAATAATATAATTATTCATGGATGTAAACATGCTAAAAGGAACATCACTTAAGATATCGTAAATACATAGATAAGTTAAGTATTACAATTGCTCCATATTAATAATATTAATAATAAACAGATCAATTCCAATCACTAGAATATCGAAGTCCTGAGGCACAAGTATGACTTTCATGCTTTGCCCTTTCTAGGAGCTTCGTGAGTGGATCTGCAATGTTTTGATCAATGTGAACTTTGCGAATACATATCTTTCCCTTTTCAACTTCATCCCTTATGTAGTTGAATTTCCGCTCATTGTACCTAATCTTTTGATGTGCACGGGGTTCCTTGATTTGAACAATCGCACCCTCGTCATCACTAAGATTTCTAAGGAGTCTTGAATGGTAGAGACCATCCTTAGATTGGTGATAAACCTTTTATCCATGCAGCTTCCCAAGCTGCTAATGAGGCGGCAATGTATTCGAATTCTGTAGTGGACAACGCTACCCTATTCATAATGGAGACGTACCCGATTGTGATCGAGAATCATCTCGATCAGTTTGGAAACTAGCATTCGTGTAACCCTTTACAACTAGTTCCTCTTCATCAGATCCGTATATTAGAAACATATCCTTAGTCCTCCTAAGGTATTCCAATATACTTTCAACAGCCATCCAATGGGTGTTACATGGATTCTGCTGATATCTACTTGTCATGCTTAACGCGCATAACATGTCCAGTCTAGTGCATATCATCGCATATATGATGGATCCTATAGCAGACGCATATGGGATGTCCCTCATATAATCTTGCTCATCCTTTGAGCTTGGACATTGAGATGCACTCAATATTGTCCCTTTTGAATAGGTACCATACCTTTCTTAGAGTTTTCCATCTTGAACCTTTTCAAGATTCTATCAATATATGCACTTTGGTTTAGACCTATCAACCGCCTCGATCTATCCCTATAGATCTTTATTCCCAAAATATAGGCGGCTTCACCAAGATCTTTTATGGAAAAACAATTTCCAAGCCAGGTTTTAACACCTTCCATGGTTGGAATGTCCTTTCCATATAGTATTATGTCATCAACATACAATACTAGGAATATGATTACACTCCCACTAGCCTTTTATACACACAAGCCTTGTCAGTGTCCAAGTTTCCATGCATATTTTGTTTTCTTCTCGAAAACCCACTTGCATCCAACCGGTTTGGAGTTAAGTGGAGGGTCAACCAATTCCTAAACTTGGTTGTCATGCATGGATTGCATCTCTACGTTCATGGCTTCCAGCCATTTGTCACAATCCGAATTGGACATAGCATTATGGTATGTAGTTGGCTCATCGGAGTCAATCTCATAGCATCCATCCTTGAAAAATCCATATATTTCAGGTGGAATGCTAACTCTACCTGATCTATGAACGTTTTGTGTGTATTGATCAACCTCTTGATCATTATCAACAACCTCTTGTTGACAGCTAGTGTCAACCAAACGTGTATCGGCTTGTGGATCTTGATCCTCATCAAATTCCACTGTTCTATGCGTCATTCCTTCCATAAGGTACTTGGCTTCCAAGAACTATGCCTTTTGAGCAATAAATACCTTTTGCTCTGTTGGATCAAAGAAGTAGTATCCTATACAGTCCTTTTGGATATCCAACAAATATACACTTAGTGAATCTACTTTTAGTTGGTTTGGGTGTTAAGCCTAACATAAGCTTCATAACCCATACTTTTAAATATGATAGCGATGGAACTATTCCATTTCATATTTCAAAAGGCGTCGAATCCACTTTCTTGGTTCGGACCATATTCAAAATATGAGCCGCGGAGAGTAGTGCGAAACCCCAAAATTATAGAGGTAGTGAGCTTATAGCCATCATAGGTCGAACCATATCCAATAGGGTTCGATCTCCTTTCAGACACATCATTATGTTATGGTATTCTATGAGGAATAAGTTGTGAGACAATCTTACAACTTCCTAGATGATCCCTAAAAGTCTCACTTAGGTATTCACCTTCTCTATCTAAACAGAGAACTTTGGTAGTTCTATCGAGTTGATTTCCTACTTCATTCTTGAAGCTTTTGAACATTTCAAATTCTTCATGTTTATGTGCCATCAAGTACACATAACCATAGCGACTATTATCGTTGGTTAAGGTAATGAAGTAAGTTTCACCATACCTTGTCATTTTCTTAAAAGGACCACATACATCCAAATGTATGACTCCTAATAAGTCTTTTGCCCTCTCATTAGTACCACTAAAGGGCGTGTTGGTCATCTTGCCTTGTAAACAAGATTCACACTAATCAAATGAACAACTTTCATCTGTTATCAAAAGACCATTCTTTTAAAGTGTTTAAATCAGATTCTTGTTTATGTAACCAAGATGACAATGACAAGAATAAGAGTCACTTAAACCATTTTAAGTCTCTTAGTGCATGATGGGTATAATGTTTTATTATAGGACGAATCATCATGAACTAATTCATCAACATCATTAGAAGGCATAGCCTTGAAATAATGTATATCATCCATATAAATATAAATACCATCATTTACTAACTTTAAATTATAACCATATCATTTTAAAAGGGAAACTTAAATCATGTTCCTAGTCAAACTAGGAGCATATAACATGTTTTGAAGAAAAACTTCCAAACCCTTTTGAAAATTTCAAAACATAGTCTCCTTTCTTAAAGTGCTTATTTCTTTTGAACCCTTGCAACAAATTGCAATAGTGAGTTTCATATGAGGTATCCAATTACCCATGTGCTTTTAGGAAATAACACCTAAGTTAATATGGATTATGAAAGTTATACTTAAGGTTTGCCCAGCATCCCTTTTACTTCTCAACTCATTGAGATAGGTTGAATGAATCCTTTTCAAATGACCTATCTCACCATACTCAAAGCATGGATCGTTTTCGGTTACCTTAAGCTTCATAAGCTTAGGTTTTGGAGGTTCCGCTTTGATCTACCCTTACCCATTGCCTTTGATGTGCCCTTCTCCTTTGGCAACATTTGCCTTGGGATCGGGAATGGCCTTTTCTTATTGATCTAGAGAATAGGTAGAACCTTTCTATCCATCCCTGCCTTAGCTGTTGCGAGCATTGCGTGAAACTCACCAATGCTCTTGTCCTATCCATTCATATTGTAATTCATTATGAATGTCTCAAACTTTTAGTTTGGCCATTAAGGATCAAATCCTTGGTCAACTCCTTTGAGACAGGACAGCTAAGCCTCTCGAGGCGGCCTTAACATCGTCGGGGTCGGGTTGGTTAGGAATAGGATCGTCAAGGACATTTGCCTTTGCTCTTGCTTGAGAACAATTCTCAAGTTTTGAGACCAGTCCATAAGGTTATTATGGTAGAGACGATCCCTCTCTAAAATAGTTCTCAGTGATAGGGTATGGACGGTCAGGGTGGTAGCATTATTGTTTGCGGTCATTCTACAAATTTTACAAAGTTCTTTTTAGTATTTCTGAAAAATTTCATTTTAATTATTAATACCCTTTATGTCTCATAGACAATTAATAATTAAAATCTAGAATCCAACGTTACATTCAAATAATGGTTAGGTGACCTTTATCCCATTATTCAAATTAACAAGGTAGTCAACATTTGACAATTGCAACCTTTTGCAACTTCTAGCGGTATGGGATCGACTTTAAACATCATATGCAAAGTCGGCATGTTAATCCCATCAACACCATTTGGAAACCATATTTTAGGTGATCCATTCAACATGGTTTGCAAATCAAGTTGCCCTACTTGCACACACATGTGAGTTTACCAACACAAGTGGTTAGGTGACCTTTATCCCACCAATGTGGTATTCCCACCTTAAGTCATAAGTTCCCTCAAAATGGTTAGGTGACCTTTATCCCATTAAGAGTTTCCAAATGACTTAAGTGTTGTGCAAAAGGACGGTTTTAAACTTGTTTGAAAAGGGATTTTTAGTTTTCATTGATTCTAGTTTGAAAACTCTATTTACCTTGTATTTGCATGCTTTCAAATGCAAGGTATCCTATGGTTCACTTTTAATAAAACCTCTTTTATTAAATCATTAATCCTTTTAATAACCTTTTATTAATCACTTAATGATTAGGAACCATAAAATTCAGCTTGTTAAGTTTGTTAATTAGTTTGTTATGCACATCCAAATGTCAAATAACAATCATACAACAAACAACCAAACAAGCACAATCATACAAACATATGTGCATAACTATAGCCACTAAGTTGACTACACTTGTTTGCCATCACAAGTGTTGTCATAAGGTCTTTCCTAAGGGTTGAACTCAATCACAAATGATGAGGTCTCCAAAGACTCCCACTTGAACTTGCATCCAAATGCTTCAAGTCCATCCTTTGTGTCTTCCTTTTGTGCTTCCTTCCCGAGCATCTTCTTTTACAAAGTATATATATCCTAATACATATTTTCTAGTAAAAGAAAAATACTCCTAATCTATTTATTACATTGCCAAATGAATAAATAAATTACAATCCAAATAGAAACACCAAAAGGAACTATTACAACCCAAATCGAAAGAATACAACCAACATGACAATTCCATAATCAACCAAATCCAAAACATATATGGTCAAGGCTATGTTATGCACTAAGACATGTATCCATATACATCATTTCAAGAACTAAATGAACCCCATTTGACCCTAAATTTTCAGCCAACACAAACTAAGAATTTAGGGTCTATTGTCCAAACAAAAACACAATCAACCAATTTGATATCTTCCTTTCAAGATCCAATCATAAGCATGCATGATTACAACCTTGAAAGGTTGGGGTATCATCAAATCATCACAAAACAGCCCTAATGAGGTTGTTAAACCTTATATATCCAAATATACAAGAACATATGAAACTAATCATCCATATAACCGGCTCTAGATGCCATTGTTGGGTTTGTTGGACCTAAACAATGTTGTTTAACCATTTTAAACAAGAAAACGCAGCGGAATATGAACTTAATTTCGTATTCTATAATCTGAAAATTAAAGTTCATAATATTGTTTCAACAAACCCAAAGACAAAGGATCATACATATGTGAATAGATTAGTTATCATGAAGCAAATATAACAACCAAATCAACACAATGAACTACCTTTAGAAGCTGTCAAAAATTTGAATTTATCATGAAGTTCCAGCGCTTGGAGCGCCCCCATGGAAGCTTGGAGCGCCCCTATGGAAGCTTGGAGCGCCCCTATGGAAGCTTGGAGCGCCCCTATGGAAGCTTGGAGCGTTCCTGATGCCGAGGCTTTCATAAGCTGCTGAAATCGTGGATTGAATCAAGATAACGATGTTCTTGAGTGGCCAAAACACGAAGAGAAGGTGTTCTCAAGCAATCATACCCACAAGCCTTCAAGGAAACACCATTTTGCTAGGATTTTGTACACCAAATCCCGTCAAGAAGACTGCTGGATTCGACTTTCAGCCGTGAACAAACACAAAGCTGCTGGAACTTTGTTTCATCCATGAAATCCGTCTTCTAGATGAGAAACACAACTCTTGGTCATCGATTTTGCATGTGAGAGAAGTCTAGATCAGATGTGTGTGTTCTTAGAGAGGATTTTTGTTTCAAAAACAAGAAAAGGGAGAAGAAGGGCAAAGGCCCCTTGCGGCCGTAAAAACCAACAACCCTTTTAGGGTTTTTATCCCCTTTAAAAACCTCCTAACTTTTATTTAAAATGTTTTAATGTAATTAACCTTTTAATTACACATAATATGCATACACACACTATTATTATTTGATGTTGCTTAACTAATTTAAACAACATAACAAATAATATCCATGAACAAACTATCCTCATAATTTGTTCTTTCTCACATACAATTTATTTAGAAAACCCATTTTCTAAATTGGTGTAATTATTTAATTGCATGATCATATCATCAATTAAATATTAATTGGTGTTTGCTAAGCTTGTTATTGGGTATGACCCGACTTGGATCACAACGTACTAACCACATCAATGTTCTATGTGTCTTGGGCATACAGAATCCAACACATATCACATATGTGACATTACCTGTTAAAGAAACAATCAACAGTGTTATGACTGTACATATCACATATATCACAGTACTTTTATTGAAATTTAAACAACTGTTTGTTAACCTTTAATGTGGATGCCATATTTGATCCTTGATTTGTTTTAGGAGTAGTAAAGTTAAACTGTTGTTTTGGAGTTGTGAGTTTGTTCTTTTAAGATTTAGGTTTTGTATTTGATCATTTACACTATTCCTTGACTCCTTATATACAAATCTTTTATTTACAGTGGAAGACTTAGGACCTGAACCTGTTTTCAGATCATAGTTTGATTTGATATGAGTGTTTGATGTTATTTCAGGAATTATGTTCATGTCAAAAATGCTAGCAGACACAAACTTCACTGGTTTAATTTCATTTGTTTGATCTTGATTTTGAGAGGTTTTAGCTTTGGCATTTTTCCTTGTCATTCTTTGATTTCTTGATTTTGATGATGGTGTATTACTTTGGGATCTATTAGCAATTTGAGAAAAACATGAATCTCAGATGTAATGACATCTTCTTTTGCCTTCTCTTTCTTCTCTAGATTTTGTTTGTCACTTGATTCAACAATTTCTTTAACATAATTTTCAGACTCACATTTTTCAGTGTCAACTTCATGAGATCCTTAGGGAACAAATATCTTCTTATTCTTTGGTTTTGGTTCATAATATTTAATTTTAATTGGATGAGCATTTTTAATCTTTTCTGAGTCTTGTTCCTCAAATATCTCAACATTTATCTTTTCTTCTTCATACTCTACATTAGATTGCATAGTCTTTTTATTTTCTTGAAATGTTTTTAGTTTAGCTTTATTTTCAGGTGAATGATCATGCGTGTTAAAGTTCAGTTGCAAAGTGTTTGAGATTGATTCAGGCATAGGCTCATATGTGAAACCTAAACCTGTTTTATCTCTATCTTTTCCTCCATTTACCAATTGTTCAACAATGATTTTTGAACTTTTAACTTTGGCAAGATCAACCTGAGTTGCTACATGAGCTATTTTCTCTTGTTCAAGATTTTTTGGTCATCTCTTCAAGTTGCTTTTTGACAATTTCAAGTTCTTATAGAGTTTTGTTTGATAATGTTTGAAAGGATCTCAGCCTCTAGTTTGATCAATTAGGTTGTATTCACAGTGGATTTAGCACAAGAATTAAGCAAATTATACTAAGAACACAAGAGATATATCAATGTAACAGTAGGTTATAGAGAAAGAGAGGAATCCTGCAAAAAGGTGTTTTTATTAGATCACACGCTTCGGCAAGGATTACAATTAAGTCATCTTCCTTTTATAGGAAGAATGACGTCAGCTGATGTCACTTGATAGTGACATCAAACCGTTATTTTAACAAACTACTGAAACTACCTTAACTACTGAAGATGTCAAACAGCTGACATCTCCTTACAAAATGCTAAGTGTTAAACTTATTACAACATCTGAAAAGAAACTACTAAAAATTACAACGACTGAAGAACATACTCTTCAGTCGTTTTACAAACTACTGAAATAGAAAATACAACTACTGATAAGATAAAGCTGAAAGGTAAACCATCACAACAACTGAAGAATACTTCTTCAGCTCTTGTGACAAACTCTGAAGATTCAGCACTTGTCTTCAGACTTTAACTTCAGATGTTTCATCAGCTGATGACTTCAGTAGTTGTCATCAGCTGATGTCTTGAGTCTTTGTCTTCAGTCTTTGTACTTCAACTGTTGATCTTCAGTACTTTGATCTTCAGCTGATAGTCTTCAGTACTTGAGTCTTCAGCACTTGAGTCTTCAGTACTTGAGTCTTTAGTACTTGTGTCTTCAGCTGATGTTCTTCGGTACTTTGATCTTCAGCTGTTGTGGTCTTCAGACTTTGTCAAAGAGCTGATGATGCTTTCAGCAGTTATTGTGATGTCTTGTGGGACTTAGAGGTTTTTCTGATCTGGCTCATTGGTTCTTTTGGTCCAACAAACTCCCCCTGAACCAATGCAGCCAAAACATCTAAGCTTATTGTTGGTCCCACTTATTGTGGCAGAATGATTAGTCTATTTCCTTCTGGATTAGCTCAGAAGTTGACCCATATAAGCATTGGCCTGAGAAGAGGTCTCAAGGATGTGATTGGCATAGTATGGATGGGAACTCTGTTTTAGGGAACTGGACACAGAGTTGTTGTTGGATCATGATAAGGCTGGTGCAACCAAATTCACTTCATAGTCACTTTTGGTACTACATCAAAGGGCTTCCGAAGTCAAGCAAGAGATCTTCCGAGAGTCTAAGGAACAACAGCTGAAAACAGCTTCCGAAGACAAAGTCTGATGAAGAGCTGAAGACAAAGTCTGAAAGCTTCCGAAGACAAAGTCTGATGAAAAAGCTGAAGACAAAGTCTGCTTCCGAAGACAAAGAAGATTCCAAGCTTCGGAAGAAGCATTCTTCCGAAGTATAAGTGCCCTCGGAAGAAGTTGTTCTTCCGAAGCACTTTATCCTTCGGAAGACATTGCTATGTCCAGCAGATAAAAGTATGGTCCCTGTCAGTCCGCATGCAGACCTCTGACACAGCATGGGTGACACAGCATGGGTTCTTCCTAAAAGACCATGCTGTTGACCATACTTTATTCTACTGTTCACCTTTTTATGATAGTACATGTTACTAACTTTAGTTGGTGACAAGGTAAGTCAGGGACATGTCCTGACTACCAACTCTCAGGCAAAATGTCTGAAAGACCTCACCTAGAGTCTTGTAGCATAGATGTAAGGTTAGAGGTGTCCAGCTGGAATCAAAGTATTCCCGGCTGTAGGTAGTATTATATATATCTTCTCCCTGTAACTCTTTAGATAAGCGATTTTGAGTCCAAGCGTCTTGTAATCCTTTGAGTTGAGAAGCAATATATAAAAGTACCTTGAAAATTACTTGCTGTGTTAATTTTCTTACTGCTTGTTACTTGTTATATTGTGATCAACTCTTCCTAAAGACCGCTTGCCGAGTGTTGATTCACGAGTGAGTTGAGAGAGAAACCACCCTAAATCGATCCTGCAAACCCTTGTTCAATCTACTCTGATTGAACAAGCTCCTCCTGTTCACACCGAAATGACTAGAGTGGAATCATGGGCTCCCACTCAGTCGGAGGTCACACCATCCTTCACATTTGACCTCAATGTGGGTTTTGAGCCTCCTCAGTCTCAAACCCCTGAGCCCGAACCTCAAGCCTTAAGCCCACAGGGTGAGTCTTCACATTCCCCTGTGAAGCCTTCTAGGGACAGCCCCACCAAAGGCTCAATGCCTGTGGACATTGATCTAAGTCCCGGGTCAGTAGGACTAACCACCCTCTCTTTCACTGACCTTTTACTCCGTACTGATGAAGAGATTACATCTCTCCATGGCCATGAAGTTGATCTACAAAACCCTCTGAAAGATCAACAGAGCCAGGAGGGATCCCTTGTCTCTAGCCCCCATCAGCAGCCAGCTACTGAGGTGAGTCCCACTGATGTGGAGGGGACTCATGTAGACTCAGCTGCCACTACTCAGAGTTTCTCACTGAGCTCTCAGGACAGTGGTAACATCATTAGGACTGAGTCTACGGCAACTTTGCCCATTGACATCTCTGAAAGAGATGACTCTGAGCAAAGGAAACCAGGGTGCCAAGAAACCACATCTGGTGGTTAGAGTGAGCATACTAGGTATGTTATCTCATCTCCCCGTGATTCTTCTTATGAAGATGAGGGTAGTATGCAACTAACACTTCAGTACTTGCTTTCTAAGGTCTCCAACCTGGAATCACAGGTGAGGATCTTAGAATCAAGGACTGCCACTCAGCAACTTGAGATTAACTCTCTCAAGGCTCAACTAGCTGAGAAACAGACGGAGAGGTCTGTTAGGCATGTACCAATTCAGGTCTCAATGACTTCTTCCTCTAGCTCATCTAGCTCTCAAGATGATGCTACCAAAAAGGGGGAGAAAGTTCAGAGACAAACACCTATGGAACCACAGACCCAATTCATTTCCACCCAACTAATCACACTACCTGAGTCATCTCAATCCTTTCTGGAGATTGACTCAAGGATGCTTCAAGATCTCTACAGACTTTTCACAAAGTTTGTATTGAGATCATCCCTAGAACAGCCCAGCCCCGACACCACACTTGCTTACTTTGGGGCTGAGGAGCTTCAAAGACTGACTGCACCTTCTACCACTGTGGAAGAAGTTGGTCAACCTAAGGTCTTCATGGAACCTGAGATTAGCTTTGAAGGGGAAATGGGGACTGATGGCCCAGCAACTGAAACAGATGGGACAGAATTTGCAGCAGTCTCATCTTCCGAAGCTCAAGCTGAAGCTTCCGAAGCCTATATGAAAGCCTCGGAAGAACAAGAAAAATCTTCCGAAGCCGAAATAGAAGCTGCGGAAGGCTTGTTTCAGATGTCCGAGGAGCTGACCATCACAGATGTCATTGCTGACATAGCATCCGAGGTGGGCAGGGAGGACACTTCTGAAACTCCTCCAATCCAAGCACCAGCTGAACTTCTATCTCAATCACAACCCTCCATTCAAGAACCACCACAGTCAAGCACCATCAAAGACAAAGGCAAAAGAAAACTGACTGCGGAAGAGCTTCAGGAGGAGGAAAGGATTGAGAAGGCTAAAAAGAAAGGGAGGTTTCCAACTGAAAAGGTGCTAGCTGCCAGCTCTAAGGCAGCTGCAGCCAATCAGGAAGAAATCAACCTGAAGAGAAGAACAGCACTCATTGACCAGCTCATCAGTCTTGGAGCTGTCAATGAGGAAATACTCCTGCTACCACTAGAGGAGTTGGTGACTATGGAGAGGTCAACCAGGCTACAACAAGAAAGGGAAGCCAGGTTGGCCTTGGAGAAGGCAGAGGAAGAGCAGAGGGAGGCAGCCCTGAAGCTAAGAGAGGAGAGGATCAAATTCCTACTCTCAAGAGGCTTCAGTCTTCCTGAACTGTCTCCACATGACAATGACATGATCCTGCTGCTCCACAATAAAGAGCAGGATCAAATGGAGAAGGAAAGGAAGAAGGCTGCTAGGGAGAAGCTAAAGGTGAAGAGGAAGAGGGAGGAAGAGAAGGAGGTCACTGCCACCAAGAAGTCAACTGACAAAGCCTGGATGAAGGACTATCTCCGGGCACATGGCTTCTCTGGTAGGCAGGTGGGACCTATGTCCGAAAGGACACTCCAGCGGATAGTCAGTGAAATAAAAGCTGACATCCGTTTGGGGAAAAGGAAGGAGATGTACAGGAGGATGAAGGGAATGGTTTTCACCCCAGCCACTCAATCACAGCCACAACCCACTCCAGAACCAACCCCTTTTCCCATCAAACCTGAACCCACTGATGAAACCTTCACCCCTCAACCCACAACTCTACCTAAACCTACCACATCACCTCAACCACCCAAACTACCCATCCTAAAACCCAAGACTCAACCCAAAACCACTAAACCTAAGCCTACCCAACAACAACCAAGACCATCCTCTCAGCCTCCTAAACATCTCTCCTTTGAGGAGATTAAGGAGTTCAAGACAAGGCTCATCAATTGCACTACTTTGAGCAGTATCTCCTGTGAGGGAGAGGTTATCAACATCACCTATGTTGATAACTCTTCAAGCTCCCTCACCCTAGGCCAATTTCTTGAATTGCCTAGAGAAACCTTGGGCCAGGCTGCAAGACTTCTTGGTCTCAACTCCGATACCCTCAATGCTGAGGAGAAGAGACTAAGAAGAAGACTGGTGACTCTACTGGATACCAGGAAAGAGGACAGGATTTCTGGTCAATCTCCTGGGCCTAGAAATGCTATAATCCAGTGGAGGTTCGATGAACCTTCTCACAACTTTGTTGTGGAAAGGGAGAATGGCGAAACCAACAGGCTTAATGCCACCTCTCTACTGCATCTCAGCAGATTTGATCTTGCTGAGCTTGCAGAGAAGCCATTCTCCAACCCCTCCAACTCTGAGACTGCTGCACACATCAGAAATCACATCAGCGGTCTCCACTTGGCTGAACGAAGTCGAAGAGCCAAGATTGAAGAAGAGTTGAAGCTGAAAAAAGTGGAAGACAAGGAAAGATCAACCACCAAAGGCACAGCCTTTCTACAGATGGTGGAAGGTCCTGAATTGGAACCAATAGTTCGATGGGAATATGACTATACTTCCCATCAACTAACTCTTTTCAGAGGGCCACAACAAAGGGTACACATAATCCAAGGTGACAGAGTAGAGGTTCTGTCCACCAAAGATTTGTACAAGATTCTCAGCATTACAGCAGGAAAGAATGAAGACACTGATAAACACCTGCTTTCCTTGGTGCTGAGAACTTTGAGAAGAAGAGGGAAGTGAAGTTTTGGTAGCATCAGCCTAGGGGGAGTTTGTTGGATCATGATAAGGCTGGTGCAACCAAATTCACTTCATAGTCACTTTTGGTACTACATCAAAGGGCTTCCGAAGTCAAGCAGGAGATCTTCCGAGAGTCTAAGGAACAACAGCTGAAAACAGCTTCCGAAGACAAAGTCTGATGAAGAGCTGAAGACAAAGTCTGAAAGCTTCCGAAGACAAAGTCTGATGAAAAAGCTGAAGACAAAGTCTGCTTCCGAAGACAAAGAAGATTCCAAGCTTCGGAAGAAGCATTCTTCCGAAGTATAAGTGCCCTCGGAAGAAGTTGTTCTTCCGAAGCACTTTATCCTTCGGAAGACATTGCTATGTCCAGCAGATAAAAGTATGGTCCCTGTCAGTCCGCATGCAGACCTCTGACACAGCATGGGTGACACAGCATGGGTTCTTCCTAAAAGACCATGCTGTTGACCATACTTTATTCTACTGTTCACCTTTTTATGATAGTACATGTTACCAACTTTAGTTGGTGACAAGGTAAGTCAGGGACATGTTCTGACTACCAACTCTCAGGCAAAATGTCTGAAAGACCTCACCTAGAGTCTTGTAGCATAGATGTAAGGTTAGAGGTGTCCAGCTGGAATCAAAGTATTCCCGGCTGTAGGTAGTATTATATATATCTTCTCCCTGTAACTCTTTAGATAAGCGATTTTGAGTCCAAGCGTCTTGTAATCCTTTGAGTTGAGAAGCAATATATAAAAGTACCTTGAAAATTACTTGCTGTGTTAATTTTCTTACTGCTTGTTACTTGTTATATTGTGATCAACTCTTCCTAAAGACCGCTTGCCGAGTGTTGATTCACGAGTGAGTTGAGAGAGAAACCACCCTAAATCGATCCTGCAGTTGTTGTCCCCTCCATGAGACCTACTTCCCAACTATGAGCCTATAGGATTCTCTGGTGTAGGCTTCTAAAAACATTACTTGTTCCTCCATGGTAAGATCCTCTGCCTCACCCTCAAATAATCCTTCAGGCCCATAGAGCTCTGAGATGAATTTGGCCTGTTTACCATTTTTGAGCTCCACAGTTGTTATAGCCCTATAGGCGAACTCATCAGGGTGATTACCCTCTAAGAACAACAGGAGCTCATTTTTCCTAAGATTCTCAAACCTCTTGTAGACTAACCCCTCTTTAACCACCCTATTCTCCAACATCTTTTGTGGTGGCAGGTTAGCCTGATAGGTCTTCTTGAAATCTTCAATGATCTCCCAGGGTGATACTACAATGGCCAAAGAGATCACTTCATCTACAATCTTTTTTACTTGGCCATTGTATCTCAGTGGAATGTCTTTCTTAATGATCCTGTGAGACACCCTGGGATCAGGCCAAATACTCACTTTGTCCTTTTGATATTGATATATATGCCTTAAAGTGAATAATCTCAGAGCTTGTTTCCTCATATTAGTGATTGATGAGGAAGCAGCATAAGCTTTATCTACTCTTTTCAACAGCTCATCATCATGTAGCTTATGCTGCTGTTCTTCTTCAATTTTAACCTTCACAGCTTCCATCTATGAGGCAGGAGTAATGGGTAAAGGTTTGGCTTTAGGCAAAGATAGAACTACAGAGAGAGGCAGCCTATCTTCTTCCTCATCATCCTCTTCTTCTTCTTCTTCTAGCCTCAGCACCATTCTCTTCCTCTTCAAGGGTGCATCATCGGCTATGGTTTTTGATGGTGAAGGGGTTGGTTTTGTGGGTGGAGGTTTGGTTTTTGGTGTTGGGAATTGGGCAGGCTGAGCTAGCAATTTAGATGTGAGAGAGGATTTGGTTTGTTTGGCTAACTCAGTCCTGTTCCCAGCACTAGCTTCACTAAGGGCTTCTATGATCAGTCCTTTAATGAATACCTCAGATGAACAGATCTTGGTGGCTACTGCCAAGATGTTTTCCCTGTGCCATGATCTGATCTCCAGGACTGATCTCCCTAGATACTTCAAAATAAATCTTGTCATAGCCTCAAGTCTCTCTTTTTCCTCTTGGCTATAACGAGACCATCGGTATTCTATCTCTTTCACCTCTAACTTCCTTATCTCTTGATCTAGCTCAGCAGTGTCACTGTCAAAGCCTTGCCTGAACAGCTGATCAATGATGTTATCCATTGACCTGCTATGTTCAACATCAGCCTCCTTGACAAGGACAACTAGATCTTTCTCCTTCTCTCCCTTCTTCTTCTTGTGTGTGACATGAAAGTCTTTTTGACTTTCAGTCACTTTTTCCAATTCAGCACTCTCCTTCTCCTTCTCCCCCTCAGTCTCCACCACCAACTCCCTCTCATATACTACCTCATCCTCAACTTCTTTCTCTTTAACTTCCTCCTCCACTCTCTTTCTCTTAGCTTTCACTGAAGTCTCCCCCTTTTTGGTTGCATTGGTTGCAAGGGGTTGACTGTCAGAAAGCTTCTTCATCACAACAGCTTCCACCAAAGGCTGTATAGTAGAGGGAAGCCTCTCATCAAGGGTTTTGATCACAATATCTGTGATAATGGGTGTGATGAGAGGCAAGGAATTTTGAAAGATAGCAGCTAATTGCTCAGGGGGGTTCTGTCCCTAAGAACTAGTGCAGAAGCAAGGGCAGGTGGCTGAGTTTGTGGGAGTGGCTGAGTGTTTGCGAGACCTTCAGGTGAAGGTGCCATCTGTGGGTTTATGGTGGCAGATGGACTTTGGTCTTGAGTCATTTTGGCGAGTAGCTCTTTGAGTCTACTCACCTCATCCTCAAGAATAGTGTTTTGAGCCACTACATCATAGAAAAAGCTCAAGTCATCATCAGTTGTAACTGAATCACCTGACCTACTGATTGAATCAGGATGTACATGTGTTGAGTGTGGTTCAGTGATCACATGTGCCCCTTGTTCTTGGTACTGGGGACTTCCTGCTTCCGGATTGGATCCATCATTGGCAGTTGCCTCTGGTGAGGACTTATAGATGGTACCAACTTCTTCGTGTTCATGTGCTGATACAGGGGAAGTGGCAGCCTCACCAGATTGTTCTATCTCCTTTGCCACACTTGGAGATGAGAAATTTGATTCCCTGTGTTGTGGGCTCCCATCAATACTTGTATCCACCCTCTTTGTGGTTAGAGTTTTCCCAGTTGTGATTGGTTCCTGGAGAGAGGGTGGAGTGTTAAGATAAGTCAACACTTCTGCAATTATGAATGTAGGGCTTTGAGGGGCGGTTGCAGTAGGAGATAGGGTAGAAGCAGTATGCACATAGGGAGATGTGTGCTTTTCAATGGCAACCTCCTTAAGTGAGAAAGGTTCTAGATGTGTGGCAGCCCCGGAAATGGTTACATCAGGCTCCTGTTGAGAGGATGCCTGTGCGGTTATGCTTGGTGGAGTCGTGGTAATTGCTGGGAGAATAGTGCCAGCAATTACTTCCTGCCTTTGTTGTGCAGGGGCATCCTCAGGGGACTCATCTCCCTGAGTAGCCTTTTTGGGTTTCTTTTGTTTGGGTTTGGTGGGGACTTTGGATTTTGAGGTGGAGGCTGTGGGTTCCAGCTGCGTGGGTTTTCGCAGCTTGGCAGCCTTTTTCAACGTTTGGTCAGTGTTGTGCCTGGAGTATACCTCAGGCAATACAACCATGGTAGGGACTCCAAGACCAACAAGTCCCTCAGCATGTAGCTGGTTCTCTATTATGGCCATTATGAACCGTGGATATAGTATCCAACGATTAGCAAAAGGTTTTGTGGCCATATCCTTAAGTTCCAAAAAGACTATTTCAGAAAAATTTAAGTTTTGTTTCTCAAGGATAGAGAATAATACCTGCTGCCACCTTGATGACATTTGGTCCCATGAGGAGGTCTTTGGGGCTAAGCATACATTCACCATGTGGAATATAAGGCGTTCGGCATCATGGAAATGTTTCTTGAGCAGGGTAGAGGCATGAAGGTCACCCTGATAGTCATGGTGTGCAAATGAAAGATCAGTGGTGCCTTTTGGATATTCAATTGGGAAGGTGGCATCATCCAATTTTAGGGTTTGGCGGATGATTGCCGGATTGATAACCACCTTCTGGTTGTTGACGAACGACTGGAGAGAGACCTCGGCGTCGTTCTCTCCAGTAAGGGTGACGTTGTCCAGAACTGTGTAAGGGAATCGGCATATATTGTGGGATTGAGGAGGAAGGCCGTTTGGTAAAGAGAATCGACCATGAGATCTATGGCGTTATGAAACTTGGTCCAAAATGGGGATTTGGTAAGGTAAGCGACACAGTTATGTCTTGGCTTGAGCTGCATGGTCGCCATTAATGGTATGAGAGAGGTTTCAGAGTTTTTGAAATATTAGGTTATGAGAGAATGAAAAACTCTGAAGGTGGGGTTGGGTATTTATAGGGTACGGATTGAAATGGCTGAAAGAAAATGATTGAATGTTTTGGTGTTAAGCATCAGTTGTTGAAATGACTGATGACATGGTTTTAACCTTCAGAGGTTATAAACATCTGAGGACTTGGTGTTAGTCATCAGTAGTTGAAACTACTGAGACCGTGGTTTTGTCCTTCAGATGTTGCAAACGACCGAAGACTTGTTGTTAGTCATCAGTAGTTATAAACTACTGAAGACATGTTTTTCATCTTCAGACGTTGTAAACAACTGAAGACTTGGTATTAGTCATCAGTAGTTGTAAACTGCTGACATCAGTAGTTGTAAACTACTGAAGACATGGTTTTGGCATCAGTTGTTGTAAACAACTGAGGACTTGGTGTTAGTCATCAGTAGTTGTAAAACTACTGAAGACATGGTTTTGTCCTTCAGGTGTTTGGTATGAAACAGCAGAAGAAATCATCTGAAGAGTAAAATTACTCATCAGCTGTTGTCGTCAAGTCAGTTGTTTCATGCTGACCTCAACATTTACTTATCAGCTCTTCGGCTGACTTTAGATGTTTCATTGGCCTTCAGCTCTTGTGAATATGTATTCCTCAGCTCTTATGAACAAATGTTCATAAGACCTGAAGAAATAAATTATTCTTCAGAGCTTGAGAACAAATTTTGTCTTCAGTACTTATGTGTAAGATTACACATCAGTACTTGTGAACAAAAATTTGTTCTTCAGTACTTATTTGTTTGAAAACTATACATCAGTAGGTATAACCACATCAGTAGTTGTAACTACATCAGTTGTTTTCAACAAATAATGTACTTCAGTACTTTGAAGCATTTATTCTTCAATAGTTATGAAAAATGCTAAAGACTAAATTATTCATCAGTACTTATTTTTGACTTTTGCATACTAATGCTCATCAGTACTTGTGAGCTGAGAGCATCACTATTAGTCAAATTATTCTAGCTGCAACATACCAAGCTTTAGTACCAGATTTTGAAATGTGGCACTATCTAAAGGCTTAGTAAATATGTCTGCAAGCTCATCAGCACTAGGCACAAACTTTGGATCAATCAGACCCTTTTCATAGCAATCCCTAATAAAATGATGTCTGATCTCAATATGTTTGGTCCTAGAGTGCTAGACTAGATTTTTAACAATACAAAGAGCTAAAGCGCTATCCATTAATAATGGAGTCTTAGTCTCTGTAGTGCCATAATCCAAGAGTTGATTCTAAAGCCAGAGTACCTGGGATGTACAACTTGCAGCAGCAATGTACTCAGCTTCAGCAGTGGATGTAGCAATTGATGTTTGTTTCTTACTTTGCCAAGAAACTAAACAATTGCCTAAGAATTGGCAACCACCAGAAGTCGATTTTCTGGTGACTTTGCATCCTACATAGTCACTATCAGAGAAAGCGACTAATTTGCAAGAATGCCCAGTAGAATACCAAAGACCTAGAGATTAGATACCTTGCAAATATCTAAAGATCCTTTTGACTGCAATCAAATGGGATTCTTTAGGTGCAGCCTGAAATCTAGCACAGGCACATGTTACAAACATAATGTCTGGTCTAGAAGCTGTAAGGTACATCAAGGACCCAGTCATACATCTGTAAAGGGTTTCATCAACCGCTTTACCTTTCTGATCAACATCCAGTTGTGTGGTGCTGCTCATGGGAGTAAAACAGGGCTTACAATTTTGTAAATCAAACTTATTTAACAACTCTTTTGTATATTTAGACTGATGAATGAAGGTTCCATCAGCCCTTTGATTGATTTGCAACCCTAGAAAGAACTGTAATTCTCCTATAGCACTCATTTCAAACTTTTGCTTCATTAGCTTAGTGAATTCATCACACAACTGTGGATCAGAGGATGCAAAAATTATATCATCAACATAAATTTTATGTTGTCCCACATTCTTAATGAATAAAGTTTTATCAATGGAGCCTCTAGTGAAATTATTCTATAGAAGAAAATTAGATAATGTTTCATACCAGGCTCTAAGAGCTTGTTTCAACCCATAAAGAGCCTTATCAAGCTTATACACCCAATCAGGATGTTTATTATCCTCAAAGCCTAGTGGTTGACACACATAAACTTCTTCTTTTATTTTACCATATAAAAAGGCAATTTTGACATCCACTTGAAAAACTTTAAGATTGTGAAAGGCAGCATAAGCTAAGAACAATCTAATTGCCTCCAGTCTGGCTACAGGGGCAAAGGTTTCATCATAATCGATGCCTTCCTCTTGTGCAAACCCCTGTATATCCAGCCTGGCCTTGTTCTTGACAATTTGGCCCTTTTCATCAGTTTTATTCCTAAACACCCATTTAGTGCCTATTGCACACTTACCTTGGGGTAAAGGAACAAGCTCCCATACATGCTGTTTTTTGAACTGAAGAAGCTCAAGCTGCATTGCTTCAACCCATCCATTGTCTCTTAGTGCAACACGGTAATTCCTTAGCTCTTGCTGATTGATGAAGAGAGCATAGAAGCAGAAATTGGACAATTGACTCCTGGTTGAAACTCCAGCATTGATATCACCAATGATTTGAGACATTGGGTGACTCTTCAGCTCTTGATAGACAATAAGATCAGTGCAAATGTTTGTAGGACCTTCAGTAGTAACAGATGGTGATGTATATTCTTGAAACCGAGTAGGAGATGGTAACTCAAATGAAGTAGAGGATTCAGAAATCTCATTAGCATTTGTTGTGGATGGAGCTGCTAAAGCTACAGGGGCATCAGGTTTAGTTGACTCAGGCAGGTGGTCACTAAACCTGAAAAGGTGAGTACTGGCTACATCATCATCAGTACCACCAGGTGGAGAACTGTTGACAGGAACAACAGCTGGAGGTTGATAAGGAACATATTGCAGTATGTCCAGATCAAATAACTCCATAGGGTTTTGTGGAATCCTGTCCTTTGGAGATTCATTAAACTTCACATCCAAAGTCTCTTCAACCATCTTTGTTCTACAGTTGAAAACTCTGTATGCCTTGCGAGTTGATGAATAACCAACAAAATACCCTACATCCACCTTTGATGCAAACTTCTGGAGTGGATTGCTTGTGTTGAGAATGAAACAAGGACTCCTAAAGGCTCTAAAGAAGGAAATCAAAGGGGCCAAGTGATGAAGTACTTCATAAGGAGTCTTCATCAATCTCTGATTCACTAATACTCTATTCTCCACATAGCAAGCTGTGTTGACAGCTTCAGCCCAAAAGGTCAGTGGCAATCCTGAGTCAGCCAGCATTGACCTTGCAGCTTCAATGAGGGTCCTGTTCTTTCTCTCCACCACTCCATTTTGTTCAGGAGTTCTTGGAATGCTGAACTGCCTTTTGATTCCCTTTGACAGATAGAAGTCATCAAGTGTATGATTCCTAAACTCTGTGCCATTGTCACTTCTCACACACTTGACTGGAAGGGAATACTACTTCTCCACATATAACACAAAGTTCATTATAGCTTTTGCAGCTTCATCTTTGGAGTGCAAGAAGAAAGTCCATACAAATCTGGAGTAATCATCCACAATTACCAGACAGTATTTCTTCTTTGCCATGCTCATCACTCTAACAGGACCAAAAAGATCCATGTGCAAAAGTTGCAAGCAGGCAATGGACTTTGGTTCTTCTATTGGAGGGAATGAGACTTTGTGTTGTTTTCCCTTGAAACAACCAGTACAGTTGTCTTCACATTTGAAATCCTTCGAAGGCAACCCTCTTACTAAACCATGGTGTATCAGCTGATTTATGGTTTTGAGATTCTCATGACCCATCCTTCTATGCCATAGAGTAGATTCTCGAGGAGAAGTCTTGGAGAATAGGCAAGGATGGCCTTTTAGATTAATTTTCTTTGAAAGATCTAAGGCTTATACTCTTCCTATCCTGTTGGCCTTCGGGAGAGTATATTCATCCAACACCTTGTCAATCAAACTCAGAACTTTAGATGACAGAATCCGACAGTTCTGGCTGGTGAAAAGGGCAACATGGCCTTTATCACACATTTGACTAACACTCAAGAGATTGTACTTGAGATTCTCCACATAGTTAAAATCATCAAACCTTATTTCCCCATTGGAAACAAAGCCTTTGCTGATGATGTAACCTTTTGCATCATTGCCAAAGGAAACAAACCCCTTCTTTCCTTGAGAGTAGTCATTAAGAAGTGAGCTGCTTCCTGTCATATGCATGGATCCTCCACTGTCTACATACCAGATGCTTCTGTGGCATGTTGAAGAACCCTGCATTCATCACAACAAGTTAGTTAGTTTTTGTGACCCAAACCTTTTTGGTTTTGGGTCTGTTCTCATCAACAGATGTGACACTAACTGGTTTGTTATGTGTGATAGCCTGAGGTGAAGGAGATGGTGTAGAAGAGGAATCCTTTGGCTTGGATTTCCTTTTCTGTGGTTTCAGCACAGGAGCATCTAATTGGTTGACTCTTCCCATTAGATGTTGAACCATCATAACAAGCTGTGTCTGATTTTGTGATAAAGCCTTTAGCTCATAAGACACGTTAGTGCTTGCTTGTGATGGATTCCTGTGTTGCACCATCTTCTTTTGAGCAATCTTAGCTGTTGCCTGATTAACACCATCCTTCATTTTGGATTTCTTCTTGGACTTAGGGGTTTCAGGTTTTGATGTTGCTGATACAAACTTGGTCTCAAACTCAGTTTTCATTACATTCATTTTCTCTTTAATTTTCTCCTTTTGTTTGAGTTTGGAGCCCTTTTTGTACCAGCAATCATCAGTAAGATGATTGAACAAGTCACATATTTCACATGGCTTCTTCATCATCTTTAGTTGATCATCTACTGAAGAAGATGAAACTACTGAAGACTTGTTCTTCAGCAATTTGCTATCAGTACTTGCAGTTTTCTTCCTTGCAGTACTTGTTTTCCTGATATCTTCTTCAGTAGTTTTCAAACCCTTTCTACTTGCAGTTTTCTTCCCTTCAGTACTGGCAGTAGTTGGGGTTTGAACTTCAGGTGTTATCACTTGCTCTCAAGTACTTTCAGTAATTTTAGAGACAACACCTGAGTTGATCAACTTTTTGATCATGTGACAGTCAGCATTTGAACCATCAGCTATTGTAGCATCAGCCGATTGGTTTTGTGAGGAATTAATGCTGACTTCAACCTCTGATGATGTTGTATCAGATAGTAGGTCACATGATGAGAATGGTTGGTTATTGCTTTCTCCATCAGATTCTACTTCTGCTCTGGAAGAAAAATCAGTTGGAGGAGCCGTGTGATTATAACCAATGCCAAACTTCACATTGGAAGCTGATTGCTTACTCAGAAGCATTTCAAAACCCTTGCAGGATTGCACCCAGCGATCACACTCTACCTGGGTAGCTGCAAGTGTTTCCTTGAGGTCTCTGTACTTCTCTAGAAGTACCTCTTCCCTAGCCTTATCATCTTTGATTTGGCATTTAAGTTTATAAATCTCATCATTTTTATCATTAAGCACAGACTCAAGTTCAGCTTTTCTTTTGGAAAGGGTTTGCTCTAGCTCAAGATTTTTATCAATTAAAGCTACATTTGCTTCTCTAATAGATGCAAATGCAGCTATGCAAGATTCAGAACATAGCTTGGCTTTGGCCTCAGAAGATACCTGTGATGAAGCATTGGAGGATGACCCATCAACAGACTCCAGGGCCATGAGAGCAAGGTTCCCAAATGGATGATCACCACCATGTTGACCAGCATAAGGAAACCGTTGTTCATGACCAGATAAATCATCCGGTAAACTGCTCCAGTCAACAACTCCTACGGTGAAGAAGCTGTGTTATTGAGGTTGGGTTTGATGATGAGATTGAGAAGGTTGAGGCTCAGGGAGAGCATGTGGTTGCTGAGCAGTGGGTGCTTGAACTTGACTTGACTGAGGCATGTAGTAGCAGGGGTATGGGTTTGGCATATAACCATGAGGCACAAAGTATGCAGGTGATGCCTGAGCTGGTGATGGATGACCAGAACTGGTGGTAGTGCCCTGTGTGCTGTGAGCTATTGCTTGGAAAAGTCACAAAGGGTGCAGAGGAGTTAGATCCAGATGATCTACACTCTCTAGCAAAGTGTCCAAGCCTATGGCACTTGTGACACCTCAACTTGCTCTTATCAAAACCAACTTTGGTTTTGCCAGAGAGACCAGGAAATTTCCTGCTAGTTCTCTTGTAGAACTTATGAGATCTGATATTTATCATTGCCATTTGACTCAAAATATCCATCTCTTCCAGATCATCATCTGGAATGCCCTTCAAGTCCTCCATCAGAAAGCACAGGTTATCAGTGCTACCTCCTGAACTACCATTAACACCAACAAAAGCATGTTCAGAATTGGTAGAGAAATCAATATGCTCATCATAGGCACTCTCTGATGCAGCATATTCTGACTCTTGACCTATCAGTGCAGCATTGCCTGATACAAAGTCATCAGTGAGCTTGCAAGAGGTGGACAACTTCCTTTTTTGCTCTATCTCTCTCTCAAATGTAAGCAGTTTCCCATGAAGTTGGGTGAGAGATAGAGTACAAAGATTTGCACTGGAGCGTAGGACAATGGTATAAGTGTCCCATATCTCAGGCAGGGATCTGAGGAAACGGTTGTTCATCTGACTATTGGAATACTCTTGTTTAACCATATTCAGCTCAGAAATAAGACAAGAGAATCGCTCAAACTGTTGAGTCAGTGTCTCACACTTCCTATGAGAGAATGTCTCATATTGTTAGGTGAGGATTTCCCTAAAATTTGCTAAGACCTCATTGGTTCCTCCGAATTGATCCTTCAGAGCAACCCAGAGATCATGAGTAGTTTCATGATGCATCAGCCCTGAATAGATTTCATTAGGCAGTGCCATGGCAAGAATTCTTTGAGCTTTAGCATCAATATTGAACATCTTAAGATCTTCGTCCGAATATTGATCAGGTTTCTTCAGAACCCTCTCATTTGATTCAGGAACGCTCACCATAGGCTTGTATGGTCCATGTACCACTGACTTCCAACAACCAGCATTGTTGATAGACAAGTGATGGAGGATACGACGTTGCCATATGTTATACTCACTCCTCACAAGCATCGGAGGCTTTGTTGAGGAGCCAGTATTGTGAGAATCATTAGTTGGTGTCGCCATCTCAGACTTCAAGCAAATTCAAGGTAAACAAAACAAATCTAGCTCAAAACCATGAGAACCTCAAGTTTAATGGCTAGAAGCAGCAGAAACTCAATCTCTATAACCGATTCTTGTAAATTTGCTAATTCGATCAAACGTAGATAGCAAACGAGCAGTTTCAATGATCAATTGTTAAATCGATCAATGATTAACCTGCTCTGATACCATTTGAAAGGATCTCAGCCTCTAGTTTGATCAATTAGGTTGTATTCGCAGTGGATTTAGCACAAGAATTAAGCAAATTATACTAAGAACACAAGAGATATATCAATGTAACAATAGGTTATAGAGAAAGATAGGAATTCTGCAAAAAGGTGTTTTCTATTAGATCACACGCTTTGGCAAGGATTACAATTAGGTCATCTTCCTTTTATAGGAAGAATGACGTCAGCTGATGTCACTTGATAGTGACATCAAACCGTTATTTTAACAATCTACTGAATCTACCTTAACTACTGAAGATGTCAAACAGCTGACATATCCTTACAAAATGCTAAGTGTTAAACTTATTACAACAGCTGAAAAGAAACTACTGAAAACTACAACGACTGAAGAACATACTCTTCAGGCATTTTACAAACTACTGAAATAGAAAATACAACTACTGATAAGAAAAAGCTGAAAGGTGAACCATCACAACAACTGAAGAATACTTCTTCAGCTGTTGTGACAAACTCTGAAGCTTCAGCACTTGTCTTCAGACTTTAACTTCAGATGTTTCATCAGCTGATGACTTCAGTAGTTGTTCTCAGCTGATGTCTTCAGTCTTTGTCTTCGGTCTTTGTACTTCAGCTGTTGATCTTCAGTACTTTGATCTTCAGCTGATAGTCTTCGGTACTTGAGTCTTCAGCACTTGAGTCTTCAGTACTTGAGTCTTTAGTACTTGAGTCTTCAGTACTTGTGTCTTCAACTGATGTTCTTCAGTACTTTGATCTTCAGCTGTTGAGGTCTTCAGACTTTATCAAACAGCTGATGATGCTTTCAGCAGTTGTTGTTTGTTGTGATGTCTTGTGGGACTTAGAGGTTTTTCTGATCTGGCTCATTGGTTCTTTTGTTCCAACAGCTGATGATGCTTTCATCTGAAGAGATAGGCTCTTTTCATCAGAGATTTTATGATCATTTTTCAATTTGTTATGCTTTACTTCTTTTTGTTTAAGTTTATTACAGATTTTAAGCGAATAAGTTCTATAATACTCAACTTATTCAAAACATGCTTTAGTGCACATTGTTTCTCTGACTTCAATAGGAATTTCAGGATAACTTGAAGTGGATGTCTCAGAATCAGATGATGAGTGTTCAATGTTTGATTGTTCAGATTATGCCATGAGAGCAATTTCTTCTGAGTCTTGTTTTGGATCAGATTTATCACTCCAATCATAGTCTTCATCGTCATTGTCTGCATTACCATCAGCCTTAGGATCACTATCTTCAGACCAGTCTTCATTCTGTGTTTCAGTAACAAGAGCTAAACTAGAACTAAGATCAGCAGTAAACTGTTCAGCGTATGAACTCCAGTCATAGCCATCTTTGATGCTCACAACAAGAGCTTTCTTTGGCTCTTTAGTTGATTTTGTCTCATCCTTTAGTTCTGGCATGGGAAGACTTTGATAAGGCTTCAGAAAAGTTTTTTGAGACTGTTGTTGATGATATCTTTGACAAGTAGAACTAGCTTGTCCATTTCCTCCTTGATTCCTAAGAGCTTTACATTCTCTTGAAAAGTGGCCATAGCTGTTGCAGTTCAAACACCTTTACTTGGACTTGTCAAAACCTACAGGTTTGTTTACACTAGGATTATAGTTCCTATTCACACAGGAGTGTTTCTGAGTGCTATATGCAATTATCACCATCTGCCAGTTCAAATCCATCTCTTCCACATCATCAGGATCAACCTCAAACAAATCATGCAACATAAGATCAACTTGAGTTAAATAGCTTCCTTGATAAGCTTGAAAACTTGCCATAAAAGCAGTAAAAGAAGTTTTTGACTCTTCATCCTATAAAAGGATATTAATAACATCTTTTACTTTGCTAGGTTTAACAGAGTTAGAAGATGAAGTCTCAGATTGAGGTTTAGGGCTTTAAGCTTTATGAGGAGATTGAGGTTGAGGTGTGTAAACAGGAGCACTTGTGAAGAAACCAGCTCAAACAAACAGATCACCCTCATCTTCTGGAGTACCATCATCTTTAGCCAGAAATGCATTCTCCATAGTGTTTACACGAGAAGCAACATACTTATACTGAGAGGTTGATGCAGCTCTATCATTGTTCGTGGAACTCTCATCAATTTCAACAGATTCTATTTTGGCAATAAGAATATCAAGATCCATAGGAAACTTTTCAGTATGCTTTAACAGTGTAACTGTTTACATTTATGAAGATGGAAGAGCATTGAGAAGTCTATCATTTAGATCTTTGAGATCATTCTTGATGCTAGCTGTTGACATTTCAGTTGTCAGTTGAACAAATTTGTTTATCATCTGGTTGATTGTTTCTCCAGATAAATGCTCAAATAACTCTAACTGCCTCTTGAGATTCTGTTTTTTGAGATCTTGAATCTCTTTACCACCTTCATAGATAATCTTTAATACTTTGTACATGGTCTAACCAATCTGATAACTCTGCAATCTAGTCAAGACCTCTAAAGGTAAACCCTTACACATCAGTGAGTAAGCTTTAATATCATTTTTGACTTTCCTTTAATCATCACCAATAAGACCATTCTCAGGATATGGTTCTTGACAGTCCTTGGTGTATACAATTCCTCTATCAGGACCATCAGAAGTAACTGGGATGTGTGGTCCTTTCTCTATTGATTTTCATAAATTAGTATCAATAGAGTTTAGGTGATGCCTTAATCTGAGAGACCAGTTTTTGAAATCAGCTTTGTTCTTTAACTTTGGAAACCTCTTTTTAGAATATTCGTACTTAACCAACTTTACTTTTGAATTAATGAAAATAAGTGTTGAATGAAAAGTCTGAATTCTGATGCACCTACTGCTTATGAAACAGCCAACTTTGAACACTAAGAGAATGCCTTAGTTGAATTCTAAAATGCCCAACTGGTAATGCACCTGAACAATTGTAAAGCACCTGAATAGTGGTCAGACGCCTAAACAAGTTGTCAAACGCCTAGGGGTTAAAACGCCCAAACAGTTGTAATGCGCCTAAAATTCAGTTGCACAGTCTTCAAACGCCCAAAACAGTGGAAAAGCGTCCAAAACTGAAATGCCTAAACAGTGCTAATACGCCTAAACAGTGTTTATGCATCTAAACACTTAAGAAATTTTCCATTGATTTTTACACTTCAAACGCCTATTCATCATCTTCCTAACAACTTGATCTTATCAATTTCTTCAAAAACTTGATAAATTGATCTAAAAACTTCTAATAAGGTAGTATATAGATCGATTATCAATCCTCAATCATCATTTCTCTCAATTAACAACAACAATTAGGTTTTCTAAATGAATTTGAGTTCGAACTTAAGAACAAACTTTCCCACACAAATCTTATGAAAATTCAGATCTGAATTGATTAAACATCAAATTGTGATTCAGTTCATATTTTTAATGATGAAACACAACTGAATTTAACAATTAATTGATCAAATTGCTATCATTTAAAAATTCAAGTGATTCACAGAGCTCAAAATGTCAATTTTAAGCTCTATCACTAAACCGAAAGCTCTGATACCATTTGATAGGTTCAAAATGGATCGACCTATGATGATATTATAATGCAATGATCAATATAAACATAAACTAATTAAACACAAGTAACTACTTCAAATTTCATAGTTGTTTTCATTGATAGTAATTACCAATGGATACAATGTGCAAGGTGAATAATAACAGAAAGTCTAACTGTTTCGAACACTTGCAAAATACACATACTATCCTATTTATACTAAAAATGAAAACGAAGGAACATATATTTACGAATAAGTCCCTATACTATTACAAATACAAAAACGACTAATGCTAATCTTTAAAGAGGCACCAACACACACACACACACACACACATATATATATATAAATATATAATATATATATGTGTGTGTGTGCGCGCGTGCGTGTGTCTCTATGTAGGGGAGGGATCCTAACGAAACCACATTGTTATGTGAAAACTAGAGAAAACCAATAAAACCGATCACATAATTTATATATTTTTTATCACTACCCTTTATATGTATGTGTGTGTGTGTGTATAAACAAGGTTATACGTCAAATAAAAACCGTAATATAGTTTTACATATACGTAACACTATTCATTTTCGCATTTATGTTCAACATATGTGTAACAAATACTTAGGTAACCTTTTAAAAATTGAATGAACAAAATTATTGTTATGTCTGAAAAGGATAGTCTATATTATTAACACAGTCAAAGTCAACAAAAGTCAACGTCATGGTCAAAGTCATCAGAAAAGTCAAACAGTCACGTTCGAGTTGAAGAATCAAGATGAGACGTTGAAGATATATTTGACCAGGATTACTATTGTTAATAAATATATTTTGTGTAAACAAAATATATTTGATCTTGTTTTAGTAATTTTTATGTTTAATTTGTAATTTCCCTATTTAGTTTAAGTCTAGGGGCTTAATGTGTCATTAGTGAATATTATATTCACTACAAATAGTTAAGTTGTAATTAGGGTTTGGTAGCTTGAATGAGCCAATTGATTTGATGGTTTCCACTTTGTAATATCAGATTCAAATCATCAAAGATCAAACAAGGGTTTGTTGAGTGTTCATGAGGTGTTCATCATTGTTCATCTCTACTTTATAGTGTTTGATCTATATTGTTCATAAATATCATTGATATTGTGTTCTCAGTGGGATTTGTTTGTGTTTATTAATCAATTGTACTGTTATCTCGAGAAAGAGAACCAACAATTTGGTATCAGAGCCATCGTGCTCTTGATTATTCAAGTTTTGTTTGGATTCAAGTTCAAGTCACTGTTCCATTCATTTTCGATCTGATCTGCGTGTTTTGGATGTGGAAATTGATTGAGGATTGCTCTATTTTAGTATGGGAAGCTATTGGAATCATCAGATCTCAAATCTATTGAGATTTGAATGAGTTTGAGCTGATTTCGTGCTAAAAAAGGCTGTCCAAATACGTTGGGTGAATTTACAGCTCGTCCAGCAAAATTATAGCTTCAATCAGCGAAACTATATAGTTTCCTTCAGTGAAACTAAGCAGTTCTTGGTGTTTGGATTTGGTTTCTTCATCCTAGCGAAAGTACATACATTGAACAAAAGTTCAACTAGTATCGGGCGAAACCATTCAGTGAAACTAGCATCTATCTGTCATTGCTGGGCAAAACTGCTATCGAAATTACCACCGAAATTAGGAGAGAAAGTACTAGAGAATTTACAGATTCTTCAGTGAAACTAAAGTCTTAAAAAAAAACAAGCTTGCCCAGTTCCTTAGAAACCATTTAGTTGACATTAAAAGTATTTTTCCGGGGGAGAAACAATTTATTGGGAAAAAATGGCTTTTTCAGAGGTCTTTAATTCCTTGAAATCTAATAATCTAATATTGGCACAAAGTCATTTTGATTCTTTTGCAGCTATGAAAGATGAAAATATATCTGATTTTGTTGATCGATTTGTGATGGTGGCAAGCAACCTTAAGGAGTATGATGACCAGTTAGGAAACCATGAACAAGTCATAAAACTTTTGGACTCTCTTCCTCCACAGTGGAGTCTATAACTTAGATCATTAAAGTAGGAAAGAAATGTTGCTAACTACAAACTCTTGGATGTTATTAACAAGCTAAAGTCATTTGAATTGGATATGAAAAGAAGAGAGTACAATCAATGCATGTATGGAGGTGTATATTCAAGTACTAAGATCAATATAGAGTCTGGAAAAGAAGTGAATCACGCATTGATTGTTGATGTACTAAACAGGGATAAGGATTCTCTTAAGGATTTTGATCCTTTCAAACAATTCAAGTGTGATACTAAAGATGAGAGTGTTATGATGTTCGTGCCTGTGCAAGCTAGTATAAAGTTTAGAAGCAACCGGATAGTGAAACAGATGAAGTGAAGCTAGAGGTTCAAGGTGAAGGAAAGCCAGAGGGAGATGAAGCTGAGGAAGCTAAGAAGAGAGCTGGTGAGGAGGAAGAGTACAAAAGTAACACTCCCATTTGTCAATGTGAAAAACCACTTACTGTCAAAAAGATAGTTATAGGACTCCCCTATGAGATAGTTCAAGACATGTGTTCTCCTCCCTATAAAATTCATCTATTCGGTGTTTATAAAGCTAATAGGTTATTGTTAGAAAATGAAAAAGAGTTAAATCGAATAAGCAAAGAACTTAAAATCAATGAGTCCAAGTATTTTATCAGACTAAGACAAGCTTTAAAAGAAAATGATATTTTAAAAATGTTAGGACCATTTTCGTACTGAGTACTAACGGATTCTACGTGAGACCAGATCAAATAGCGTGGAATTGTATTTGATTGGCGATCCAATCAGTGAGAACGAACAACCTGATCAATCTAACGATGAAACAAACGTTAAGAACTATTTGGAATCGATCAGGAACGAACTATGAACTTGGATGAGCGACTTGGGACGCTCCGGACGGCTAGGGTATGATAGTATTTGAAGTGTTTTGTTTTTCCACAAATTATGGTATTTATAGGTTTTCAGTGTCCATTCGTATGACTGAACCATTAGCATGGTTCAGTCATGCGACTGACTCATGCGTCTGACTCATACGCACGACTGAAGGTTCAGTCGTGCGATTGAGTCAATCTTATGTCTCAATCATATGACTGATGGTTCAGTCGTGCGACTGGTCCATAAGTATCGTTCATTCGTGCATATGGTCCATAAGTAAGGTCCATTAGCATGAATAACCACACGACTAAGTTGAGCATATTTATGAATCATTATTGACTCAGAAATATGTACAACAACCTCAAACCTATATAAAATTGTCATAAATATAAGTAATACCAATCACAATATGAATATGATATAAACAAATACAATTTAATATCAAATCTCACATCATATTTCATTAAACATGTTCATTACATATGTGTAAGAAATGAAAGACATTTACATTGAAGAACATAAACTAGGTACAATATATCAATAAACTCCCCTTGGACCTAGTTTATTCTATTTTCTAACATTCTTCACATACTCTTGGAATTTCTTGTACTTCTTCTCTTTTATGACTCCTGCGTGTATCTCGATGCAAAGAAGAGTCTTATCACAAGTTGGAATTGTAGAACTTGTATAATATCCTGCGTGTCATAAAATAGTGGTCACTTGTATAATGTGTAAACATCTTCAGCAAACAATTTGGTTAGCCACATCGGGTCAAATACCCTGATAGTCTCTATTTTACCCTCTCTGTTTAGGACTATGACCGCTTCACCTATCCTCCAGTCGTAATACCACCATTTTAAGTGTGGAGTGAAGTCCTAAGGCATCTCCCATAATGGGATCTTAGACACTGTGCATGGGGGACTCCCCTTCAACACTACCTTCGGCTTCCCAGTGTTGGGGTCAACTTCAGTCCTATGAACGAACCTTTTAGGTTGTTGAGGTATAAAGTTTACCCATCTGGTGTGGTATTCTATCTTCAGTGCCATCTCGAACCAACCCGACATCCTCCTCGGGTTGGTGTACAAAAGGTCTAAACAGGCTAACCTGTTCAGCTCAAAACTAGGAAGAGTCTTCAGATCGTGTGGGTATCTGAAGTACTCTATCCCCTTCTCCCTCTTCACGGCATATACCTCCAAATCTTCAAAACAGGCCCAACTGATGATTTTGCCTGACACCTTCTAATGTATCTTGACCTTGTACAGTTTGGTGTAGGCGCTTGGCTTTAGAGGTTCTCGTTGGGCTCTCATCTCTTTCAAACAAGCTGTTTTTCAGCCTTCTTTATATCAACATCAGAGTCTGTGGCTTGCGCTTTATCTTCCTCTTTTTCTTTCTCTTTCTCTTTCTCATCAATAGTTCTAAAAGTATCACTGCCAAATGTTTCACCCAAGTCGGGGATAACATTACCCTCAGGGTCAGTGTACCCTAGATAATACTCTAATGTAATATCCTCAATCTCGATCTGATCCACGCCTTGTAGCTCTTCGTCACTAACAACATCGACCTCAGGAGCATCTTTGACAAGCTTTTCAGGATTAAGTCTGAACATATCGGCGAGCTGCTCGTCAGTTAGGTTGTGGATGATTTCTCCCTCCTCTGGAGTGTAACTCACAGACCGTCTTACTATCCCTTGCAAATCAAGAATCATTGTGAGTTGAGTCTTGATTTGCTGAAGGGGAGCAATATCATAATCATCGGTCTGTTGAGTTGTATCTGTTCAATTACACAATCAACAAAGCATACATTAATCATTTATCAAAGATATTAAACATAAATTTTCCATAAATTACACTAATGTAATAAACATTTCAAGTACAAAAGTTTCAAATACATAAACATCTAATCATTACTTTTGCTTTGATCGGGTGTCTCTTCGGTTTGAGGAGCTAAGGACGAGGGTCTTTGATCTTGATTTCGCTTAGTGCACCTCTCCTTAGCAGATGGATTTGAGGCTGATGCAGATGCATCACCTTCTTGATCATCCTCATCGTCATCATCACCTCCTTTGCCTTTTCCACTTCCTCCCGCTTTAGCCTCATCATCATCTTCATCTGATTCATCATCAGAAGAATCATCATCATCATCATTTCCACCACCATCACCATCACCCTTGATCTTTAAAGGCTCACCCTTAGTCCCCTTCAACCTTAGCATCAGCTTTTTGTTCTTTTTCTCCACTTCCTCGATCCACTTTATGGATGCCATCAATAGATCATTTTGGGTAGTCAGGGCATGTTGAGCTCGAGCTAACGCTCTCTCATGAGCTGCGTTCTTCTCTGTCAACTGTGCTATCTGCTTGCCCTGAGCGGTGTTGACCGCTATCAGCTAATTCATCTTATTTGCCCTTAGATCATCTGTAGCTAGCAGCTTGAGCACCAGCCTGTTGAGGCTTTCCAACTGCTCCTCTAACCTAACAGTTGGTAGAGTCGATCCCTGTGAAGGTGGGAATTGGGTGGATGTGCCAGGTTGGGGGATAGATGGTATAGTGGTGGCTGTGGTGTATATGGGAGTAGGGATGGAAGTGGGTTGTGGTGGAACAGATATGGGTATTGTTGGTGTGGTAGTTGTGAATGTATGAGTGGTGGTAGGAGTAGTAGTGGTGGCAGTGGTGGTGGTAGGGTGAGGAACAGTGGTGGTGGTAGTGGTTGTGGTGGTGGTAGAGCTGACCAAAACAATCCTTTGCCTCTTTCCCTTCTTGCCATAAGGCTGGGCCATCCTCATCCTCCTGGACCCTTGACAATCGGGGTTCCCCTGGGCTGATCGGCTGGTCGGGTGTGTACGTGGGATCTGTGACATTAGCATCACCACCCTTAGAACCAGCTTGGCGTCCCCCAACCGCCTCTTTCCCCATCTCGGTAGCCACAACTCAGCTACCGACTCTTCGAGTGAGAGGCTCATCATCCGACTCCTCCTCTTCATCTACCAAGAAGTCCTGGTGGATGGCAGCCTGCTCGGATCTACCGGGAGCTGAGGAACCTCTCTGCTGAGGTGGTGGAGAGATAGTAGACGTGATAGTAGACGTGTTGGTGGCTCGTGTTTCACTAGAGCCAGCATCTCCATACCCTTGACCGTAATCCTGGTCATCATAGTCGTCGTCATCGTCATCTTGAACCATAATAGGATCAACATCAGAATCACTATCATCATGATGCCACTTCTTTTGAGCAGGCGCCATGTAGTCCACGTTGTCCAGATGGCCAAATAACCTCCTAACCGAGGGCTTCACCTGCTTCCCCCGCTACACCTTCATCCTTCCTAGGGTAGTGTCATCCATCACCTCTAGGACTACCTTATCATCCTTCTCTTTGGGCAATTAAGGAAGCTTCTCATTAATAATCATCTTAATAAACCTTTGGTACATAAAGAACCCCTCCTTTCCCTTCGACTCTATGTTCTCCATCAGATAGGTGAAGAACATCTGTGAGAAACTGAACGGATGGTTCAGTACCAGTGCAACAAATGCATTTTGGATTTGATCGCTCATCTCGTCAAATTCTCCATGCGTGGAGGCAATACACTTGAGGATTGTTGATACATGTGTCCCTAGATTCTGAGCTGAATGTAATATCTTTGTAATGTCTTGATTATATGAAATTGAACCTTGATTAATGAAATACATTTGGTTGTTTATGATATAATGTTTATATCTTTCATTAATGGGTTGTGTAATGATTAATTATATAGGTTTGTGGTTGTTTGAATTGGTATGCATAATGTTGTAATGATTAACACATTCATACTTAACATGATGAAGTTATCATGTGAATGGGCCATGCCAATGGACCATATGCATGAATAACTTCATGCGAATGGCTCAGTCGCACGACTGAACCATGAGACTGGATCAGTCGTAAGACTGAAGCATGAGATTGAACCAGTCGTACGACTGAAGGCTCAGTCGTGCGTATGGATCAACCGCATAGCTCAATCGCACGACTGAACCATGCGAATGGTTCAGTCGCACGAATGAGAAACCCTTACCTATAAATACCACCTAATTCGTGGAAAAATGAAACACTTCGAATATTCATAACCCTAGTCGACCCAGAGCATCCAGTTCGTCCATTCCAAGTTCATAGAACGTCCCAGATCATTCCTAGTCCATTCTTAACTTTTTCTAATCGTTAGGATTGATCTTGATTACGTTCTCCCTGATTGGAACACCAATCAAATAGGATTCCGCACTATTTGATCCGGTATAACGAAGAATCAGTTAGTACTCCGTACGTACACGGTCCTAACAAGTGGTATCAGAGCCTTGGCTCTTGATTCTTCGTTTGATTCAATCAAGTTTTTGTTAAAGTCCACGTTTTTCGCGAAAAGATCCAATCTTTCTGCTCAAAACCGAGTCTTTACGTGTGCATGTTCTGCAAAATCAGTGTTTTTCGACTTACAGCCGTCTAAGGTGTCAAAAAACACGTTTTAGGTCAAAAGTTTGAAAAATTCGATCTCTGCAGTCCCAGTCGCACGATTAGCTCAATCGTACGACTGAAGTCCAGTCACCCATTCATTCGACCGATTGAGTCAGTCGCTTCGTCCAATCGCCCGATTGAGTCAATCGCCCATTTCAGTCGGCCAGTTGAGTCGTTCGGTCTATTCAGTCGCCTAAGGGGCTGTTTGTTTTGGTGCTGACCCAGCTGACTTGGCTGACCCGCTGACTCGGTCAGCGGTCAGCCCGTTTGATTTCGGCTTCGAGCCTGGCTGACCGGGTCTCAGCTGCTGACCCGGACCTTGAAATCTCAATTGCTGACCGGCTGACCCACCGACGACCACCCCTCCCACCGCCCCACCGGCGCGACCACCGACCGGCAGCCGCAGAACCACCGCACACTGCCCCACCGGCGCGACCACCGATGGCCACCCCTCGGCCGCCTGTCGCGACCACCGATGGCCACCCCTCCTTCCGGCGCTCTCGATCAGCCACCTCCCCTCCCCTCCCCGGCGCTCTCGATCAGCCACCGACGGCCACCCCTTCTTCCGGCGCTCTCGATCAGCCACCGCACAAGGTTTGGTTATGGTGTGTGTGTGTGTGTGTGAGTGTGCGTGAGTCTGTGTTTGTGTGTGTGTGTGTGGGGAAGAAGAGAGGAAGAGGGGGTGTTAAATGGTTGTGGAGTGAAATAATAATAATAATAATAATAAGAATAATAATAATAATAATAATAATAATAATAATAATAATAATAATAATAATAATAATAATAATAATAATAAATAATAATAATTTATCATTTCACACTTAATTAGCAGAGAAATTTAACAGAGAAATTTAACAGAAGTGTATATAGAGGTTATTTTTTTCATTCAGCAGAGTCAGTCAGATACAAAATCAAACAGCCAAGTTTCAATCAGATGCAGACTCAGTCAGAACTTCTTACTGGGTCAGCTTCTGACTCAGTCAAATCTTACCCAGTCAGTTTTATCAAACAGCCCCTAAGTCTCTCAGTCGTCTGTTTAATCTGTTCAGTCGCCTAAGTCTCTCAGTCGTCTGTTCAATCGTACATTTGAGTCCAATCGCATACAGCTAGTGTCGGTCGCATCCCAGTCGCACTCCTCAATCACATTAGCAGTTTAATTCACAAGTTAAAGTAATAACATAATGGACTCAGAAAACTTTGCAATGTCAGCTGGAAAGGACTCAAGGATACAGAACTTACTTTTACTGGAAAATGAGATAGGGAACCATAACAAGCCACCTAAGCTATTGACTATAGATGAATTTCCACAATGGAGACAACGTTTTGAGATTCATCTTAATGGAGTGGACACGAACTTATGGAACTCTATTGAGGCTGGTTATAACATGCCTGTGGGAGCTAATGGTGTTCCTTTGACTTTAAGTGGACTCACTGATACACAGAAGGTTGCCTATAATGCCGAAAAGAAGGCATATGCTATTTTGACCCAGTCCATTCCCAAGGCCATTTTTCACCAATACTCAGAGCACAAGCAAAGTAAAAAGTTGATGGAAGCTCTTGAGAAGAGGTATGATGGGAATTCTACTCTAAAGTCCCTAAAGGGTAAAGCGTTGAAGAAGGAGTTTGACAACTTCTCTGCAATTGGGAATGAAAGCTTGGATGAAATTATCGATCGCTTCTATCACTTGATGAGTGAACTTCACACTCATGGAGTAAAGACGTCAATGGAAGACAAAGTTTCAAGCTTGGCAGATGGTCTACCTGAAAAGTGGGATTCATTCATTTCCACTCTGCGATACAACTCAGTTTTAGAGACCTTGGATATAAATGACTTTATTCTAAAACTGAGAGAGGAAGAAGTGCGTCACAAGTACAGGACGAAAAAAGGAGCGTATACACAAGACCCATCACTCTACAATGTAACTCCTACTTATACTCCTGCTGCAAAGTCTTCTGGAGCCCCTCTGCAAACAGCCTTTGTGTCCAATGCATCGTCATCTACTGATCAAGGATCATTATCTGCAAATGAGTCTCATGGTGCATCTGGGGTTCTACAAAGTCCAATTGTTACTCAATCTGCTAAGTTGATGACAGAAAATTTGGGAAAAGTAACAGTGGAGGTTGCTAAAGAGCACATGGATCTACTTGCTGCAGTTGTGCACTCTTATGATGGTCTGGTGGCGGGTAAGATTGGAAATTGCCACCTTGCTGATGAAGACTACGAGCAAGTAGATGAAAACGAGCTTGAAAGGATGGATATCATGTGGGCTCTTGCAAGTGCTGTCCGAAGAGCCAAGAAGTTTGTGAAGAAAACAGGGCAGAATCTCGTGGCTACTAAAGATACGACCTTTGGTTTTGACGAGTCTAAAGTCACGTGCTTCAACTGTGGAGAAAAGGGTCACTTCAAAAGAGAATGCGTGAAGCCTAAGAAGACTGGGAACGGGAATCCATTCCCCTCGTTCAATAGGCAAGATAAGGACAAGAAGCCAGCATCCACAGGGAATGATTCTAAAGCTATGGTAGCATAAGGAGATGAAGGACAGGACTGGTCCTTTCGGTTCTTATCTTATGGTGAAGCGAACATAGCTTCTGTGGAAGACTTGAATGAAGACTCAGTGAGTGAGGGGGAGAGCTCAGCTGATGTTGATACTGCTGACTTGGAAGAGACGTTTGATGTAGTGGATGAAATTGTCAAGAATGAGCTGAATTCAGAATCTGAAGCTCAACCTATGTCTCAGAATGCTTTCATGGCTGGAACGTCCACAGCTGCACAGGTACAATCTAAGGATGAATTATTCACTAAACATGCTTGTGTTGATTGTGATAAATTTAGAGAAAGCATTGACTTAAAATTTGCTAGGTTATTAGTAGACAATGATAACTTAGTAAATGACTTGAAACTGTGCTCGGAGGCTAATCGAGTGTTAAAACAGAATGAGAGCCATTATAAGGAAAAGATAGATGCTTTAAAGAAGCAATTAAAGGAAACTGAAGTTGTTGCATTTATCCAAGAAAATGACATTAAATTCTACTTAAAGACCATTGAAGAGACTAAAAGGGACAAAGCGGTTTTACAAGTAGAAAATGAGTCTTTGAAACAAAAACTACATAGTTTAGTGAGTTCCTCGCACATTTTGAAAAACTTGGTTAAAGAACGCAACAATGGGGAGGGTTTGGGTTACAAGGTTGTTCCACCACCACATGAGATCCTGTTGAACACTAAACAACGTCCAATAAATAATAATCCAATTAACGATCATGTGGTGACAACTCCTTTGGTTAGTGATCCGGACACAGCAGTTAAACCTGCTTCTCCGGATGATGATCAGAAAACCTCAGCATCGAGCAATGTCACTACTGAGAAACGGGTGGAAGAGAATGTCCAAACATCTCTTGGGTTGGATTCAAAGTCTAATGACACACAATCCAAGATGTCTAAAAACACACAAGTTAATTCAGTTAAAAGAGATAATATTCAGCCTCAAAGACAAATAAACCAAAATGTTAAACAAGTTAAGTTTGTCAAAGAAGGTAAATGCTCAAAGACTGAGACCAAAAAGCCCATTCCTGAGGTCTACTCCCCACCCCACAAAAGAACTCCTAGTCCATTTGAAAGGAGATCCTGTTACTCTTGTGGAAAACGAGGCACATCTCTTCAAGTTGTCCTCGTTATCAGACACCTCGGGTTAAGATTGACTTAGATCACGATGTCAATCAGATACCAAAACAGAGATCTAAGACTCCAGTTAGGTCCAACACACCTGCTAGGTCTTATACCTCACCTCCACACCACAGACAACATAGACATGTCACTGGCAAGTCTGTGATGTCTGAGGTGAAACCGATTTTGGAACCTAAACCAAAGATACAAACAGTAAATCAATCTAGTGTCTACCACAAACAATCTTTTCATAAAGACAGTACGTGGAAGGCAAAATCATCTGATGTGTCTGATAGAAATGACAAGTTGAAGGTTGATGTCCCACCAACTGACAAAGGACAGTGGGTTGAGTTCATCATGTGTGATGCCTCTGGGAAACCCAAGCCAGTTAAGGCTTGGGTCCCCCTCCTTAACTAATTGTTTTCAATTATGTACAGGTTGTCCGCTATAGTGCTTCTACGAATACATGGATTGTGGATAGCGGAGCTTCCAGGCACATGATAGGAAACAAGTCTCTCCTTTTAAATGTCAAACAAATTAAAGGGGGACATGTTTTCTTTGCTGGTAACAAAGGAGGATACATTACTGCCCAAGGCGAAGTAGGTAATGAGAAGGTAAGATTTGACAAAGTAAATTTTGTTCAACAACTGGAAAACAATCTGCAATCAGTGTCTCAGATATGTGACAAGGGCTTCAAAGTTATGTTTGACAATCGCAAATGTTACATACTGAAGAAGGAGATGGAGATTCCAGAGGAGCAGGTTCTGATGTCCGCATCCAGGTACAATGATTTATATGTCTTGGATATGTCTAATGCTTCTACCTCTGAGTCTACAGTTCAATGTTTCCTATCAAAAGCAACAGAGAAGGAATCCATCTCATGGCACAGGAGGATGGGACACATCAATCACAGGAAGATGAATCATCTGATTCACAACAACCTCGTTGAATGAGTTACTATCAAGAACTTCAAACTTCCTGATTTTTGTGTCTCATGCAAGAAGGGAAAGCAGACCAGGAAATCTCACAAGACCAAGCAAGTTAATTCTATGGAGATGCCCCTGGAGTTGCTACACATGGATCTTTTGGTCCAGTTAGCACAAAGAGTATCGCAGGAGACTGGTTCTGCTTTGTAGTCACAGATGACTACTCAAGATTCACCTGGGTGATGTTTCTGAAAGCTAAATCAGAAACATTTGAATCATTCAAGGTGCTCGTCACGACAATGGAGTCACTCTACAACCTAAAGGTAAGGAAGATTCGTTCTGACAATGGCACAGAGTTCAAGAATCAGTGGATGGAGGCATTCTGCAAGGAAAAGGGGATTGTTCATCAGTTCACTTCAGCATACACGCCACAGATGAATGGAGTTGCAGAACGAAAGAATCGGAGCTTGATCGAGACTGCGCGAACCATGTTAGCTGATTCTAAGCTTCAAGTCCAGTTCTGGAATGAGGCGGTTGCCAATGCTTGCTACACACTTAACCGTGTGTTAGTAGTCAAAAGGCATGGCAAGACTTGCTATGAGTTGCTTCAGAAGCGCAAGCCTAACTTGGAGTATCTGGAACCTTTTGGAGCTCCTTGTACACTGTTGAAGAAGACTCGGGATGGCAAGTTCAGTGAGAAAGCCGATCAAGGAATATTCTTAGGATACAGCATACCAGACAATCGAGTTTACAATAACTCGACAGGTCAGGTAGAAGTGTGGTGCAACGTAGATGTTCAGAGATACACCAGCCCCCCTGCTGGAAAAGGTAGATGGCTTTTTCAACTCCTTTAATCTTCCTCAGTTTGATTCAGATGATGAGGTGGCTACCCAGATGATGTACGATGTCCTCAACACACCGAATCTGGATTCAAGCAACATCACACCTGCAAACGGTGCCTCAAGTTCTTCGACTCCTGCACAAGACGAGAGTGATGACTCATCAGGTGATGAAGAAGCAGCTGAACCAGACCTTGATCACAATGTTAATAAACAAAGTGGGTCATCAGCTGCTGAACCAGCATTGGGAAATCCGGATACTGAACCTGTAGGCACCAATCTTGACTCTGAGGTTGTGGTTCCTTCCACACCAGTGACTAGGATCAGTGTGAATCATCCCCCCACGTCTATCATTGGGGATATTCAATCCGGTGTGCAGACACGAAATCAGCTGTACTCTACTGATTATGCTGCAGTCATGGAGAAGGGTTATGTAAATGACGGGGCTTTCTCATGTTTTGTTTCCCAAATCGAGCCTAAATACGTCAGTGACGCCCTGAAAGATGAGGCCTGGGTCAATGCTATGCAAGAAGAGCTACTCCAATTCAAGAAACTTGGAGTCTGGACCCTCGTTGACAGGCCAAAAGGAGTTAAAGTGATTGGTACCAAATGGGTACTAAAGTGCAAGAAGGATGACCAAGGTGTTGTTATCAGAAACAAGGCACGCTTGGTTGTTCAGGGATTTAGACAAGTCGAGGGGATCGACTACAATGAAGTGTTTGCACAAGTGGCAAGAATGGAAGCAATTCGGATCTTCCTTGCCTATGCATCGTTTATGAAGATCAAAGTCTATCAATTGGATGTGAAGAGTGCATTCCTTCATGGGGAAATCCGTGAAGAGGTCTATGTCAGTCAACCCGAAGGATTTGAGGATCCGTATCATCGGGACAGAGTCTACAAGCTGGATAAGGCTCTGTATGGGCTATATCAAGCTCCTTGAGCTTGGTATGAGAAGCTCTCCACCCATCTGTTGAAACATGGTTTTCGCAGGGGTGTGATTGACTGTACATTGTTCATCAAAGAAAAGGATGGTGATTTGCTTATGGTGCAGATCTACGTGGATGACATCATCTTTGGGTCTAGGAATGAAGCATTGTGCAAAGAGTTCGAATCTGTGATGAAGGCAGAGTTGGAAATGAGTGCCATGGGAGAAATGAAGTTCTTCCTAGGATTACAGGTGGATCAAACACCAACCGGTATTTTCCTACATCAGACCAAGTATGTCGGCGATATTCTGAGTAGGTTTGATATGGAGAATGTTTCTACTACCGGTACCCCTCTCGCCACAAATCATGATATGGCTCCTGATAAGAATGGGGATTTGGTGGATGCCACTATGTATCGTGGGATGATCGGATCTCTTATGTACCTCACTGCCTCGCGTCCAGATATTATGTATGCCACATGTCTATGTTCTAGATATCAAGCAAAGCCAAAAGTGAATCACCTGATTGGGGTAAAAAGGATTTTCCGTTATCTGAAGGGTACTCCAACACTAGGGTTGTGGTATCCTCATGATGATGACTTTGAACTTACTGCGTACAGCGATTCAGACAATGGTGGTTGCAAGATGAACTTCAAGTCTACATCAGCAGGGTGTCAGTTCTTTGGAAGGCGATTAGTCACATGGCAATGCAAGAAGCAGACCTCGGTTGCTTTATCAACATGTGAAGCTGAATATGTTGCTGCTGCAAGTTGCTGCTCTCAGATCATCTAGATCCAACAGCAAATGCGCGACTACGGTTTGCAATTTTCTAACACCCCTATTTATGTTGATAATTCTGCTGCCATAGCTGTTACTAAAAATCCTGTTCAACATCCAAAAACAAAACACATCGGCATTAAATATCATTTCATACCGGATTGCTATGAAAAACAATTGATTGATGTGATTAAAATTAACACGGATTTTCAGCGCGCTGACCTCTACACCAAACCATTTGATAAACATAGATTTTTCTATCTGCTAGAGGTCAACGGCGTTAAAAAGAAAAGTGATGTGATTGCGGAAGAAGCAGATACATAGTCCGACTCGTGTTTATTTGTTTATTTTTCTGTTAATTTTATTTTATTTTTTTCCTTGTTATATAAAATCCAAAAACACAAAAAGATTATCTGTTTTAGTATTTTAGGGGGAGATTTATTTCAGTATTCATTTATTTAAAAAAAAGGGGGGGGAAGGTGAGTAAAGCTGAAAAAGCAATAGACAACTAAACTGGAAATGTGACTCGATAAATTTGGAAAGTGATAGTACACAGGCATCGAGTTACTCGGAACATCAAAATGGTTTTCAGTTCAAAAATGTTAATTAAGTCTAACAAAATGGGAAAATGATAGTACGTTTGACTGGTATTGTAATCACTCGGAGAAAGTAGATCTAGGGTTGTGCAAATACACCATACGATGTGTCAATAGATTCAACACAATAGATCATTAGACAGCATCAGTGAACTGGCTTAAACTAAACATATTCAACAAGTTGTGGGTTTTCATGGTATCTCTGGTCTGCACAATCAATCAATTTCCAATAAGGGGTGAGGAGCAAGCAACTGCCACAAATGTGAGCAAAGACCTGAAAAACAGAGCAAAAGATGACAAAAGTCATTAAAAATAATGTATATCCAAACATACTGCTCTAAGAAGAAAAATAGGTATTGCGCCTCTCTGCTGTGCGATGGCACTGACCTGAGGCTTAGCATAACCTATTCATTCTAAGAATTCATTGTTGTTTGCGCCTCTCTGCTGTGCGATGGCACTGACCTGAGGCTTAGCATCTCTTTGAAAAATCTTAGAACCAATTCTTCTAAGTCCCAAGACCGCTCAAAAATCTCCTGAGGAATATTGATTACCATATACCTGTGAAACGCACAAATACTTGTTGACCTAATTCATCAAATTAATCACTGATGTGTGTCAAAAGTCTGTGTATGGATTTAAGTGGACAAATATACTGACAATCGTCGTGACTGCAAAGCCTGATGTTCAAAATCAATAAGTATTGCATATTAGTTCAAACATGATTCCCAGTTAGTTTTTAGAAGTCTTAGATAAGCACAGTGATATTTTATCATGCTAAGTGTAATAAGCACTCAATGTTCCAAGTGATGGTGTATATGCCTGTCTGGTTCCAAAAGAGTCTGTTCCGGATAAAATGTAAATGCTAATAAGCTACACAAACTTGCCCCAACAAAAACCACAAAAACATGTTCATTCTATTCGTAGTTTTAAGATTTTTCAATTTTTTAGTATTATGTGTCAATGTCGGACTGTGTGTATTGTTATCTGCTAAACGTCACCAAATGTGCTTAACATTTACTTAAACAAATTGTTTCTGAAAGGTGAAAAGGATCACGTCTGAGGTGATCGGGTGGATAAATGGATCACGTCTGAGGTGATCGGGTGGATAAATGGATCACATCTGAGGTGATCAGTGAATGTGTTGTTTTTAAAAGTGATCATGTCTGAGATGATCAAAAGATTATAATGTCTTATCAATTGGTTAAGAAAAGTAAGGGTCGGTCCATAACTTGACAAAAATGGCACAAGTATAGCCCAATCGCACAACTGAATCTGATCTGACCCAGTTGTACGAATGGAGTATACGATTGAACACAATCGTAAGATTGAGACATACGAATGAGCTCAATCGGTCGATTGAATGTGACCGAATAGGCCAAACATGTGAATGGAGTTAAACCATGCGATTGGAACGAGTCGAATGAGTGAATCGTACGACTCAACTTCAGTCGCACGACTAAGTCATGCGACTAGTCTCAATCGTACGACTGGAGGTTGAGTCGGCCGACTGAACTGAGTCTGTCTATAAATAGATCCCTCAGTCGATCGCAAACCTCATTCGCCTTAAATCTCCAATTCACACCGTTACTCTGTAGAATTTTCGTTTGACCTTTAATCTTTGTGATATCCGATTTCTGACCATTTGGATTTGTTACACAGGTAATACACGACACAGGGATGAATCAAAATATCAAAATTGATACGAAATCAGTCCGCATTTGCCCTAAATGTTGAACCGTAACAAATCTGAACAATAAACTACTTTAAACACTTAAAAAGTTACAATCAATGATTTAGGTAGTTTAAATACATGATTGCGAGTTTAATGAACCTAAGCTTAATGTCTAATTCATAAAACTGATCAATCTGAACTGAAATGGTACCGTTCTGTATTCAATACGACTGGTCACCCAGGATGAACTTCAATCGCACGATTGAACGGGACGACTCATTCAATCGTACGTAAGAAGATTACGAGTGGATTGACTGTGTCATACGACTGGACTTCAGAACAAACTTCAATCGCACAATTGTAGGGGACGATTCATTCAATCGGCCGGATGAATCATGTGAATGAGTTCATTCGATCGACTGACTCAATCGCAGGTTCAGTCTCCCAATTAGACTCAATCTCATGACACATCATTCGATTGAAATTCGGTCGCATTACTGTTCAACCGATTGAAGTCCAGTCGCACATATGACCATCCGACTGAACCCAGTCGCACAGTGCAATCGCACGATTGAACTAAACTGTTTTCTGATTTAGTCAAACTCTGTTTTACATGTTTCTAACGTGTGTTTGCTATTGATTACAGGAATATGGCTAATAGGTGGACCATAAATCCAAAGCACAACATTTGTGCTCATTTGGATTCCACCTCGAAGAACGGTGGTGATTTTTCTGGTATTATTGACTTCTTGAGGAGATCTCGGATTTTCAGAGCTATATCTACACCGTGTACTCTCTATCAGTCGTTACATCAGTCGTTTTGGGAGGGAGCTACAGTTGACCGATCAGTGGAGCCCTACTGCATTCGAAGTACTATCTTCGGTAGGGAGATTGAGATTACGGCCGCTGATATCAGAAGGGTATTGGGCTTCGGAGATGATGAGACTCACCCACTCAAGCTCCACCCTCTTACAGCTCGTGGATGCTTTCTGAGGATCGGGTACTGTGGGGCTATAAACTCAGGTGTGCTGAACAAGAGCAACCTGAGCCCCCAGTACAAGTACTTAGCGCATGTCATTCTGAAGTGCATCGCGTCCAGGAGGGGTGGTTTTGATGACTTGTCAGACCAGATTCAGAATGCCTACGTTGCATTGGTCCTCAATCACCCATTCAGCTTCTCCAACATGATTTTCATGTATATTATAGAGAACCTTGAGGCCAAGGGGAAGGAAGGGTTCTGCATGTACCCCAAATTTTTACAGCTCATATTTGATGAGAAACTGCCCGACCTTCCCAAAGACAAGAGTGATGTTGTGCCTCTGGAGATTATGGATGACACCACCCTGGGTCGGATAAAGGTGTACAGAGGCAAGCAAGTAAAGCCTGTGCTGAAGAGGTTGATTGGGCATCTGGCCCGGGCTGATTATGTTGCCCCAGGGAGACGCAAGTGGCGTCATGATGATAGTGGATCGGATACTGAAGTGATAGCTATATCATCAGATGATTCTAATGATGATGACAGCCATGATGGCGATGATAGGCCAGTTACATCTGAGGGCCCCTCTACACATACAGCCCAGCCATCCCCTCATACTGACACTACAGCTGCTGGGTTTGTACCTCACTTCAATCCACCTGATGATGAAGAGGAAGAGAGTGAGGAAGCGGGTTTGACCCAAAGGCATGGCAGTAAGGTGGTTGCCACGGAGAAGGATCTGAGGGTTGTTGGAGGACAGACGGGCACATCAGGGGTAACACGAACAGAGTCTGATCCATCCTATTCCCCTGATGAGCCCATTACACGAGATGGAGCCCCGGTATCTACTGGGAAGAGGAGGAAAACCATGGCTAGACCGCATGGTAGGAGGGGAAAGCGACTTAGATTCACCACCTCCGTCTCTACCCCAGCCACAACATCCATCACATCCCAAACACCCCAAACCACCACCACTACTATACCTCCACCTCATACTCACATATCTACTACCACCACCACTGTGCCCCCCACTACAGCCTTCCCATCTTCTACCATCTATACCACAGCTACCACAACAACCACCACTCACCAAACCCAACCCTCATCTACACCCTCGAGCTCAGTTATACCACCTGTCTCTGTGGTTGAGCAACTTGCTGCACTGAACAGCATGGTGCTTCAGTTGCTAGCCTCCGACAAGGCCAAGACTGCTCAGATTCTACAGCTGCAAGAGCAAAGTACTACACAAACAGCTGAGATTGAGAGACTGAGGGAGTTGACATCGTCACAAGCCCAGTTAATCACTGCACAGACTGATCAGATCACAGGCTTGCTTCAACACGAGGCTGAGACTGATGAGAAGATGGAGAAGCTGGAGGCGGCTCACAAGACTCTATTGCTAAAGCTGAAAAGCACTCAGAGTGAGCCCCTCAAGATCAGGGAAGGTGATGATGATGATGATGATGATGAGGACGATGATGATGAGGATGAAGACAATGATGATGATGATAGTGATGAAAGTGATGATGGTGACGAGAAGAAGGATGATGAGGAAGGTGAAGGAGGAGAGACAGCAGGAGATCATAGCGATGATGCAGCAGACGAGAGGCGTTCTAAACATCATCAAGATCAAGGACCCTCTCCATCTGCTCCAACTGAAGAAACTCCGGAGATTCAAGATAAAAGTACTGTTTAGTTATTCATGTTTATGTATTTAACAGACTTTTGTATTTGAAATTATGTAGCATTTATGTAATGAATGTTTATATCTTTTGTTAATGATTGTGCTTGATTACTTACTAACAGATACTGTGTTTCATGTTTAAATCAAGCAGATCCAAACTTCCAACGCGATGAATACAATGTCGAACCCCTACAGCAGGTCAAGAGTTAGTTAACAATGATTCTTGATCTGCAGGGTATCGTGAGAAAATCGGTTGAGTATACCCCTGAGGAGGGTGAGATTATTCATAGCTTCACAAAGGAGCAGTTGGCTAAGATATTCAAGCTTAACGTCGATGAGATTATGAAAGATGCTCCTGAAGTCCAAGTTGACAGTGATGAAGAGCTACACGATATAGATGAGATTGAGATCGAGGACATCACTGATCAGCATTACCCAGAGTATACAGACACTGAAGGTCACGCCATTCCAAATTTGGATGACAACCTAGTAAGTGAGACATTTGACACTCTGGAAAAGATGGAAGCAGAGAATGACAAACAAGAGGATACAGCCCGAGCTACTGAAGAAGAAGTCAAAGAAAGAAAAGCTGAGTGGGCTGCTTGTTTTGCAGAGCTTCGTGCCCAGAGAGATGCACCAAAGTCTGATGCCTACACCAAACTCTATAGAGTGAAGAAACATCAAAAGGTGTCTGGCAAGATCATATCTTGGGCGTATTTTGAGGACCTTAACGCATATGCAGTTAAGAGGGAGAAAGGTATCGAGTACTTTACATTCCCACACGATCTAAAGACTCTACCTGGTTTTGAGTTCAACCAACTGGCAAAGCTGAAGTTGCTGTATGCTGATCCGAGGAAGATGTCAGGTTGGTTTAAGGCTGCTTTAAAGAGAGAGTACCACACCCGGTGGGTAAACTTCAGACCTCAGCAAGGTAAAAGATATATTCGTAAATCTGAAGTGGATCCACGGACCGGGAGGCCTAAGATTGTGTTGAAGTGGCGTCCTCCGCGCACCATGTCGAAGATCCCTCGAAGGGAAATGCCTCAGGACATCACTCCACACTTCAAGTGGTGGTACTACGATTGGCGAATGGCTGAAGCAGTCATAGTGTTGAACAGAGATGGACAGATGGATGTCATCCGGGTATTTGACCCAATGTGGCTTACTAACTTGTCAGATAATGATGTGTATACACTCTACAAGTGGCAACTGTTCTATGACTCGCAGGATATCGTACAAGCTCTCCAGTATCAGAACATCATACGCATCTGCTTTGTATTTGAAATACATGCAGGTGTAAATAGAGAGGAGAAGTTCAAGAAGTACGAAGAGGTTATGGGTAAAGCAAGACATTAGAGGAATCTAGGTCCAAGGGGGAGTTTGTTGATACATGTGCCCTTAGATTCTGAGCTGAATGTAATATCTTTGTAATGTCTTGATTATATGAAATTGAACGTTGATTAATGAAATACATTTGGTTGTTTATGATATAATGTTTATATATTTCATTAATGGGTTGTGTAATGATTAATTATATAGGTTTGTGGTTGTTTGAATTGGTATGCATAATGTTGTAATGATTAACACATTCAAACTTAACATGATGAAGTTATAATGTGAATGGGCCATGCCAATGGACCATAAGCATGAATAACTTCATGCGAATGGCTCAGTCGCACAACTGGACCATGAGACTGGATCAATCGTAAGACTGAAGCATGAGATTGAACCAGTCGTACGACTGAAGGCTCAGTCATGCGTATGGATCAACCGCATAGCTCAATCGCACGACTGAACCATGCGAATGGTTCAGTCGCACGAATGAGAAAGCCTTACCTATAAATACCACCTAATTCATGGGAAAATGGAACACTTTGAATATTCATAACCCTAGTCGACCCAGAGCGTCCAGTTCCTCCATTCCAAGTTCATAGAACGTCCCAGATCATTCCTAGTCCATTCTTAACGTTTTCTAATCGTTAGGATTGATCTTGATTACGTTCTCCCTGATTGGATCACCAATCAAATAGGATTCCGCACTATTTGATCCGGTATAACGAAGAATCAGTTAGTACTCCGTACGTACACGGTCCTAACAAGGATCACATGTGCCAGATACTTGAACTATGGGCACATGTTACTCTTGTTTAGCACGCCGGCATTGATGTCACCGGCGTACTTGATCCTCAAGAAACATCCCCAAACAGTCAGGGGATATAGCTTGGTTGGGTAGGCTCCATCATCACCCAAGTCCCATACCCTCCGGAAGTCATATTCCCCTATATCGATGTCTTGGCCGAAGATAGAACTTCGGATCCTGTATGGCTCAATAGAGCGATCGACAACGGCATTCTCCCAGAATGCCTGCTGTATGGATCGATAAGGTGTGCAGGGAATAGAAATGGCTCTGTAAATCCTCGATCGACGAAGAAAAGCAATGATCCCGGCGAACTCAGAAGCGTTCCGGGATGTAGTGTCGAGGTAAGCACATATATTGTGCTTAGTGCTCATGGTCCATCTTTTAGCCATGTTGTTGTAACACAAGTAACAAATACATTAGATCCGTTCATAAAGATGCATATTTGAATTAGAACAGATTATATCTAATTGGTTCACTCATAGGATTGAACCACACGACTGAGCTCAGTCGCACGATTGAGCTCAGATTATATCTAATTGGTTCACTCATAGGATTGAACCACACGACTAAGCTCAGTCGTACGATTGAGCCTACAACTGAACTTAGTTGTATGCAATGCCATGCGTTTGAGTCAGTCGTGCGACTGAGTCACCGATTGATTCAATCTTGCGATTGAATCGTGCGTCTGGCTCAATCGTGCAACTAAAGTTCATCAGCATGTCCTTTCGCATCTACACTGTTCGGGTCCAAAATTTTGAATCTTTGTTAAAATAGTCATTTAAACTTCAAGTTTGGATTCATTAGATGCGCCTAGACTCGATATTACACTTAATGTCTTTTAGATACACATTTGGGTCGATTTAAGTGTTTTGTTTTAGGGTTTTAAGTCTTGGTTCTTGTTTTAACCAATTAAGACAGTTTGGTTTCATTAATGTTGGACCAAAAGAACTAATGAGCCAGATTAGAAAAACCTTTAAGTCCCACAGACATCATAACAACTGAAGAAGACTACATCAGCTGAAGACAAAGTCTGAAAACAAGTACTGAACACAAAGTCTGAAGACATCAGCTGAAGACAAAGCCTGAAGACCAAGTCTTCAGAGATTGTCACAACAGCTGAAGTAGTACTCTTCAGTAGTTGTGATGGTTTTCTTTTCAGTAGTTGTCTATATCAGTTCAGTAGTTTGTAATCAGTGGTTTGTAATCAGTAGTTCAGTTGTTTGTTTTTAGTAGTTGTAGTATTAGTTAATACTTTGCTTCTTTTGTAAGAAGATGTCCTCAGCTATTGCGGACATCTTCAGTAGTTTAGTTATTTTCAGTTGTTTATGTAAAGCGGGCAGATGTCACTATCAGGTGACATCTGCTGACGTCACCTTACCTCTATAAAAGGAAGGTTGACCTAATTTGTATGTGCCGAAGCTTATGTATGAATGAATACATTCTCTTTTGCAGAAAACATTCTCTTTTTATAACCGTACTGTTTCATTGAATATCCTTTGTGTTCTTGCTTAAATTTCGTCTAATTCTTATATTATTCCGCTGCAAATCATAACCTAATTGATCAAACTAGATCAGAGATCTCTTCAAATGGTATAAGAGCTGGTTAATCATTGATCGATTTAACAATTGGTCATTGAAACTGCTCTTTTGATATCTAAGTTTGATCGAATTAGCAAATTTGCAAGAATTGGTTATATAGTTTGATTTTCTGTTGCTTCTGGTGAATTAATTTGAGGTCCTTCGTGTTTAAAACAGAGTTGTTGAGTTTTGAGCTAGATTTGATTAAAATTACATCGAATTTGTTTGAATTTGTGAAAATGACTACACCAAAAAATGATCCTCACAATACCGACTCCTCAACAAAGCCTCTGATGCATGTTAGGAGTGAGTATAACATATGGAAACGCCGAATGCTCCATCACCTGTCTATCAATAGCGCAGGATGTTGGAATTCTATGGCTCATGGACCATACAAGCCTATGGTGAGTCTTCCACAGAAGAATGAGATGGTTCCGAAGAAACCAGAACAGTATTCGGATGAGGATCTAAAACTGTTTGAAATTGATGCTAAAGCCCATGGAATTCTGGCCATGGCACTGCCTAATGAAATCTATTCAGGCTTATGCATCATGAAACTGCTCATGACCTCTGGGTTGCTCTGAAGGAACAATTTGGAGGAACTGATGAGGTTTTGCCAAACACTAGAGAAATCCTTGCCCAGCAATATGAGACATTCTCTCATAGAAAGGGTGAGTCTCTGACTCAACAGTTTGAGCGATTTTCCTATTTGATATCTGAGTTGAAAATGGTTAAACAGGAATACTCAAACAGCCAGATGAACAACAGATTCCTCATATCCTTGCCTGAGAAATGGGACACATATATTATTGTCCTATGCTCCAGTGCAAATCTGGACACTCTATCTCTCACCCAACTTCATGGGAAACTATTGACATTTGAACGAGAGATAGAACAGAAAAGGAAACTGTCTTCATCTGGGAAGCTCACTAATGACTTTGTACCAGGAAATACTGCACTGGTTGGTCAGGAGTTAGAGTATGCTGCATCAGAAGGTTTATATGATGAGCATATAGATTTCTCTACAAATAGTGGAGAACATGTTTTTGTTGGTGTTGATAGTAATTCAGGTGGTAGTAGTGATAATTTGTGCTTTTTGATGGATGATTTGAAAGGAATTCCAGATGATGATCTGGAAGAGATGGACATTTTGAGTGAAATGGCAATGATCAACATCAGATCTCAAAAGCTCTACAAAAGAACTGGTCAGAAATTCCCAGGTCTCTCTGGCAAAACCAAGGTTGGTTTTGACAAGAGCAAGTTGAGGTGTCACAAGTGCCATAGACTTGGACACTTTGCAAGAGAGTGTAGATCATCTGGATCTAACTCATTTGCATCCTTTGTGACATTCCCAAGAAATAGCTCACAAAACAAAGGGCAACATTCCACCAGTTCTGGTCATCCTTCACAAGTTCCATCATCTCCTGCATATTTTTTCCCTCAAGGTCCTATGTCATATCCCTACGCCTGTTTTTACATGCCTCAGTCCAATCAGGTTCAAGTACCCATAGCTCAATAAACACCTGCCCTACCTGAGTGTCAATCATCTCAATCACATCAACAATCTCAATCTCAACCACAACATAGCTTTTTCACCCCTGGAGTTGTTGACTGGAGCAGTTTACCAGATGATATTTCTGGTTATCATGAACAACTGTTTCCTGGTGCTGGTTAACATGGTGGTGAAAATCCTTTTGGAAATTTTGCTCTTATGGCCCTGGAGTCTACTGATGGTTCATCCTCAAATGCTTCAACATCACAGGTATCACAGGTATCTTCAGAGGCAAAGGCCAAGTTGTGTTCTGAGTCATGCATAGCCATATTTGCATCAATTAGAGAAGCAAATGTAGCTTTAATCAATAAAAATCTTGAGCTAGAGATAGTAATTTCCAAAAGAAAAGCTGAGTTTGAGTCTGTTTTAAATGAAAAGAATGATGAGATTTCCAAATTAAAATGCCAAATCACTGATTACAAGGCAAAGGAAGAGGTCATTTTAGAGAAGTATAAGGACCTCAAAGTAACACTTGCAGACACCCAAATAGAGTGTGAACGCTGGATAACATCATGCAAGGGGTTTGAAATGCTTATCAACAAACAAACAGCTTCAAATGTGAAGTTTGGGATTGGTTATAATCACACTGCTCCTCCTACAGATTTTACTCCCAAATTAGAAGTAGAATCTGAAGGAGAAAGCAATGACCAATCCACATCATCATATGTCTCACCCTCTGGTAATGAACCACAATCAGAGGATGAAGTCAGTATTAGCACCTCAGCAAATCAATCAGCTGATGGTTCCAATGCTGACAAACACATGATCAGGAGAAAGCTGATCACTTCAGGTGTTGTCTCACAAAGTATTCAAAGTACTGAAGATCAAGTCACAACACCTGAAGAACAAATCAAACCCACTGAAAACAAAAATGGTTTGACAACTGCTGAAGAGTCTATCAGGAAGTCCAAAAGTACTGATAGAAAACTTCTGAAGAACAAATCTTCAGTAGTTAAGAATCCTTTAGTACTTAACATAAGTACTGAAAGGAAGAAAGTACTGAAGAACAAATCTTCAGTAGTTTCATCTTCTTCAGTAGTTGATCAACTGAAGATGAAGAAAAAGCCATGTGAAATATGTGGCTTATTCAATCATCTCACTGATGACTGCTGGTACAGAAAGGGTTCAAAATTCAATAAAGATAAGAACACCAAAAAGAAAATTAATAAAATGAAAAGTGAATTTGAAACCAAGTTTGTACCAGAGACATCTCAACCTGAAAACCCAAATTCCTTGAAGAAATCCAAAAAGAAGGAAGGGGTTTATCAGGAAACAGCTGAAGGTGTTTAATGGATTCCTCGTGGAATACCAAAACACAAGGCTAAGTATGTGTCTTCCAAAAGTGAGAAAATGGTGAAACACAGGAACCAATCACTAACACGAACTGATGTGTCTGATGAACTAAAGGCTTTAGCAAACAATCAGACACAACTTATTATGATGGTTCAACATCTATTGGGGAGAGTTAACCAAATAGATGTACCTGTGATTCAGCCACAGAAAAGGAAAACCAAGTCAAAATTAAAGGACTCCTTTTCAACACCATCTCTACTTACACAGGCTGTTAATCATGACAAACCAGTTGGTGTCACATCTATTGATGAGAACAGGCCCAAAACCAAAATGGTTTGGGTCTCAAAAACTAACTAGTTTCTTTTGACAAATGCAAGGTTCTTCAGCATGCCAAAGAAGCATCTGGTATGTGGACAGTGGAGGATCCATGCATATGACAGGGAGTATCTCTCTTCTTAATGACTACTCTCAAGGAAAGAAGGGATTTGTTTCTTTTGGTAATGATGCTAAAGGTTACATCATCGGCAAAGGCTTTGTTTCAAATGGTAAAATAAGGTTTGATGATGTCAACCATGTAGAGAATCTCAAGTACAACTCTTGAGTGTCAGTCAGATGTGTGATAAAGGTCATGTTGCCCTTTTCACCAGCCAGAACTGTAGGATTCTGTCTTCCAAAGTTCCGAGTCTGATTGACAAGGTATTGGATGAATATACTATCCTGAAGGCCAACAGGACAGGAAGAGTATATGCCTTAGATTTATCAAAGAAAATTGATCTAAAAGGCCATCCTTGCCTGTTCTCCAAGGCCTCTCCTCAGGAATCTAAACTATGGCATAGAAGGCTTGGTCATGTGAATCTTAAAAACATGAACCAGCTGATCCATTATGGTTTAGTGAGAGGATTGCCAATGAAGGAGTTCAAATGTGATGACAACTACTCTGCTTGTTTGAAAGGGAAGCAACACAAGGTATCATTTCCTCTAATAGAAGAGCCAAAGTCTACTGCCTACTTGCAATTACTGCATATGGATTTGTTTGGTCCTGTAAGAGTGATGAGCATGGCAAAGAAGAAATACTGTCTGGTAATTGTGGATGATTACTCCAGATTTGTATAGACTTTCTTCTTGCATTCAAAAGATGAAGCTGCACAAGCCATTATATACTTTGTGTTGTCTGTTGAAAAACAGTATTCCCTTCCAGTCAAGTGTGTGAGGAGTGATAATGGCACGGAATTTAGAAATCACACACTTGATGAATTCTACTTGTCTAAGGGAATCAAGAGGCAGTATAGCATTCCAAGATACTGCCTCCAAGAACTCCTGAACAAAATGGAGTGGTGGAAAGAAAGAATAGGACACTTATTGAAGCTGCTAGGTTAATGTTGGATGATTCTGGTTTGCCACCGACCTTTTACGTTGAAGCTGTCAACACAGCTTGCTATGTGCAGAATAGAGTCTTAGTAAATCGGAGGTTGATGAAGACTCCTTATGAAGTGTTACATCATTTGGCCCCTTTGATTTCATTTTTTAGAGCATTTGGGTGTCCTTGTTACATTCTCAACACAAAGAATCCACTTCAGAGGTTTGAATCAAAGGTGGATGCAGGGTGCTTTGTTGGATATTCATCTACTTGCAAGGCATACAGAGTTTTCAACTGCAGAACAAAGATAGTGGAAGAGACCTTGCATGTGAAGTTTAATGAATCTCCAAAGGACAAGATTCCACAAAACCTTATGGAGCTATTTGATTTGGACATATTGCAATATGTTCCTTATCAGTCTCCAGCTGTTGTAGTTCCTGAAAACAGTTCACCTCATGCAAACAGTTCTCCACCTGGTGGTATTGATGATGATGATGATAGTACTCACCTTTTCATGTTTAGTGCTCAACTACCTGAGTCATCTAAACCTGATGTTCCTATAGCTTCAGCAGCTCCATCCACAACAAATGCTGATGAGATCTCTGCATCATCTACTTCGTTTGAATTGCCATCTCCTTCATGGTTTCAAGAGTCTGAATCAACATCTGTTGCTGCTGAATCTCCTGCAAACATCTGCACAGATCTTATTGTCCATCAAGAGCTGAAGAATCACCCAATGTATCAAATCATTGGTGATATCAATGCTGGAGTTTCAACCAGAAGTCAATTGTCCAATTTCTGCTTCTATGCTCTCTTCATCCGTCAGTCAGAGCCAAAGAACTATCATGTTGCATTAAGAGACAATGGATGGGTTGAAGCCATGCAACTCGAACTTCTTCAGTTTAAAAAGCAGCAAGTGTGGGAGCTGGTTCCTCTACCCCAAGGTAAGTGTGCAATAGGCACTAAATGGGTGTTTAGGAATAAAACTGATGAAAAAGGTCAAATTGTCAAGAACAAGGCCAGACTGGTTGTACAGCGATTTTCACAAGAAGAAGGTATTGATTATGATGAAACCTTTGCCCCAGTAGCCAGACTGGAGGCAATCAGATTGTTCCAAGCTTATGTTGCTTTCCACAATCTTAAAGTTTTTCAAATGGATGTCAAAAGTGCATTTTTATATGGTAAAATAAAAGAAGAGGTTTATGTGTGTCAACCAACAGGTTTTGAGGACAATAAACATCCTGATTGGGTGTATAAGCTTGATAAGGCTCTGTATGGGTTAAAACAAGCTCCTAGAGCATGGTATGAAACACTGTCTAATTTTCTTCTTCAAAATAATTTCACTAGAGGCTCTATAGATAAAACTTTATTCATTAAGAAAGTAGGGCAGCATAAGCTACTTGTTCAAATTTATGTTGATGATATTATTTTTGCATCCTCTGATCCACAGTTGTGTGATGACTTTATAAACTTAATGCAAAAGAAGTTTGAAATGAGTGCCATGGGAGAATTGCAGTTCTTTCTGGGTTTGCAAATCAAACAAAGGACTGATGGAACTTTCATTCATCAGTCAAAATATACAAAGGATCTTCTGAAAAAGTTTGATTTACAAAACTGTAAGCCCTGTTCTACTCCCATAAGCACCACCACACAACTGGATGCTGATCAGAAAGGTAAAGCGGTTGATGAAACCATTTACAGATGTATGATTGGTTCCTTGATGTACCTTACAGCTTCTAGACCAGACATTATGTTTACAACTTGTGTCTGTGCTAGATTTCAGGCTGCACCTAAAGAATCCCATTTGATTGCAGTCAAAAGGATCTTTAGATACTTGCAAGGAACTCAATCTCTAGGACTTTGGTATTCCACTGGGCACTCTTGCAAATTGGTTGCTTTCTCTGATAGTGACTATGCAGGGTGTAAAGTAACCAGAAAATTAACTTCTAGTGGATGCCAATTTCTAGGCAATTGTTTGGTTTCTTGGCAGAGTAAGAAACAAACTTAAGTTGCTACATCCACTGCTGAAGCAGAGTACATTGCTGCTGCAAGTTGTACATCTCAGGTACTCTGGCTTCAGAATCAATTACTGGATTATGGCATTACAGAGACTAAGACTCCATTATTGATGGACAGTGCTTCAGCTCTTTGTATTGTTAAGAATCCTGTCCAGCATTCTAAGACCAAACATATTGAGATCAGACATCATTTCATTAGGGATTGTTATGAAAAAGGTCTGATTGATCCAAAGTTTGTTCCTAGTGCTGATGAGCTTGCAGATATATTTACTAAGCCTTTGGACAGTGCAACTTTTCAAAATCTTATGCTAAGGCTTGGTATATCAAAGTCAAAGTCAAAAATAAATTGACTAATACTGATACTATCAGATTATAAGTACTGATGAGTATTAGTATATCAAAGTCAAAAATAAGTACTGATGAGTTATTTTGTCTTCAATATTTTTTAACTACTGAAGTGTTAAAAAGACTGAAGACTAAATTACTTAAAAGTATTGAAGTGCATTATTTGTTGAAAAGAACTGATGTAGTTATCACTACTGATGTGGTAGTAATTACTGATGCTTATTTCCAAGAAACATGTATTGAAGAACAAATTTGTCCAAAAGTACTGATGTGTAATCTTGAGCATAAGTACTGTAGACAAAATCTGTTCACAAGTTCTGAAAAATATTTATTTCCAATGATCTACTGCACAAATGTTCAGAAGAGCTGATGAATAAATATTCAAAAGAACTGATGACCAATGAAACATTGAAAAATCAGACAAAGTCTGATGAGTAAATGTTGAGGTTAGAATGAAACAACTGAAACCTGTGAATTGACGACAACAACTGATGAGTAACTTTACTCTTCAGCTGTTTCCATCAACTGCTGTTTCATTTTAAAACAACTGAAGCCAAAACCAAGTCTTCAGTAGTTTCCAACTACTGATGACTAACATCAAGTCTTCAGTCGTTTACAACATCTGAAGGTTAAAACCATGTCTTCAGTCATTTCAAACAACTGATGACTAACACCAAAACCTTCAGTTGTTTTCCATCAGCCATTTCATAACCATACCATATAAATACCAAACCCTATCTTCAGAGTTTTTCATCCTCACAATCTTATTATTCAAAATCTCTGAACTTCCCTCCTGCATTAATGGCAACCATGCAACTCAAACCACGCCATAACTGTGTAGCCTACCTCACCAAATCGGCTCTCTGGAACAAGTTTGATGACGCCATCGATCTGATGGTTGAATCCCCATACCAAACGGCCTTTCTTTTGAATCCAACCATATACGCCGAATCCCTACAACAATTCTGGACAAACGTCACCCTCACAACTGGTGAGAATGATGTCGAGATCACTCTCCAGTCGTTTGTCAACCAGAAGAAGGTGGTCGTCACTTCTAACATTATTCGGCAAACCCTAAATCTGAATGATGCCACCTTCGTCACCGAATATCCTAAGGGTACAACCGACTTATCCTTCGCCCATCATGGATACGAAGGTGACCTAAGTGCTACCACAATCTTGAAGAAGCACTTTCATGACCCTGAACGCCTAATCTTCCACATGGTCAATGTCTGCCTTGCCCCCAAGACCTCCTCATGGGATCAAATGTCTTCCAGATGGCAACAGGTATTGTATTCTATTCTTGAACACCAAAGTTTAAATTTTTCTGAAATTATCTTTTTAGAATTAAAAGAAATGGCTTTGAAACCTGTGGCTAATAGATGGATCTTATATCCAAGGTTTCTTATGGCTATTATTAAAAATCAATTAAAAGCTGAGGGCCATGTTGGCCTAGGAGTCCCTGCTGTGGCAGTTTTGCCTGAACTATACTCCAGGCACAACTCGAACACACAACTAAAAGAGGCTGCCAAGCTGCTTAAACCAAAGCAGCGGGAACCCACAGCCTCATCCTCCAGATCCAAAGTCCCCACCAAACCAAAAACTAAAAAGCCCAAAAAGACTACTCAGGGAGTTGAGTCCCCTGAGGATGCCCCTGCAGCACCAAGGCAGGAAGCAACTGCTTGTAGTAATCCACCAGTAGTTCTACAGACTCCACCAACCACAACCGCTCAGGAATCCTCTCAAAAGGTTCTTGAAGCAACCACTTCAGAGGATGCCACATTACTGGAACCTCTCTCATTTGGGAAGGTTGCCATTGAAGAGCACCATTCACCCCAGGTGCAATCTGCTTCACACATATCTCCCATTGAAGCCACCCCACAAAGCCAAACTTTTATAATTGCTAAAGTGCTAACTCAGTTAAACACTCCAACCCCTCCCCAGAAACCTATTACAACTGGGAAAACCTCAACCATTGTGAGGGAGGATTCTAGTGTTGCTGAGAGCCCACAGCACAGGGATTACACAGTTCTATCTCCCTGTATGGAGGAAGAGATAAGAACTTCTGGTGAGGCTGCCACTTCTCCTGCTTCAGCACATGAACAGGCTGAAGTTGGTAACATCTCTAAGACCTCACCAGAGGCAACTGCCAATGAAGGGCATAATCCTGAGGCAGGAAGTCCCCAGTACCAAGGTCATGGGGCACATATGAATACTGATCCACACTCAGCACATGTTCATCCTGATGTAATCAGGAGGTCAGATGATTCAGCAAACACTGATGATGACCTCGGCTTTTTCTATGATGTTCTTGCCCATAACACCATTCTTGAGGCTGAGGTAAGCAGACTACAAGAACTGCTTGCCAAAATGTCTCAAGAATCAAGTCCATCTGCCCAAATTCACCCACAGATGGCACCTTCTTCTGAAGGTCTCCCATACACTGAGCCACTCCCAATAAATCAACCACCATCCTCTGCTACTGGCACCATTTCTCAATGACAGAACCCCTCTGAGCAAATGGTTGTTGTCTTTAAATCTTCCTTTCCTCGCATCACTCCCATCATCACTGAAATTGTGCATCAAGCCCTTGATGAGAGGCTCTCCTCAAATATACAAACCCTGGTTGATGATGCAGTCACTAAGAGACTTTCTGACATTCAAACCCCTGAACTCAATGCAACCAAAAAGAGGGAGTCTAAGTCAGTAAAAGTAGTCAAGAGAAAGAGAGTTGAAGAGGAGAAGGAGATAGAATGGAGGAGGATAAAGAAAAAGAAAAGGAGAAGGAGAAGGAAAAAGAAAAAGACTTTCATGTCATATACAAGAAGAGGAAGGGTGATGAGAAGACTCCTTCTGAGAAGAAACTGGATGAAATGATTAAAGAAGCTGATGAGCAACATAGCAGATCCATGGACAAAATCATTGATCAGCTATTTAGACAAGGGTTTGACACTGCTAAGCTTGACACTGAGATTAGGAAGTTGGAGATACAAGAGATTGAATACTGATGGGCTGGCTATAGTAAGAAGGAGAATGAAAGATTAGACGCTATGGTCAGATTCATATCAAAATATTTGGGTAGATCATTCCTTGAGGTGAAGTCATGATCCAGGGACAGTATTTTGGAGATAACCAACCAAATCTGTTCGTCTGAAGTATTTACAAAGGGATTGATCATAGAAGCCCTGGATGAAGCTGGTGCTGGGAAGAGGACTGATCTAGCAAAGTACTCCAAAGCCATACTTGCAACCAAGATGCTAGAGCAGACTGTAAAATCTCCCACACCAAAACAACCAACATCAAAACCCCCAAAACCAACTCCTTTACCCAAGAAACCAACACAAATTGCCGATGATGCACCCAAGAGGAAGAGAAGGGTGTTGAGGCTTCAAGAAGAAGAAGAAGAAGTCGATGATAAGGAAGACAGGCTGCCTATTTCAGCTGTTATTAAGATACCTGAGCCCAGGAGTCAACCAACAATAATCACACCTGACATCTAGAGGTAAATGGTAAAAGTTAAGCTGGAAAAAGAAGAACAGCACAAACAGCATGATGAGCAGCTGTTGAGCCTAATTGATAAAGAGTTTCCTCAAACTACATCGATACAAGCTATGAGGAAACATGCTCAGAGGTTGTATGCTCTTAGGTTTACATTCCAATATCAGAAAAAAAGAGTAAGAATCTGGCCTGATCCCAGGGTGAGTGACAGAATCCATAAGAAGGACATCCCAGAAAATACAATGGCCAAGTAAAGAAGATTGTAGATACAGTGATCATGCTGGCCATTGTAGTGTCACCCTGGGAAATCCTCGAAGACTTCAAAAGAGACTACAAGTCTAAAATGACCCCACAAACTTTACTGGAAAACAAAATGGTGAAGAAGGGGTTGATATACAAGAGGCTTGAAGAAGTAAGAAGCAATGAACTCTAGTTGTTACTCGAAGGTAATCATCCTGATGAGTTTGCATATAGAGAGATAACAACTATGGAGTTAAAGAATGGAAAGATTGTGAAGTACTTGTCTGAATACTATGGGCCTATGTTTTTCTTTGAGGGAGAAGCTGAAGATCTTACCATGGAGGAACAAATAGTCTTCCTTGAGGCCTATGTGCAAGAGTCTTACAGACTCATTATAGGGAAGTAGGTTTCATGGTTGGGGCAACAACTCTATGTCCAATTCCCCAAGACAGAGTTCCCATCCATCCTTTGCCAATCAAATTTCTGAAACCTCTTCCTAGGCCCGTGCTTAAATTGGTCTGTTCTGAGCTGATCCAGAAGAAAGAGATAATATTTTTGCCTAATAAGTGGGACTCCAATAAACTTAAAGGTTTTGGCTGCATTGGTTCAGGGGGAGTTTGTTGGATCAAAAGAACCAATAAGCCAGATCAGAAAAACCTTTAAGTCCTATAGACATCATAACAACTAAAGAAGACTACATCAGCTGAAGACAAAGTCTGAAGACAAGTACTGAAGATAAGTACTGAAGACAAAGTCTGAAGACATCAGCTGAAGACAAACTCTGAAGACCAAGTCTTCAGAGGTTATCACAACAGCTGAAGTAGTACTCTTCAGTAGTTATGATGGTTTTCTTTTCAGTAGTTGTCTTTATCAGTTCAGTCATTTGTAATCAGTAGTTTATAATCAGTAGTTCAGTTGTTTGTTTTCAGTAGTTGTAGTATTAGTTAATACTTAGCTTCTTTTATAAGAAGATGTCCTCAGCTGTTGTGGACATCTTTAATAGTTTAGTTATTTTCAGTTGTTTATGTAAAGCGGGTAGATGTCACTATCAGGTGACATCTGCTGACGTCACCTTACCTCTATAAAAGGAAGGTTGACCTAATTTGTATGTGCCGAAGCTTGTGTATGAATGAATACATTGTCTTTTGCAGAAAACATTCTCTCTTTATAACCGTACTGTTTCATTGAATATCCTTTGTGTTCTTGCTTAAATTTCGTCTAATTCTTATATTATTCCGCTACAAATCATAACCTAATTGATCAAACTAGATTAGAGATCTCTTCAATTAATCATCCTTATTAGTCACGACTTCAGTCTCATAGTACCTGTAGATGGACAATAATCGGTCAGTAGTGCAATATCAATGGCAATTAAGGAGAAAATTTTGAAAAAGGTGGGTTGGGCAGTCGGCGGTTTTTGAGAGTTTTTGAAATCAAGTGGAAGGTCAAGACCGACTGAGCCCCTTTTTATACTTGTTTGTTGTTCAGTCGTGTGACTGGACCCATAAGCATGATTCATTCGTGCGACTGAGGTTCAGTCGTACGACTGACTTAATCTTCTTCAGCCAGTCGGACGATTGGTTCATACTTGTGATCCAATCGTATACTTTCACCCATACTCATAGTCCAATTGTGTGATTGGCTCATACTCATGGTCCATTCGTGCGATTAGTTCATACTTATGGTCCAATCGTTCGATTGGTCCATACTTATGATTCAATCGTGCGACTGGCTCATACTTATTAGTTTGACTTCACTTTTCCAAACCTTTTAAAACTTGAATTTGATATATGACATTATGACCGTTGATCATCTCAGACATGGTCCTTTTAATTGAGAACTTTTGATCACCTCAGACGTGATCCTTTTACCATTTCAAAAACAAGCTTTCATCAGATAACGTTCGGTTTAGTTTGTGACATTCACAAATTTCCTCTTGTTACATAGTCCGACCACGACTCGATACAAACATAACTAGAACTAAGAAAAACTTCAAACAAACTAAATTAAGACAATCTTTTTGTATTTTTCATTTGAGATGGGTTGAAAACATTTTGACATTTCTTAAAAGATTTCTCCCCCTGAGCAGAGCAGCATCAAGCATTTTCATCTTATCTAGGAAGATTCTTATGGAATCATACAAGCATAAACATAATCGTTTAGGACCTTTTATATTTATGTAAATACAAAGAATACTATATTTACCAATTACATAGTCTTATTCATCTAAGAGTCATGAGCATTAACAAGAAATCATGCTAGAGCTGTTATGTAGTACACGTTGATTTTGACCATCGGGGAATGCTACCACGATGATTGTCATTATATTTGTCCATCTAAATCCATACATAGATTTTTGACATACATTGGTGATTATTTAGGTTTATTATTTCAACAAGCATTTATGGATCCCACACTTATATGGTAATCAACTTTCCTCAGGATTGACATCCCGCAAATGTTGACTTGTAATTCATCTTACAACCACCATAATCTGAGTCACTATACGTAGTTAGCTCAAAGTCATCATCATGAGGATACCACAACCCAAGCGTTGGAGTACCCTTCAGATAACGAAAGATCCTTTTTACCCCAATCAGATGATTTACTTTTGGTTTTGCCTGATATCTGGAACAGAGACACGTGGCGTACATAATATCAAGATGAGAAGCTGTGAGGTACATGAGAGATCCGATCATTCCTCGATACATAGTGGCATCAACCAGATCACCATTTTTATCGGGTACCACATCATGGTTAGTGGCAAGTGGAGTACCTACAACCGTTGCATTCTCCATGTCGAACCGGCTAAGGATATCTCCAACATATTTAGTCTGATGCAGGAAGATTTCATTTGGTGTCTGATCAACCTGTAAACCAAGAAAGAACTTTATCTCTCCCATGGCACTCATTTCAAACTCAGCTTTCATCACCGATTCGAATTCTTTACATAATGCTTCGTTCTTGGAACCGAAGATTATGTCATCCACATATATCTGCACCATTAGTAGATCATCGTTCTTTTCCTTGATGAACAACGTGCAGTCAATTACACCTCTACGAAAGCCATGTTTCAGCAGATGAGTAGAGAGCTTCTCATACCAGGCTCGAGGGGCTTGATGGAGCCCGTACAAATCCTTGTCGAGTTTATAAACTCTATTCTAATGATAAAGATCCTCGAATCCTTCGGGTTGACTGATGTACACTGTTTCACGGATCTCACCATGAAGGAATACACTCTTCACATCCAATTGATAAACTTTGATCTGCATAAAGGATGCATAGGCTAGGAAGATTCTAATTGCTTCCATCCTAGCCACTGGTGCAAACATTTCATTGTAGTCGACTCCTTCGACTTGCCTGAACCCTTGAACAACCAGCCTAGCCTTGTTTCTGATTATGACCCCTTGGTCATCCTTCTTACACCAAAGAACCCACTTAGTGCCAATCACTTTTGCACCTTTTGGTCTTTCGACAAGTGTCCAGACACCTAACTTCTTGAACTGTAGGAGTTCTTCTTGCATGGCAGCTACCCATGCCTCATCCTTTAAGGCCTTGCTTACATACTTGGGCTCAACTTGAGACACAAAACATTAATATGCCCCATCATGTATGTACCCCTTTTCCATGACCGCAGCGTAATCAGCTGAGTAAAGCTGATTTCAAGTCTGAACTCCCGAGAGAATATCCTCGATGATGTTGTTCAGGGGATGATTCATGTTAATCCTAGTTCCAGGAGTTGTGGGAACTGCTACTTCATCATCCAGGTTTGGAATCACAGGTTCAGTTTCTGCGGCTGTTGAAGGACTGGGTTCAGAAGTTCCAGTTACTTCAGGACCAGCTGCAGGTGTACTTTCAGCAGTGGGAACCTATTCCTCCTGGTTCATATTTTCAGGTTCAGCATCTTCATCATCAGAGGAATCACTTATCTCTAGTTCTCCCCCTGAAGAGCTAGTAGTACCTTCTAATAGGGTCGATGATGTCGAGTCTCGAGTAAGAGTGTTAAGAACATCGTACATCATGTGAGTAGCCAACACATTATCAGAATAGGAAAAAGGTAGAGTGAAGGATTTAAAGAATCCATCATAGTCGAAGTAAAATGAAGGTCATTTTCCCGCAGGGGGGTGGTGTATCTTTGTACATCAACGTTGCACCACACTTCTACCTGACCATTTGAGTTATTGTAAACCCTTTTGTCTGGTATACTGTATCCAAGGAAGATACCTTCTTCTGCCTTATCGCAAAACTTCCCAGTCTGATTTTCTTTAGCAGCATGCAGGGTGCACCAAATGGTTCCAGATACTCTAAATTGGGTTTACGTTGCTGGAGCAACTCATAACAAGTTTTTCCATGATGTTTGACTACCAAGACCCGATTTAGAGTAACATGCATTAGCCACTGCCTCGTTCCAGAATTGAACTGGCAGTTTTGAGTCAGCTAGCATTGTCCTTGCTGTTTCTATCAAGCTCCTATTCTTCCATTCAGCAACTCCATTCATCTATGGAGTGTAGGCAGAAGTGAATTGATGAACAATCCCTTTCTCATGACAGAATACCTCCATCCACTGATTCTTGAATTCTGTCCCGTTGTCTGAACGTATTTTCCGTACTTTCAGCTTGAAGAGTGACTCCAATGTGGTAACGAGATGTTTGAATGATTCAAATGTATCTGACTTCACTTTCAGAAACATCACCCAAGAGAATCTTGAGTAATCATCAGTCACCACAAAGCAGTACCAATCACTAGCAATGCTCTTTATGCTGACAGGGCCAAACAGATCCATATGTAGAAGCTCAAGAGGAATCTCTATGGAATGAACTTCCTTTGACTTGTGAGACTTCTTTGTCTGTTTCCCTTTCTTGCATGCTATGCAGAAGTCTAGAAGCTGGAAGTTCTTGATAGTAACTTTGTCCACCAGATCATTCTGAACCAGATGGTTCATCTTCCTAGGATTGATGTGTCCCATTCTCCTATGTCAGGAAACTGAATCCCTTTCAGTTGCTTTGACAAGAAGCACTGAGCAGTAGACTCAGTTATGGAGGCTTTTGATAGGTGCAAGACATACAGATCGTTATATCTTGAAGCCCACATTAGAACCTGTTCCTCCGGGATAACATACTCCTTCTTAAGTATGTAACACTTCTTATTGTCAAACACAACCTTAAAGCCCTTATCACAAATTTAGGAGACAGAGAGAAGGTTGTTTTGCAAATCCTGAATGTAGTTTACCTTGTCAAACTTTACCTTCTCGTTTCCCACTTCGCCTTGAGCGGTGATATAACCTCCTTTGTTTCCTGCAAATGATACATGTCCCCATTTAATTTGCTTGATGTTGAAAAGGAGAGACGAATTCCTGGTCATATGCCTGGAAGCCCCACTATCAATAATGCAGGTATTAGTGATAGCACTGTAGCGGACAACCTGCACAAAGAAAGGAAATTATTAGTTCAGGTTGGCGACCCAAGCCTTTACTGGCTTGGGTTTCCCAGAGATATCACACATCATGAACTCAACCCACTGACCTTCAGAGGATGAGGACACATCTTTCTTCTTCTTGTCCTCACTGTCAGACACGTTACTTGATTTTTCTTTCCATAAACCAGTTTTGTGTAAGGCCTGTTTGTGGTAAACAGACGACTGGCATATGGTATGAACTTTTGGTTCACTAATAGTCCAATGTTTAGCCTTAGGCAACACAGCTTCGCTTTGAGCTTTTCTGTGTTGACTTTGGTGTCTTGGAGGAGTATTAGATCTATTATTGAAAAATCTTGGTTTTTCATCAAAAAGCTCAATTTTTCTTCTGGGTGTCTGATAATGAGGACAATTTGGAGAAATATGTCCTTGCTTTCCACAGTTAAAACAGGATCTCCCTTCAACAGGTGGAGGAGATGTTCTGTGAGGGGTTGAGTCTGGTCAGGAGTTGGTTCTGTTTCTTATCCTACTTAGATGCTTCACCTTCTTTAACAAATTTAATTGTTTTGACATTTTGAACGCATTTTTCTTTCCTTTTATCAGGATTTTGATGATTTACACATTTAGGGTTTTTGGTTTAGCAGTTTTAGGTTCTGACGTAGATGTTTGTGAACCCGACCCAACACTATCCTTTTCAACTTTAACGCACAAATCCTCTTTAAGCATCTTATTTTCAATCCCGAAGTAGTATCCTTCTGTTCAATGATAGAATGCACAGTTTTACCTGTGGACTCTAGATCACTGACCAGAGGAGTAGTCACCACATGATCCTTAACCAGGTTATTATTTATTGGTTTACATTTAGTATTTAAAAGGATTGCATGTGGTGGTGGTACTACTTTATAACCCAGACCTTCCCCACCATTTCTTTCTTTCACTAAGTTCTGAACTATGTGAGAGGAACTTGCTACACTATGCAGTTTTTGTTTTAAATATTCAGCTTCGACTTGCAAAACTACTTTTTCATTTTTAGTTTCCTCTAAAGAATTTAGATAGAACTTAATGTCATTTGATATAATTAGGGCAACAACCTCGGCTTTTGTTAGTTATTTCCCTAGCAGTTCAATCTTTTCCTTAAAACTGCACTCATTTTGTTTTAAAACACGGTTTGCTTCAGTGCACAGTGTTAAGTCATTTACTAGATTATCATTGTGTTCTAAAAACCTAGAAAAATTTAAGTCAATGCTTTCTCTAAATTTATCACATTCAGCACAAGCATGTTTATCAAATAATTCATCTTTAGAGTATACCTATGTAGAACCGGACAATCAGCCATAAAAGCAGAGTCAGACTCTTCAATAACTGGAGATTCTAAGTTTGCTGCATTCAACTCTTCTTCCACAATATGATCAACAACATCCATAGCTTCTTCAATATCTGAACTTGCGTGCTCAGCTATGATGTCTCCCTCGCATGCAAATCCATCATCCAAGTCATCAACCGGTGCTACATTTGACTCTCTCTCAGATACGAATCAGAAGGGCTAGGCTTGTCCTTCATCGCCTTGAGCTACCATAGCTTTTGACTCTTTGCTTGATGATGCCCCAATCTACTCTTTATCCTGACGGTTGAATGAAGGACAAGGGTTTCCAATTCCGATCTTCTTTGGCTTTAAACATTCACGTTTAAAGTGGCCCTTTTCTCCACAGCTGAAGCACGTGACCTTAGTTTTATCAAACCCAAATGTAGTATCTTTAGTAGCAACCAAGTTTGCCCCGTCTTCTTTATAAACTTCTTAGCCCGTCGAACAGCACTATCTAAGGCCCACATGATATCCATGCACTCCAACTCAGTTTCATCCACATGATCCTATTTGTCTGGCAGACCATCAGCAAAACTAGAAACTTTGTCTTCCATAGAGGTGGTCACACCATGAGTATGCAGTTCACTCATCACATAATAGAACCGATCAATGATATCATCTAAGCTCTCATTTCCTATCGGTGAGAAATTATCATACTCCTTTTTGAGAGCTTTAGCCTTCAGCGCCTTCAGGGTTGCATTGCCATCATATCTCTTTTCTAACGCCTCCCACAGCTTCTTCGACTGCTTGTTTTCAAGAAATTGATGGAATATGTCTTTAGGTATCGATTGAGTCAAAAATGCATACGCTTTCTTTTCAGTGTTATGTAGACTTTCTGAGCTTCATTCATACCCCCAAAATTAACTTCACCCTATTATCAATAACTGCTATTTCCACTGAGGATACTCATCCAACGTTAACAACTTCGGCGGTTTGTTGTGATTCCCAATCTCATTCTCCAGAAGAAGAAGATTCTGGATACGAGAGTCTTTCCCGGCAGTAAAAGAAGCAAACTGGTCTTCCATTGCTTAAAACTTGACAAACTTGAGACAGGATAGAATCGAACGTGCGATTGAACAAAGTCGACTGGGTCAATCGTGCGATTGAAGGATGCCAATGGCTTTAATCGTGCGATTGGATTCAGTCGTGTGAATGAAGAGTACTATTGAGGTCAACCGATTGGAATAGCTTAACCGTGCAAATGAACTGTGAGAATGAGTTCAGTCGTGCGATTGAACTAGGCGAATGAGATTCAGTCATTCGATTGAGCTAATCGTGCGACTGAGGCTGCTGTTGCCAGGAAAAAGTCGAATGTTTGAACACTTTGACACAAAGTTACAAATTTTCACGAACCCTAATCTGCCGTATGGTAAAAAGTTGAAACTTTAACACAAACACTCGTCAAAAACACGTTTTTGAAGCAAAAAGTGGATCTTTTGATTGAAAACGTTTAGTTTAACACCAAAACTAATTGAATCCACACAAAATCACGAGCCTAAGCTCTGATAGCACTTGTTAGGACCGTTTTTGTACGGAGTACTAACGGATTCTGCATGAGACCAGATCAAATAGCGCGGAATTCTATGTGATTGAAGATCCAATCAGTGAGAAGAAACAACCTGATCGATCTAACGATGAAACAAACGTTAAGAATGAGTTGGAATCGATCAGCAACGAACTATGAACTTGGATGGGCGACTTGGGATGCTCTGGACGGCTAGGGTATGACAGTATTCGAAGTGTATTGTTTTTCCATGAATTGTGTGGTATTTATAGGTTTTCAGTGTCCATTCGTACGACTGAACCATTAGCATGGTTCAGTCGTGCGACTGACTCATGCGTCTGACTCATACGCACGACTGAAGGTTCAGTCGTGCGACTGAGTCAATCTTATGTCTCAATTATACGACTGATCCAGTCACTTGGTTCAACTGTGCGACTGGTCCATAAGTATCGTTCATTCGTGCGTATGGTCCATAAGTATGGTCCATTAGCATGAATAACCACACGACTAAGTTGAACACATTTCTGAATCATTATTGACTCACAACTATGTACAACAACCTCAAACCTATATAAAATTGTCATAAATATAAGTAATGCCAATCACAATATGAATATGGTATAAACAAAGACAATTTAACATCAAAACTCACATCATATTTCATTAACATGTTCATTACATATGTGTAAGAAATGAAAGACATTTACATTGAAGAACATAAACTAGGTACAATGTATCAACAAAAAAGAAATCTTTTAGAAAAGAATGTCAAGATTAATGTTTTGAGAGAACATGTCACATTAGCAGAATTTGAGACTAGCAAGCTTAAAATTAAACTTGACTAATGGACGATATCAGGGATGAAACAGGAAGAACTATTCAGTAACCAAAGGGGAGCAAGAATCAAAATGGGTGTGGGATGTGGTGAAACCTCATATGTTTATCCTCCTCCTATCACTCATTGTTACTCTCCTACGCCTCAACCTCATCCATCTAATGATTTGATCGAAGCTGCAGATACTAAAGTTTACATGCAGGTTTAAGCTGGGTTAATCATAAAGAGGTTTGAGATGAATATGATTTTTCTGCAGGCTTCGGACTCATCAAGCAAGGATCAGTTATGCAAAATGACAATTCCACCTCTAATGCTTCAAATCCAGTATCAGGTGTTACGTATAACTTCTTTAATAAATTCAAAACAGGTAACATCCCTTATTTTATTCCTGTCAGGTTTATTAAAGAAGGAACAGCTATGGAATCACCAGGAAATCAGAACTCAACTAGTGATATCAATCAAGATCCATTGGAAGCTAACTTGTGTATACATGACTGAACAAGTTGTGATGATGAATCAGAGATCATCAAGTCACCTGAAGTTAACAAGTGTCAAATGCTTACAAAAGTCGAATCATGACCTATACGGATCTCATCTCCAATTGTTAAACATATTAGAAATTCCTTCAAAGCTCAGCAGAAGCACTTACCATCATCATCTGCTATCCATCATGATCTTCACAAATCTGCTTCCAAGTCTTACAAGTCACCAATCATACAAAAAGGGTCTAAGAAAAATGTTCATATCTCAGCTCCCAGAACATCACACATCAAATCACTACCCAGTTCAAAATCCACATTGACAAAGCCTCAAAAGGTTCAATTTCTTGATATCCAAAAAAAGAAGCTTCAAGGTTGTCAACAAGCTGCAATAACCTCAACGCAGGCTCCACCCTCTCCTATTATCCACGGGACTACAAAGAGGCAAAAGCCTTCCAATGCTTGCTTTAGATGTGGAAAGAAGGTCATATGCTAAAGAAGTGCCCTCATGTTCAAAGGCAAGTTTTGAAAGGTAAAGATAACACAGATTGCTTCTCAGGTTCAAAAGGTAAAAAGCACATATCTTTGAATGGTTGGATAAAGAACAATCTATCCAAACCTTCTCATGTGAAGCCGGTTTCACATGATTCAAAGATGAAAAAGACAAATGTTTCAAAAATAAAATCTCTGCCTTCGGGTCTTAAAAAGGAAATGATTTCCAAATTCAACTCTTTTAAATCAAAAGTAATTGAATAAAAACAAATTTGGAAAGTAAAACAAAAGGAAAAGGATAAAGAGATAAATGATCTTTCAAAAGAGTGTATGCTTAAACAGGTTACATACACCGACGAAAAAGGAACTCCCAGGACCACGATGGTGTAACACCCGAAACTTTGATTAGACGAAGAAAAATAATAATAAGAAAAAGAAAAGAGAGTATCTTGGAAGGAAAGGAGAAGGAAACAAAAAGTGGATGGGGTATTGTGTAAAAAGTACAAAGAAAAGAGAAATATCTGATATACATAGGGATGGCTGCGCACTCTTTTCTCACAACCCCAAATCAGCGAAAGTTTTAGAGAGAGAAAGAGCAAACTACGAGATTTGAAGGAAGAACAAGAAGAAGGAGAAGACTGATTTGAAGGAAGAACAAGAAGAAAGAGCGAAAGTTTTAGTCTGTGTATGTATGTACGAGTATGGGAGTATGTATGGTCCGTTTGGACTGCTATGCCTACGGTAGGAAAGATTTCTAGGACAGATAGATGAATTTCACCATGTAGTTCGTATGCGTACTGCTGATGTATGTTTTAGAAGTCTTTCCTATGATATGTATGATGTTTAGCTTGTTTTAAGTAGATAATGTGATAAATCTGTGCTAGGGGGGTGTTAAGATGATGAATGAATTATGGAAATGGCACAGGTTAAGTTACAGGTCACCATAATCAACCGCATTGACTAATGCGGACAGCCAAACAAAATGCGGCTAAGGCAGTCTTCAGCCGCATTAACAAATGCGGATGACTAAGAAAAAATGCGGTCAAGACATTCCTCAGCCGCATTGACCTAATGCGGATAGGTTAGGAAATGCGTCTAAGGTAATACCCAGCCGCATTAACCTAATGCGAACGAATCAGGAAAGGTGGCCAAGGCATCTCACCCGCATTGAACAAATGCGGATAACGAAGGAAATGCGGTTAAGGCATTGGTCAACCGTATTGACTAATGCGAATGGGTCAAGTATACGGCTAAGGCATTTCTCAGCCGCATTAACCAATGCAGGTAGATCATGAAATGCGGCTAAGGCATCCCTCAGCCGCATTGACTAATGCGGATGGTCAAGGTATTGCGGATGACTCAAAATGGGAAATGAGGATAAAAGCTTAGAAAAAGATCTGATTAATTTGGGGAAAATGAGTAACATAGGCATGATGACAATGATGGTGTTGCATGGTTGTGCCTGATGTATGCCATATATGTATGATGCCTTGCATGATGATGAATGAATGATACGTGTGTGTGTTCCTTATGATAATTTATGTTTATATTTCCAAAACGTTACGTGTTATGTTAATGAATGAACAAAGTATTATGTAACGTAAAGTAAAAGATAATGAAAGAGGAACATGATGATGAATGCATGTATTAATGAATGAATGAAAATGAGATATGATGACGAATACATGCATTAATGAACGAACAAAAGACACCTTGCAAGCATTGGATAAGGAAAACAGGTCCTTCTTCATGATCGACCATATGTATGGTGCCTCTACCGCTTACCTCTAGTACCGTGGCATACGCTTGCTGTTCATTTAATGACTTCGGCCCGGTAGCTAAGACTGATTGGGGTATAGCATATGGTATTGGTACAAATGATATCCAACGTGTAAGGTGAAATGTAAAGAACGAACGAAACAGGATCCTTGTCATTCGACCACAGTAATCATGGCTATGTGCCGTGAAGTGGGTAAAGCCTGACAGGATCCAGATACAGAATTGAATGATAATGATGTATAAAGAACGAATGAACGAATGAACGAATGAACGAATGAACGAAAAGGATAATAAAGATATTATCTATGTGTGCGTATGATGCAAGATAACGTGAAAGAAAGGAATGGTTTTGATGATAATAAAGTATGTTTATTATAAAACTAGAACTCACTCAGCAACGCTGACTTTTATGTGTTTCCAGTTGGCAGGTAGTGTTGCTGAGGATGGCACGAGCCGACTACTCAGTTCTTTTGGGATGGCATTCTTTTGCTCATAATGCATGCAACACATTATGTTGCATGCAAGTGCAAGTGTTCCTTGAGGATCCCGATAAACGGGATTACTTAAGGAATCTTCTTTAAATATAGTTTTAATATTTTTGTACTAGAGGTCACTGTATATGACCATTTTGGATTGTTGAGGATTCAGATAAACGGGATTACTTAAGAAATCCTCAGTTTCATATGCTTCCGCAACAATCCTAGTAAAGTTATGTCATGTAAAGAAAGCATGTATTTTGTATTCGAATCAACGATGTAATGAATTGTAAAAGCTTTTATGATGAAATGAGAATGTACTCTTATCAATTCCGCTGCTTTATTTTGCTTAGTAAAATGTAAATTTTATGTTTGATGTGCAATGAATGAGCAACTGTGAGGTGCCCGGGAACGGGGCCTTACAGATGGCATGGGTCTCCCTCTCTAATTAATCAGTTTATGAGTGCAGGAACAATTCAGGAGGCCTATCAGTAATCCGGTTTACTGACTGAGATTGTTCCTAGTTTTAATTTGAGGCGGAACAAACAGGTTATGGTTATGGTATCTCATCCATATTTTGGATTCATATCTACCATTCACAATCACTGCATTTTTCTTGGTATTTCATTTCACATGTTTTTGCTAGTATAATTTGGAAGACTTTCTTTAGAAAAATTCTATTTTCATTTTTGTTTATTATATACTTATAAAAAAAAGAATAGAAATTTTTTTTTATGTTTCATGGCAGTTAAAAAGAAATTTCGGGGGAGAATAAAAATTTCATGGAAACTAAGAACTTGATTTAGGATGACTGAAAAAT